>JAMPIV010012946.1:0-215000 GCA_024509875.1 Oreohelix idahoensis
ACATATAGAATGAGATGATACACAGAAGACTCAGCAGAAGTATAAGGGCACAGTTTACATACAAACAGGCCACTTAACTTATAGGCTTCCAATCGTAGAACAGCAGAAAAACGGATGTCAATCAACGTCCTAAAGAGCGAAGCTCCAACGATGATGGCACATCTGAACTGCTTCCACTGCTAACACGATGGTACAAGAGCTTCTGAAATACTGTGTGTTGAGTTGTTTCGGCACTTGACCTTCTAATCCAAAAAGTAAGTTGATGGAAATCGGTACTTGGCCTTCTTCAGAAAACAACCCGTTTCAACCGGCACTTGACCTTCTCACAAAACGACAGCACTGGAACCTTGACAGCAGCAACTTGCTTGACTTGCGTAAAAGATAACAGCAGTCCGAGTTATCCGGCAACATGTAACAACGCCGGGTACTGTCAAATTCTTGTTTCCGTCAAAAAGTTGAAATTTTGACTTTTACCGGGCAACGCCGAGTACTTTGAAAATTTTGAAGATGTTGACTGTATTGAAGAATGTTAATTTCTTGAAGGATGCTGATGAATTCTTGTTGAAAATGAAGTGGGTAAGGGACCCCGTGTTTGCTGGTACCAGAATCAAACCAGCTTATGGCCACCAAATGATGCGTGATGCCATATGATGATGGATGGTATCCGCATGTCTGGTTTTGTGTAGTGTGCAGATGTGTTCAGTCAAAACAATGTTCATACAAAATAACAGGGCAATCCACATAGGACGTCAGTAAACTCACGACGTATAAAGTCAATGAGTCTTGAAACAGCCGTTGACGTTTTTTCTTCATTATTTATTGTGGACGCCACAGTGACAAAATGGTTACGCAAATGTGTAGGCACATCAAACAGTCATTATCACAGCAACATTCAATACAGCAATAGACGGTAGACAGCATTACAATGATGAGTCAGATGCATGTTATATTTCATAGTGCTGTAAATGTAGTCAGGTGAAAAACTCCATCCTTTTCTATAACAGCCAGGAGTTAACCAGATGTATGAGATCAGTTCACTCTCCTTAGTCTGACTTCAGCAAGACAGACACGTCTGCCGAAGTATAAATAATGTCCTCAAAAATATCCTCTAGATAATAAAGGTTTTTGAAACCTAGTTCATTTAACAAAGTAGCAAGTAATGGTCCTTGGGACCTGCATCAACCGATGCAGTACAATACAGCGACATGTGAGCTAGGAAAAAACATCTCGTGACGACGACTTTCGAAGACAGGCTATGAATCGAAATCGCTCACGACCCAAAATCAATAGAGTTAATGAAAGAGTCAATTTACCTTGCTTTCATGAAATACACAGAAATATCACGCCTCCCGACATGTGGGAAAACACTAGAGGTATTATCTCGAATAAACGAAATATCCATTAAGAGGACTACACATCCCTGACAGAACAAAAAATAGCGGAGATCCCCTCTTCAACGAGGCATCTCTTTCGCCATTCCAAATCGCTCACTCCACTAGTCGTGGGCGGAAAAGACATTGAAACAAAACGATGTTGCGAGAATTTATCACGCAACATATGTCTTTCATTTTTTTGTTGGCATGTTTAATTGGTCGATTTGGTGTAATCTCAGACACCCCTCGGGCTTTCTCACCCCTGTTCACCCCGTTTACAACAGAGCAGTTTCGAGAGACTTTACTTTTTTGTTGTCTTTCATTTTTTTGTTATTGTTTGTATTTGCTATTGTTTATTTTTATCGTTTGTTTGTTTCTTAGAAAGAGGAAGTCACACATGCACCCGTATACACAAGGTATGATATATTATGGTTTTGAAATTACATCCTATTTAAGAGCGAGGAGGAACTGTTAGTGGTAGAGTTGGTGAGGAATAGGGGAAAGGAAGGAAGTCGGGTGAGTAGCTGGAAGAAGAGGATAATAGAAGAGAGAGAGAGATTACTATATGAAAGGAGGGATATATACTGAAGGAGACGGAGATTCAGATTTTATACTGAGAATCAGATTTTATTGTCTTTAATTTATTACACTATATATCCTAATTATAACCCATCAAAGGTTGAATGGGATACTTTGTTTAAAAAAAATAAAACAAAAAATTCCTCGCAGCATTTGCCTTCTCTAACTTAAGAGCAGAGTCAGGTACCCATTTACAGCTGTTTAATTTTGTAAAAGAAAAAATTTCCGTTCAATCACTTTTTTTGTGTGTCCTTGACTGCTGACTGATAATGCAATCAGTGACTATCACGCCTTCGTTCAACCTCTGATGGGTTATAATTCGGATATAGGCCTTTAGTGTAGCTAATTCAAGATACTAATTTTGACTTCTGATATATCTAAATATTGTATTATTTCACACCTATACTCAGTCCAAATAGAGTAAATCAAAAGTGTAAAATTGAGTGTACAGCGGGGTCCAAATGGGGCAGTGATGCGCAATACAAGACTCAACATGTCTCTTAGCCTCTCCTGCCGAAGTCTACCTCACCTACTCGTGGTGGACCCCGTTATACCCAGTACAGCGGGAGGCAAGATGGGACAGCAAACGAGGTAAAGGCGAAGTCAAATCCCCCAGCCAGAGGTGGAGGCATGAGCACACTCTGCCTTAAGAAACAGGTGCTGAAGTCAGAGGTACCAGGCCAGGAGGCGCACCAGCAACCATGGTACCATGCAACCCGTCTTGGTTTGATATGTGTACACAACAGATGTCAAAATATTATCGTTATGGTGCTCGCCCTGTGAAGTCCCTCCAGGCAGGAGCAGTGCCGGATTCGCTAGTGCGCAGCGAGCGATAGACTCCTCCCTCAGCTACTGCGAGGTACACCACCTTAGTATTGCCTAGAGTAGTAGCCAGGAGGCACGCCAACCAGATAAGACGATCGACCCCTCATGAAATTGTCATGCATTGGAAATGCAGAGGGGAGTTCAAAAACACAAAAGAACTGGAATTAGAAAAATAACCCTATTTCGGAAAGAAAATTAGCAATATGCCAGCTTACAAGAAAACCTCACCTACAGGAAGGGAAAACATTTTTAAGATATGGGGCTATCAATGCTTCATAGTTGGACAGAAAAGATCGGAAAAAGAAGGGTGGAATACTAAAAACTGATAAGGAATAGCCTCCAGTGCTATAGAATCACAAGACATATAAAGAAAGGTGGTCAGAAATACCAAGTAATCCATTGTCGTATATTTTTTTGATAGGGTCATTAAGATAATTTTTGGTCCCAGCCTGATGTAGGACTAGAACAGGTGATATGCTCATAGTAAGGAGATCAGGTAAAGAAAATAGACTTTTTCACAAGATGAAATGGTGAAAAGGTGTAAAAATCTGTCCCTGGATTTGAGAGATTAAATCAATCCAGCCCTAATCGATTTACGACTGAGATTTGTAGATCCAGACAGTTTCCCTATAATTATATAGATTATATATTCAACCACTCACTTCTATACACACACACCAATACGAGTGACGACAAATTAGACGCACATATGTGACAACACTATAACTATGGAATTTGGGTATCTTTTGGGACAAACAAGATGACCAGTACACACGTAAATAAATGTTTATTATTCATAAAATACCCTACTACACAACAATATCTTTGAATATCAAAATCAAATACAATGAACATAGGTTAATATGTTAATTAAAGCGTTAGACTTACTTACTTAGTCGTTCCCCTTCTACCGTGAGGTGTAGAGGTTTGGAAGAGAGAGCGCCAGACTATCCTATCGGCTGTCTTCCTCCTGGCCTGGTTCCATTCTAGTCCTCGGTCCTTCAAAGATTGTCTAATGTTGTCCTCCCCAGCGGATCTGGGTTCGTCCTCGGGGGTCTGGATCCTTGGCTCTTTGTTTCCCATGCTTGTCGTGGTATCCGATCTTCTCCCATTCTGCAGACATGGCCAAACCATCTTAATTGGAACTGTTCTACTTGGGTCTGCAGGGGGTAGGATTTAAGGCCTTGACGTATCGTCTGGTTGCGTACCATGTCTCTTCTTGTTACTTCAACCACCTTCCTCAGATACCTCATTTCTGAGGTTTGGATCTGGCTTTATGGGTTGTAGTCATTGCCAATGACTCGCATCCATATGTCAAGACTGGGACATATGTGGAGCGGTATACAGCCATCTTCGTTTTCTTACCAACCTCTCTCTTGCTGAGGAATCCTCGATTTATGGCCTGAAAAAGTCTCCCAGCTGCTGCTTTTCGAGTGGCCAACTCTTCTTTGATGCCTCCATTTCGGTCTATAATAGCTCCGAGGTATTTAAAGTGGTCGACCTGCTCCAGGACCTGTTCTCCCAGCTTAATCTGATGTCTTCTTTCTTCTCGTGATATCACCATGGATTTTGTTTTAGAGCTGCTTATGACCATCCCTCTTTTCTCCAGCTCTTCCTTCCAGACTTGCAGGTTGGATTGGAGATGTGCCTCTGATTTAGCAATCAGGGCAACATCATCAGCAAATGCCAGCTCCGAAATATAGACCTGTCTCATCTTCCAGTACCCCACTGAATACTTTCTTGTTCTCTCCTGACATGCCTTGATGACATCGTCCATAAGGAGTATGAAGAGGTAAGGTGATAGGATATCACCTTGTCTTACACCAGTGGTGGTCCTGAACTCTTCTGACTTATGGTTTGCTGTCCTCACATAATGTCTGCAAGACTTGTAGAAGCTCTGTATAGCATGAATCAGAGGTACTGGAATATTCTTCCTTGCCAAACAGTCCCAAAGTTTGCTCCAGGGGACCCTGTCGAACGCCTTTTCCAAATCTATGAAACAAAGATTCTTCTTCTTCTTGCGATCGCATCTTTGATGATTACACCGTCAGACGAGTTCTCATGATGAATTCGACTGTTGTTTGAAGTTCCTCTTTAACTCCATATAGCTTTGAGTTTAGTGTTGAGTCACTGGGCCAGTATATCTTTCTTAACTGGTCATACAGAGGACAGTCCTGTATAACATGCTCAGCAGTTTGTTCGTTTAATCCACATGTGCACAGTGGTGAAGCAGACAATCGTAGCTTGTGCATGTGTTTATTCAGTTTGTTATGCCCTGTCCTGAGTCGAAAAATAGTTATCTGTCCCTGCCGGTCGAGAGTGTGATAGTCGTCTTTGGGTTGGTTCTGTTCTCTTCTGATAGTCTGGATAGCTCTCTTTTTCTCAAAGTATGTGACTTCATTATCTTCTTGTTCACATTCTCCTCCCTTTTTTGCAAGTTTATCTGCCTTTTCATTTCCGGGTACACCACAATGAGATGGTACCCACTGAAGTATGGTTCTCATTTTTGGCAGCTACCTTGTTTAGTTCATTTCTCAGATGCGGGAGTTTACCACCCTTGAGAGCTTGCAGGACAGACAGTGCATCTGTGAGGATGACTACCTGGTGGCAGTCAGAGTTGGTGTTATAAATCATATTGGCAGCTTGCTCTAGAGCTTGAACCTCAGCTGTATAGTTGGAACAGAATTTACCAGTTGGAATGTGCCTAGTCTCATAGTGGTTGTCAGGATATGAGATAAAGATACCGGCACCTCCATTCCTAACAGCATTAGTTGCTGATCCATCTGTATAGGCATGTATCCATGATTGATCGGGATAGCTTTCTTGGATCATACTCAATGTAGCAGTTCGTTTTTGCAGATCATTATACTCACATCTACTTGTGAGACCACTGACTGATGTATTAATTTGGAGGGCAATGCTGGCCTGCTCCCATGGTACAGGGTATAGGGTGGGCTTCAGTGGTGTTGTCTTCATGGATAGGTCTTCTTGATGCTGTCTTATAAGTCTTTTTCCCCGATGCACAAAGCTGCTACGCTTTAGACGTCCCAATGCCAGATCATCTAGTCTTGCCTTCATTGGGTGCATTGGCATACTGTTGTACTTTTCCATCTGGATCATGGTTTTTGTGTCTCTTCTATGGGACAATGTCTGTAATCCAGCAACCTTCTGCATCTCTGTTATTGGTGTAGTTTTCATGGCTCCTGTAATGAGCCTGAGAGCTTTTATATTATTTGTGCGTTCGATTTGCTCACGCACCGACGTGCACAATGTAGAGTATGTGTTACTCTGTACGCACGGGTAACCTAGTTTTAGGAGAGAGTCCTACGTCATCATCTGAAAGGGGCAGTCCGGACGATATGTCCGTGGAATATTTCGTTTATCATGGCAAGTCTGTGGAAGCCATTCGTTTGTTACAATATTGGTCTTCAGGTCGAAGCCAATATTGGAAGTAATATGTAAGTTGTCGCCCCGTCGTATTGTATGAATAGAATATTGAAACCTAAAGTTTAAGGCTACTCCTTGATAAAGTCTAGCGGGAATCCATATTGTTATGTCATTCCTAGAATGGACCAACGGAGCTGATAGCCTCTATAATCTATCGTAGACGAAGAATTCCTACGAGGGAACAAAGTTATTGAATTGTATTATTCTTATATTAAAATGCCGTTATGCCAATGCCAAAGTCGTGGCATGAGTTCGTGGAGAGGTTAGTTAAAACTCAAAGTACTAATCCAGATGTATCTTCATATCTACACCATTGTTATTATATTTTGAACTTTCGTTATAAGTATTGATGTCTTGGATCAAGAAAGTCTTTTGTTAGATGAATACGGGATTCGGTAGTGTGAGAATCCGTACTTAGTTGGATGTCCTCAGACAAGGTCAACGGACATTATATTACTGTTCAAACATAACATGAACATTATTGGATTCTTATTAATTGAATGTAAAGAGGATGTTTGAAAGGGATCTGCCACAATACCTAACCACCATCATAGATGTATCACTATGCCTCCATGTTGATGTTACCCGTCAAGAACACTGTTTCGTATTGTTGAACTTATACCGTCAAATAAAAATATGTTAAACTGTACCATCCGCCTTACAGTTTACTTCAGTTCGCATCAGGCCTTGATTGACATACAGTTCATTTTGCATTCGCGTTTTAGTAGCACGATCAAACAGTCATCTGTTGGATACCTGAAAAAGACCCAACATACCTGCTAATTTTCTGAGTATGCCTAGTCGTCTTCGGGCCTTTCCTTCTGCATTTTCAATATGCTTATTCCATGTAAGCCTTTGGTCAAATGTCACCCCAAGATAGGTGGGGTAGCTTTCTTCCTTGATCACGGTTGTCCCTAGGTGTATGTTAGCTGATTTGTCCTTGGGGGCGAGGGAGAACAGTGTTGTGGAGGTTTTGTCTGTGTTTATTGTGATAAGCCATTTCTCTGCCCATGACACTAGCATGTCTGCTGCCCGCTGCATTCTATAATTTGCTGTGGTGACATTTTCATCAGCGCACCAGAGTACTAGGTCATCTGCATATAAGGCAGCTTTCACTCCTGCAGGGAGATCTTTCACCAGGTCATTGATGTAAACAAGGAAGAGTGTTGGGGAAATTACTCCTCCTTGAGGTACCCCCTGATGGAGTTGAAACAAAGATGCATCTCACTCTTATACTCAAGGGCCTTTTCACTCAGCTGTCTGAGTGTGAAGATTAGGTCTTGAGTACTTCGGTTTGCTCGGAATCCGCACTGGACCTCATCCAATTGTGGCTCAGCTAGGCGTTGGAGTCTCTGCTCTAGGATTCTAGAGTAGATTTTACCAGAGACGATTGAAGATTCCAAGCTAATGTACACTGTGACATTTAGATCTCTTAATTATTTTACTACCTGGACAAAAATTAAAGTGACCTTTATCAGCATCCTACTTACAATAGAGTTTCCACACTGTCGATTGTCACCCTTTTTGAAAATTGGTGTTATGGTGGCAATCTCCCAATCCTTTGGTATGGTCTTGTTGTACCACGCTGCCTGTAAAACCCTTAAGAGTAATAGGTCGCCTGATGCTCCCATGAACTTAACCATTTCTGGTGTTATACCACCATGCCCTGCTGCTTTGCCCATCTTGATTTTCTCCAGTGCTGCCTTCAGTTCTTCCATCTTTATGTCATCTTCACTAAAGCGTTGGACTCATAGGTTTAATCCTCCCTCCCTCTGTTGAGATAAGATCCCGTTAGAGCAAAGTTATTAACCCCCGAAAGAGTCAAAGGTTTTTACGCTTTGGTCTTGTGGTGGGTTTTGATGTTATGATTGTTGTTATATTTCCTATTGTACTGAGTGAGGTCAGCTATGAAGGTCCCTGAATCTCTAAGGTAGAGTAAGTTTTCAGGTTACCTATCTGCTACCACCCTACGATCTCACCCAGGCTTATTCTTGACTAGTATATCTGATAGCTACGTATAATGTCTAGGGTAATGTAAAGTATGTTGTACTGTAATGCAATGAAAACACTAAAATTATAACTCAATGAACAATGAGTAAACAAGTCACTGGTTAAGTTTTCAATTAAATTAATCTTTTTATAATTTATTAGTCCAGTACCACAATTTTGTGTATACTGGAATATTGAAACTTCAAAATAATCAATCAAATTATATACATTAAAGTGATTCAATTTCAATATAGTATTATTCACAAATTTAAGTACAAGTGTCAATATATATTAGTGTCACTTTGTGTTTGCTCCTATGAATGGGGATTTGTAGGAAGAACGTTCGTTTTCATCATGATCTGAAGAATGTCTTAAAATAATTGGGAAATGAGAGTTTGTGGTTTAGTCTATCATGTGCCTGTAGACAGTATCTTATCTGTGTCTCCTCTGGTGTTCAGGATGAAATAGAATCACACCACCAGCTTTCAATAACACATCACGTTCTGCTTTTAGCAAATACAGGGAGGTCCACCGTTACTACTTGTGGTGATATTACAGTGATACAACGTTAAAATACCTCAAATTATAAAGATAACGGGTAAGATAACATGTAGGGATAAAATACGAGGATACATTCTCGCCTACGCCAGCGCTTTCTACCGCCATTGAAACTAACTAGTTGGGACATGCAGACTAAACGGTTTACCCTTTTAGACGGGAGGGAAACGGAGATAAAAGAAAAAATATGACGGTCGGAACACGTGTTTGAACCTAAAAGGCAAAAAGACGCAATTTGTAGTTTAAAGGAAAAAAATTCACGCCACTAGTTGACACAATGTAAGGAATAGGTAGAAAAACGACCTTAGCTCTTGTTAGAAACAGTCGTATCTTGGACGTTTTACGGTACTTGGTTGTTTTATTTGAATATAGCGGCAAACGCGTGGACGAAGGTTCAAAAACAAATTTAAAAAAACTAACCTTGAGAAAAGTAGGGTTTTCTTTAATAATAAAGTTATGAAAATAAAACCTAGCTAGTTTGATAGCCCATCTTGAGCAGAGAAATAATATACTTTTAATTATACAGACGGACAGATAACACGGAAGATATTGACGAAAGACCGTATTGTTCAAATCAGACTAGCGAACAGTTTTTTTGTGCATATTTCACTAAAGTTACATTTTGACGCGTCCTTGAGCAAAACGCATAAACCCAAACTGCAATTGAACTAGAGGGGCAAAGTCGGAGGATAGAAGCTAAAAATAACTTAGGGGGGCAGGTTTGTGCACTTTTTGCATGTAGTTAGTCAAAAAAAAAAAAAAGTGTATTTTTGTGAAAAGCCAAGTAGAGACAGACGGACCAACAGAAAATATTACACACTTGACTGAGATCTGACTGAAATTTGACTTTTAATTTGAATATTTGAAAAAAGTTAGAGGGGAAGTTCGTTGATTGGACAGAAGTATTTATATTATTGCATGAGAGACACACACTTGTACCATTTGATATAAGACTGTCCATTAACACAGTTCTTGACTGCTAGAGGTGATTTCCCGGAATTAATAAATAAAAATCAGTGGGACGCCCTAATCTAGCCAGCAGCTCAGTTGAGTTTTGCTAGTCCTAAGTAACTGTGTTCTCAATTCTGAATTGTGGTAAGGAAAAAAGCATTATCTTGTTTATTTTAATATTTTGAGTGATTGATACTGCCATATCATGAAAAATGATTACGACAAGTGAGTGCTTATTCTAGGTCCCCAGCGACAGCCAGGGCCTAGAGACAAACTAATAATATATGAAAACCTATCTAAGACTATGGAAGGCGGATCTATAATTGAGATCAGTGGGAACATAACACCCACCTTATTGAATGGAGGAGGAAACTATTGAACATATTTCGGATGCAATTGGCTAAGTTGGTCAGAGAGATCTGACCCGATCTATGTACTGTGGTTTTGTGGTGTTGTGTGTAAGAGTGGCGCAGTAAATAGAGTACTGACACATGGCACAAATTTTGTTTCAGAGTTTCTGATCTGGCACTACGATTGTGCCAGATGCTCTTGTAGAAGTACAAGAGCGGGTGTCTGTGCAGCCTAACATTTTACTCCAGCTACTGAGAGGAGTGGGCCACAAGAATCCTATACTACATCGTCACAGGCCAGTTAAGTGCAACCTGGCCTGCTGAAAATTCATCAACAGGGTCCACCATCCATAAAGAAATAAAACCCTGTTATATAAAAACATTAACATCAGTCCATCTGTCAAGGAAACTGAACTTTGTAACCATAGATTGGGCATGATGACGCCACCCCAACTAAACATCCAGTGCTAGTTTTCCCAGGACAGTGTAGATATTATTAATATTAACCATTGTAATAATATACCTAAGTACAAAAATTTCATTTGATTATGCAATATATTTATGCATTTTATTGATAAATACATATTATTTCATATGTTCTGACCAAAAGAAACAATTGGTTCAGGACAAATAAATTTAAAAAATTTTCAAACTTAAACTTTAACAGCCAGTGTTAGTTCAGTGTATCATAGAGTTTATTAGTAATATTATTAGACTCATTATTTACCTGTATGTGTCTGTGTATTTTATTACCTACACATTACATTTCAGTACCCTAGACTTTTAACGTAGCTAACACTCATTATAGGAGAATAGGTCTGTTTGAGGTCGTAAGTGGTAGCAGAAGGGCCTTCTGTAACTCACATAAGCTTTTATCTCAGGAGCCTTCACAGCTGACCTCATCCAGTACACGAGGTAACATAACAACCATACAATAACATCAAAAACCACTACACTACTGCCTCCTTTCTTCCAATGCAGAAAATATAACAGATCTCTGGTGACCTGGGCTCACTTCTTGTCTTCGATGAAACCCTGGAACAATATAAATGCGTCCTACATCACCCTCTGATAGACTCTCTCTTTCCCTAACTAAACATTTCAAATATATTCAGATTCAGCATGGTAACTACACAATGAGTTAACGTTCTTAAGTTGTTTGTTTCTCCATTCATGGTCAAATAAACTTTCAAACTACCGTTTGACACTGTCCTTTAATACTATCAAGTCATGTACAAAGACGGTGACTTGCTGAAGAAGACGGCCAGTGGTTTGCCTGGTCTTTTGTCATAAAATGTATAACACTATTCTTATTAATAATTACTTTTCTTTTTTCCCTCTCCCAATGTGTCAGTAAACCTGTCGGGCTTTACCACAACATGTTACTATATTTCCTAACAACTCTGTGAAACAACACAAAGTTTGGTGTTGACTTCCCTCTAAATAAACCTTTTCCCACATAATTTTCAGACATATTCAATAATACATACATAATAATAACGATAATGATAGTACCGTAAATGTTTTATCTCTTACCGCTTCAGTGAAATATAAACACTAATTAGTTGAATATGGCGATATATGGAAACAAATCCAGATCGCTACTAGTGCAGACTAGCAAACAAGAATGTACTCCTTTCTTGTCTTAAAACAACTTTAGTGATTGACTTCTTTTTAACAAGTGGCCCCTCTTACTAACTACTACTTGGTTTTATTTCCCTCTTAGTATATTTGCCTACAACCAATCAGGCACCGTTGGCTTATAGCGTCCTATTATCAAAACAAACTTCAAATTTCAAATCTTGTACTCTTTCCCACCTATACCCACCTCAGGGCAAGCTGAGAAAGAAGTAGTCGGTTCGTCCCTCTGTCTTCTGTCACTATCTCGTGTTTATGCTTCATTTTCTCAACTAACACTTTTTTTTTCTATTTTGCTAATGCAAATTTGTAAACACTATCTCGTAGAACCACCCCTATGCTCCTATCCCGTCCCGTTCCGTGTAATATTTTTTCAAAATATTCCACGTTAATCGAAATTTTTTTCTTTTCTTTAAACTGCCGTCCTCATTCATACGAGACAACGCTTGTAGTAATACGTCACAAAAAGCGTCCAAGTGCTATCTGTCCACTACTTTAACCTTACTTTTACGTTAGAGATATGCGTGTATACGTGTTTTGGGCTGTCTCGCATCCGATCATTGTGGTAATATGCTACGAACGCGTGGCGGAAAAAAGGGGGTTTTCTATCGTATTTTGAAACTAAGCTACTATCTTGCCAAGCACTATCGTCTGCCTGGCGCGTGACACCAAGCAGAACCAAACGCCCGACGAAGGGTAGCATTTTCTCTCTCTCACTGTATGCGTCCTTTATTCTTTTACACGTTTTTATTCGTACTCTCTTGCTTTGTAGGCTAGGCTTGAAATGTGACGTAGTTTCAAGCACGCGGTAATAAAATCTAGTGGCTTTGCTAGCGAAATAATTAACTAGCATTTCCACAGCATACATTGGTTTTCCGACTGGCCTAGAAGAAGCTATCAGTCAATAACACACGGGCTGTTATATTTATTAGCATTTGGGAGTACAATTCTATGGAAATTAGAGTAAAATAATTAAGAGATCTAAATGTCACAGTGTACATTAGCTTGGAATCTTCAATCGTTACATCAAATGTCAGGTAAACAAATCGGTTCAGGATCAATCTTCTTCACAACACGTGGTCGTTATACAGGTAATGTCGATGTTAGATTTGGTAGCCACCAATGGTTGAATGGTTATGAAATTGGGAAAAGAAATCTGGATATTCTATAAGTCCAGTTGTCATTTATTCTCAATATTATTTGGGTTGGTACTCTGTCTCTTTCTGGGTGTACCACGAGACCAGACAAGTCACCTTGAAAAACCCGATTTTATATCAGAATGTTCTTCGATAAAGTTATTTCCAGTTTCATATGGAATGGAAGCCGCTGGTAAGGTTTAGGGTTTGACCCAAATACTGTAAGGGAGAAAATACAAATACTTAACATAATATAGTATAATTCACAATCCTATCCTTACCCCGCGTAACACAGAAGATATATTGTCCACTTCGGTTATTTAACTTAAATTAGAAACCCTAAGCTTAGAGCTAGTTTCATCGTTTAAAAAACTTCCATGAAATAAATTCTAGTCACTTAAAAAGAATCAATCATCATGAATTAGAAATAAATACATATTTCTTCAATACTCATGATGAATCAGTGCCTTTACTTAGTTGGTTAAAATATTCTATGACTAGTTACTAGCAGTTAATTAAATTTTTATAATAGCTTGAAGAGTTAGCTAGAAATATTTATTTGTTCTGCTATCCACTGTAACCCAGTAAACTTTAGAGAAATAATATAACGGACCTAACTAGTAAATCACTCTGCACAGAAAATAACTAGTAAAATAAAATTGAGTATTTAAAAAGATTAAATCACTCAAACTACTAGTATAGTATTTACCTCAACATCGAACTACTGAGACTTTTCTCCAACGACTACTAAGAAATTCACTTATACAAGTTATTCTAGAATCGAAGCTAGTTGTCTAGAGAAATCAGTGAGGTACTGGATGAATTGAGTTAGATTTATGTGGTATATATATATATTAGAGATGAAAGGAGATAGTTAATTATCCCCCGAAAAACCAGTCCTTCCAGATGTTTACACCTACAGTACATTCTACGTTCATTTTTCGGCTTATACGTAATTCAAAGCCGAACACCCAGGATCTTCGTTCTCGCTTAGATCAGACATCGGCAATGCGCTAATCAGTGTGAGTTTCCTTCGTCTCTCTGCTCGTATTCAAGCGAGCAATGTCTTTAGATCTCCCGATTCGTCGTGTTTAATTACTTATCAAACGAACGGATCCAGGGAAAGGCAATAAAGATTTCTCACTAGGTTCCCAAGATCTACTCAAATTTATTCAAATCTGGTCGCTGTCTGATCTCTACAACGATTTGATCTCTGGCGCTGGTGTTAGAATTATAGCTCACGTTAGCTAATAGGTTTCTGGTAGACTCTCATCAAAGAATTTAGCTAACCGCATTACAATGCGTGCTAAATGAGAAAAGAGGGACATAATTCTAAGTAATAGGAGGTTTTATGTTAACCCAACAGGCGTAGATGAAGCTAGGTAAAAAGACAAATGAAGATAAAGAAAATAGATATATGAAATCAATTATCATAATCTGCCACATCCATCTTAAACATAACACTCTGGAACTGGATCTCCTAAACTTCTACTGCCCCAGTGACATACCACTGAACATGGCTAGTATAGACGTCCCCAGTGGCAACTTCTTAGTGGTGGGAGACTTCAACAGCCATTCCCAAAGCTGGGGATACAACCAGCTAGATAGAAGGGGCGAAGAGATAGAAAACTGGCAAGACGACAATAACCTAACCCTCTAAACAACCCTAATGATCCTCCAACCTTTTACTCCAGAAGATGGCATAGCACCTCTACCCTACACCTGGCATTCTGCACACCTGATTTGGCCGGGATAGTAGAAAGGGAAATAGGAGAACAACTCGGTGGAAGTGATCATCGCCCTGTATTCATCAAAATTAATAGAACAATTAATACAAGTCCAAGTCAGCCAAGATGGAATTATAAAAAAGAAAATTGGTCCATTTACCAACACAGAGCAAATCTGCTTACAAAAGATATTAGGGTATTAGACAGAGACATTAACAGAGTCATTGGGGGTTTTAATAATGGAGTACTCAAAGCAGCAAAGGAGACAATACCAAGAGGAACGAGGAAGAACTATGTACCATACTGGTCCAACACACTATAAAACCTACATGAAGAAATGAACGAAGCAAGGCACACTGCAGAGGTACAACCATCCCAACTGAAACCATATCAAGCTACAAAAGGCAAAAGCAAAATTCATCAAAGGAAAACTAGAAGCCCAGAGGAGAAGCTGGAAGGAAAAAACATATAAACTAAACCTTGAAAAGGAAGGGAGAAAGTTGTGGAAACTCACTAAACAATTGAATGATGATAACAATTCTCAACGACAAACAATTACACTAGACGATGCATGTAAACTATATACCGGCAAACAAGCAGCAGACATATTTGCGGAATCCTACAGAAATGAAAATAACATCTCCGTCAATTCTCGCAGACAACGAGACATTCGTCAAGATATAATCCACACTAGAATTAATGAAAACAGTCCGGACGTTATGTCCAAACCATTCGCTATGGAAGAGTTAAAAACAGTCTTGTGGAAACTTAAAGACAGGAAATCACCAGGCCCGGATGGTACAACTAACGAAATGCTAAAACACCTAGGATATACAGCAATGAGCAAACTGTTGCAGATATACTACAGTTGGATGACAGGCAGTGTGCCACAGACATGGAGAGAGGCGCTCATGTGCCCCATCATAAAAAAAGGAAAAGACAACAGGAAGGCCACCAGCTACAGACCAATAAGCCTAACTAGCTGTGTATGTAAGACAATGGAGAGGATGATCAACAGAAGATTGAAATGGTACTTGGAATCTGAGAAAATTTTAGTGCCAGAACAAGCAGGGTTTAGAGAGTGCAGCAGCACAGAAGACGAAATCACATACCTGTCCCAGATCGTTGAAGATGCCTTCCAAGAAAAGAAAAAAGTCTTTACCCTATGGATAGATCTCCAAAAAGCTTTTGACAAAGTATGGAAAGACGGGTTAATAGTAAAACTGCAAAGAAACGGAATCAAGGGTAATATGAGAAAATGGATCCAGTCGTTCCTACACAATCGGAAAGCAAGAGTCACAATGGAAGGCCACAACAGCAAGAAAATCCTCCTAAAACATGGAGTTCCTCATGGCTCGGTATTGTTTCCCACCCTGTTCATTGTGTTCATCAATGACCTCATCCACGATCTGCCACAAGGTGTGAGAGCTGCCCTATTCGCTGACGACTTGGTGGTGTGTTGTGTAGAAGAACATCTAACTATCGCTAATAAGCGAATACAAAAGGCAGCAGACAACATAGCAGCATGGGCAGAGAAATGGGTGGTGCAGATCAACGCTGAAAAATACTCAACAACACTTTTCACGCTCTCAAACAAAGACAAAGCAGGAGAGATACGACTTGGAAATATACATGTCCAAACAGACGAGGCCAACCGGTGTGGGGACTTGGGCAGGTGCAATACATTAGATACGGATCAGCAGCATGGTCTACAGCAGCCAAATCACACATACTAACCTTGGATAAGGTACAAAATCAAGCGCTTCGGTTGATCACGGGTGCCATGAAGGCCACACCAATAAACAAAATGGAAAAAATCGCAGGCATTCCACCTTTATTCTACAGACGAGACACTAAGACCCTGATCCAAGCAGAAAAGTACAAGAACATGCCAGCACATCCAATGAAAACAGTAAGAATATAGATTGATTTTCTTGCAATACTGTAATAGTGATGTTATTTGTTATGAAACCAAGAGGTTAACTGTCTGGAATCAAGGATAATCAAATACCGTGTAAGAATATCAGACAAGTTGTTCTCCCACGTGACTTTGTTCCACAACTAACATACACCACACGAGGTTGACAATTCGACAATAAAGATGACAGTAAACAAGAAAGGGAAATAATCACACAAAAAGAGAGAGATCTGGACAGGCTTATGATATTGTATCAAATTGACTCAGACGTTAGTAAGTAAATAAACAATATGCTATTTATTAAGGGAATCACATTTACAGAGGGTTAATTTACATCTGATGAAAAAGAAATATGGAAAAGATTCACGTTTAAATCTGAAAAAAAAGAAGGAATCTAGTCCCAGTGGGGTGCCTTATTTTCTTCACTGACTAAGTCTGAGCGTTTGGTGGGTATGTGTGGTGATCTTCTTTCTCTTTATTATACTTATCGTAGTGTTCTTGTAGGATGTAGGCAGAGAGGACACTCTGCTGTGACTTCTTGATGAGAGCACGTGGTGGTGACTGATTGCCCTGTGTGGCACTAGTGTCTTCAAGGATATCTGGTTCACACTCAGGGGTGAAGATTCAGTCCCTGTCCCTTCTTGATTTTTGGGCTCAGCAAAACTGAGGGAGGTCGAAGCCAGGTCCTATGTTACTGACACTCTGCACTGGAGAACAAAGTAAGGGGACCATTAATCTCTTGTCTAAAGAGATGTTACATATATGAAGTTCCTCCCTGAAGACTTTTGGTCTCAGAGCATAGGCACACTTACCACTGAAGACTTTGACTGTCTAGTACACTGTATATAAAAGATGTCTCAGTGACTATTGTCTAACAGGCTCTGTCCTCATCCTTCCAAGTCAAGTGTCCCTTCTCTACACTTCATAGGTCTTACTATTTTCCACAATCAACAGTCTGTCTTGTAGTCTGGTGCATCTTTAGTTAATAATTAAGTCTTAATTATCTTTCAGCAAGGAACAACAGCTTTCATAATGTATACTCATAACAGAGTTGTGTTCTAATAAGTCAAGCAATAATGCACAGTAATAAAATACTATAAGCAAATCATATAAGAAAATTAATCATATTTTATACAGGTACATAATGGATATGGAGGAAAACTAAATCCAGTAGCATAACATATATTTCTTATCATAGTCAACCGCATACCTCTTTTGCAAATTACACCTGTATCATTAAGCAATAATTAAACAAATAATTTTGGGAGATAACTCACCGCACAAGAATCACTTCAGTGTCATACAGTCCGAACTTGAATATTTGAATATATTCATAAGTACGTTATTGACTTTACACACAGTTGTGTACAATCTGTGAATATTCTTTAAAAGTCTTATGTACTTAAAATTTAGTTTTGGCTGCTTTCACGGTGTTCATCAAGAGAGTAAAGTAAAGTTACATTTTCTCTGATAAATACATTTTAGACCAGAAATAGATGGTCGTCTGTGAGGCACAGGTTAATTGATGTCACCCAGAAAAACACACACTTTCCCCGTCTTCGAAAAAAAAAAACTCTACCTGCGGATTCTAAATTGCCTGCTTAACGAAATTTAATACAACCATTACCTGAACGAGCGTTCTCTGAGAAAAAAGGAAGGGGGTCTTATATGGAAGACTATGAAACAGTGACAGGATGGACTGAGTAAAAGAATGTGAAAGAGAAAGGATAGACTGCTCCATGACACGGTCCAAAAAACTAAATAGAACATACAAGGATGAACTACCAGACATCACTAAGGAAATAATTCCCACACTCCTCCCAACCCCATGGGAACAACATCAAAATTTCAGCATTAAGACCTCCATAACTACCACCTGCCCCATGGGAGAGCTAAATACTCTCCAAATGAAAAACAGCAGCATGTGACATGATTGAAGAACTATACCCCAGAGAAGCATGGATCCAAATATATACTGATGGATCTGCAACCAAAGCAGTGAAGAACGGAGGCGCAGGAGTTTATGTGGTCTATCCAGAGAAAGAAAACGAATCCACCTGTTCACCTACTGGAATATTCTGTTCAAACTACTCTGCTGAAGTGCAGGCCTTAAGCATTGCTGCAGGAATAATAAATAACACAATAAGCCAATGTCAGCAGGTTGTATTCCTTACCGATGCAATGTCAGTTCTGCAAGCCCTCAACAGTGATAAACTGCCAGTTAAATAAAGCTCTATGTGAAGTAAATATCAAAAGAAGGGTAGTGCTACAGTGGATACCATCACACTGTGGCATACCAGGAAATGAGAAAGCAGATACGTTAGCAAAAGAGGGAGCAACACGGGAACAAAAAGAACAAACAATCACCTTCCAGGAAAAGGCGGCCCTTATCAAGGCCATCAGGAAAATTGACCAACAAAGAGACAACTATCACTATCTTGATCGAGCAAAACAGGTGATCCTGTTCCATATTAGAACAGGGCATAACAGACTGAACAGTCTTTTTTTTTTTTAAATTAATGAAGAAAAATATCCCGTTCAACCCCTGATGGGTTATAATTAGGATATATATTGTTTTCAATTCCAAACAATATGAACAACTGCCGATATGAGAAAGTGGCATCACATTTGTCAAATCATTGTAAATAGGGACAATCACAATTATGCATATACGTTAAATGAAATTAAAAAAAAATAAATAAAATAAAAAACGAACAAAATCAAGAAGGCACTCTGAACAAGAATAATATTAAAGTGGAGGGGTGTAAAGACCTGGTGGTTCCAGTTATATAACTGACTTTAACAGATATTTAATTGACTTTCATCTGTTAAAAGTCATATGCATTGTAAGAACAGCATCAGACCTTCACATTCCCAGCCACTATATATTAACATTTGTTCGTGTTAAATATTGTTTGACTATATTATGCAGCTCCCTAGGTCTGTCTATTCTTAACACATCTTCTATATTTGTAGGTAAGTTTGATGCTTGCAAATAATCTAATATTGGTATTCTCATTTGTGCATACCTCTTACATTTTAACAAGAAATGTTCTATATTATTGTCTTGAAGACATACTGCACAATATTTTTGACTGAACAGTCACTTATACAGACTGAGATTGGTCCCATCACCCGAGAGAAAAGCACTCTACCCACTCTGCCAATCGGACACTGAGGGTAATAACTGGGATATATAATTAATACAGATGTCTGCTTCGCAACCTATACGGAAAAAATTCCCCCGGGATTCTTTGGAAAAAAGTGGCGGAGAGAGAAATGTTAAATCCGCAGGTGACCTGAATGATTTGGTCAGGACTGATAAAACGAATTTCTGGACAAAGGTTGGAACATCAGGTGTCCACGGAATGAAATTGCTACACAGAAGCGTGAAAATTCACCGATAAAAGAGGGGTGTGAGAGTTCTGTACCCGATGGTCAACAAAGCGCAGTTCCTACAGATAAATACGTCGGAAAGCCTCAGCCAGGATTCAGCCCCCAGCGCGGATAATAACCTTCTTCTTCTTCTTCGTTTACCCTCAGACGTCAACTTGAATATGTTCAAAGAAAAGCAGCAGTCAGTCTGAGGCTGTTGACATCTCTGTAGAGCTTTTCTAGGAATGGTACTGGTGATGGCCATATGCGCTTTCTCTGTTCCTATGTTGGGCACCCTTTAAGTAGATGATCAGCAATCCTTATATCAGTAACACAGTTACATTCATCAGTAGTTCCTATCTTTAACTTGTTGAATAGATGGTATCCCAATCTGTTGTGACCTGTGCAAAGTCTGAAGATTACCACTTGTTCACTTCTGCTGAGCTGGTAATACGTATCATCTTATTTTGTGGCCTGGATGTTCTGCTTCTTATTTGCGACTGTATCTGCGCTTGATAAAACTCTTGGCCTCTTCATAAGTTATGGTGAGAAGGGATCCAGTGTATCACAACTCTTTTTCACAACACAGTTCGTGAAGTGTTTCTCTTAGGTCATCCAGGTCAGCATTATTTTGATTTTTTTTAGCGTTGCAGTCACTGACAGCGCATCTGAGAAGATATCTACTTGTCTCTGAGAATATTCAAGTTGATCTAACTGATGATAAACTCAAATCATGGGCGGAAAGTGAGACACCCTCTATATTCCATCTGCAATAGCACTATGGGAAATTTTGGATGCTGCACTGTCCAAAGAATTGAATAAGCACTTGAATGAAACAACTTCGTAAAGGAAACTGGAAGGCTTTGGCTATACAGTACACCTATAGGTACTGCCGCAAAGACATTCGAATCAGTGAAGCAATTAGAGGAAATATAACATGAAAGAGAAGAAATCAGAAAACCATATACGTAAGAAATAAAAGGATATCTACAGGTTTTGGAGCCTAAAATTGTGCTCTTTGTACAGTAGAAAGGCTGTGCAGGAAAAGAAAGAGAATACGGACATGGAAAGATTATTCAGGGAACCATTCAGGCGTGCTAAATAACTGTTTGAACAACAATGGCCAGGAACACTGAGTACTGGACAAGAAGAACATCTAAGGAGTACTTATTCAAACAGTAAAAAAGATGCTTTATTGTTAATTGAGATAAATATTCAATGTTATTGTTCACCAGAATCAATATTATTGCACTCCGGGCAAACCTATTGGTGCTCAGTCTCCCTCAGCAACTGTTTAATAGTATGAATGCTAACTGTTCCTATAGCGTGCTGGTTATATACACGTCGGATGCATCCTCTCATATGTCCATCCTTGCTATTTTATGTTTGATGCCAACTTCCAGCAATCTTAGCCTTGTTGATTCATCGACTGCAGTGTCGTTCTCAAACAGGCGATCATTAATTGTCCTTAGTATCTCCCCTTTATCCATAATTATGTTAAGATTATTTTATTACTTTATTGTTGTTTGAGGTAATATCAGTTTTGATAAGATTGTTGCATAAATTTACTGTTGCTTGCATTGTTTTGTTTATTTGTTATTTGAGATATTAACAGACGTTAAAATTGTTTTAAACTCTACTGTTACTAGAGATAATATCAGCCATATGAATACTGTTTTTTATCTATTTGTTATTTGAGATAATATCAGTCATATTAATATTGTTTTGTATTTTACTGTTACTAGAGTTGACATCAGCCATGTTAAAATATTGTTTTATTACTCCACTGTTAAAATACAGTTCAAATGTGGACACAGTAAAAGAGCCAATGCTGGCAAGTGCCCAAAACTAGTCTCCAGTGGTGGTCACTTATATTCTCTGACCTCACCCTGACCAAATAGCAAAAAATTATTTCTTTTGTTCCAAGACACATCTGTGATAAAATATATGAGATAAAAATCATGATAAGAACATTTTACAAAGTATAAGAATCCTTTCAGCGCGGCCTAATTGAAAAAAACACGTCTGACAATCATTTTATAATGGCTTACTTTTGTATATGAATAATACTGATGTTACAAATTGCTTTGGTGCAGAAACTAGCCGTGACTTTTTATTGAAGGTTTGTGCACAACAGAGCATCTCTAGTGAATGACTGGTGGGTTGGTAAGAGTATGACATACACTTGGATACAGGAGTTAAATGTTGTATGCCATGGGAGGTGGTCAAGTGACAAATGTGTTTGCTTTCCAAGTGCATATATTATTGCAGCATATACTGAAAGAATGATTATCATGCCAAGCAACAATATGGATAAATGAAGGATAGCATGGCTGCTGAACTGCATTTTGAGATGAATGCAAGATTACGCTGTCTAATGGAATCATACGTACATGCATCATTGTTATTGTGAAGTTTTAATAGACTTAATGGATTGACAACTTTGACCTGTCACTTGTTTGAGGATTTAACAGTTGCTGCATACAATGTTGAACCTTAATTTTTGATTTATTCAACCCGTTTATAATTCTATGTTCATTTATGTGTACTTTTATAAATGTAACACATTAATTGCAAGCCGCTCAACAAAAAATCAATTACAGTCAACAATCTAATAAAACGAATGGAAACACTCTCTGAGTCTGGTTTGAGATTTCAAGTTTGCCCACCGGAAAAACAAAGCCCCCAATGATGGTTGTCATTGTTAGAAACACTGGAAAATTGATATTTCTTCATATTTTTACGCGTTTTGGGTTAGTTACCAAAAATCGTGTAAAAGTACCTGGATAGTTTGGACTACACTTTGTACACATGGCTGAAAGAATATGGTTGACTGATAGATCTAGCGACGAGGACAAGAAAAACGTGTTCACAATGATTGAAATGTGATTTTTGAGATAGCAGTTATAACTGTGAAAATATTGCAAGTCCTCGGCCATCGGAGGGCCGTTAAATAGCAACAACCTCTATTAGAGTTATAACCGGTGTTTATTGTAATAGTACATTCATTTATCTTTAAAATGACGTGTAATTCATAAAAATCTGTAAACAATTACGAAAAATACAGCTTACTTTGTGCAAACACCTACAGGATGAAAATGGGAAAAAAATTTAATTCGGCCACAGTGTGTTTTTCAATTCGGTAGTTAATGTGTTAAAATGAAATACATAATTTGCAGAAATCTAAATAAACATCATAACTGGTATGTGAAAATATATTTTATTGGTCAGAAATAAAAAAAGACAAGGAACATTAAAACAAAACAGTGATAATTATAATTACTCATCACAAAAAAATATTTAAAACAGAAAACGTCACTTTATGATTTTGCACAATGTCAAGGAAAAAGTATGATGAAAAATGATAGAGATTCCTCTAAACTAGTGGTTCTCAACATTGTTTAGTCAAGGTACCCCACTGGAGGGTTAGCCAGGTCCTCAGGTACCCCCCTAATAATATCATAGGCAGAGAACACTAAGAAAGAGGTGTAGTTTTCTGCCCCTAATAAATAATAATAAATTCTTTTAAGCATAGGCACAGAAAAACACTCTCCAGAAAGTACGTTTTGTGTGACGCCACTCCTCTTAACTCTTGCACATTATTTAGGCCCAACGTTCTTCCTTCTCTTATTATTGCCTGAGTGTTTGTCTTTCTTTTTATCCTCTTACCTCAGGAACCCAGTGCCTGTAGTGATAGGTTTTTCATTCGGACATGACCGATATAAACCAAGCTATATAGTCGGAGACATATTTCTGCCTAGAGTCTTCTCTTATTTTGTCCACTGATGTTCATGGACAACTTCACAGCCCGTATGTTAACACTTGAGAGATAACATTTGAATTAAACAGACGAAGCTTGGTATGTATATTCAAATGATCGTAATTTCCAAATGTAGATAATATATTGAAGGCGCTTACCATCCTGAGTCATTTTACTGCCTAAATAATTGAAACTTTCAACTTTCTGTAGTTTTTCCCCGTTCAAGATGATATCAAAGGTCTCGTTAGAAAAGTTCATAGCTTTCTATGGGAAACCACATTATAGGGGAACCAAAAAGCACCACTACTCTTAAAAATTGTACATTAAAAACCCATGTAAATACAATTAAAACTAAAAAAAGAAATTTACTTTGTTAATCTAATGAGGGATTTACTGCGACAGATTTTCAACAACTCTGCTGACACACCTTCCTTGATGCAGCTGCATGACTGCAAAGCACTCAACTGACTGAACTGGGTTCCATGCTAATATACACCCAACAGTTCTCCCCACCACCAGAGCTGCATAGATTTCTGCAATTATGCTGCCGCATTGGATATTTAGCTGTAAGTCTGCTACCACTACCCTCCCTTCTCATCATAACAACAGAAATATGAATATCATAAATATGCATATATATCATATACAATCTCAATCATTTTGCAGCTAGCTGATAAATCTTACTTACTTACTTAGTCATTCCCCTTCTACCATGAGGTGTACAGGTTTGGAAGAGAGAGCACAAGACTATCCTATCGGCTGTCTTCCTCCTGGCCTGGTTCCATTCTAGTCCTCGGTCCTTCAAAGACTGTCTAATGTTGTCCTCCCAGCGGACTCTGGGTCGTCCTGGGGGTCTGGATCCCTGGCTCTTTGTTTCCCATGCTTGTCATGGTAGCCGATCTTCTCCTATTCTGCAGACATGGCCAAACCATCTTAGTTGGAACTGTTCTACTTGGGTCTGCAGGGGGTGGGATTTTAGGCCTTGACGTATCGTCTGGTTGCAGACCGTCTCTTCTTGTTACTTCAACCACCTTCCTCAGATACCTCATTTCTGAGGTTTGGATCTGGCTTTTATGGGTTGTAGTCATTGCCCATGACTCGCATCCATATGTCAAGACTGGGACATATGTGGAGCGGTATACAGCCATCTTCGTTTTCTTACCAACCTCTCTCTTGCTGAGGAATCCTCGATTTATGGCCTGAAAAAGTCTCCCAGCTGCTGCTTTTCGAGTGGCCAACTCTTCTTTGATGCCTCCCTTTCGGTCTATAATAGCTCCGAGGTATTTAAAGTGGTCGACCTGCTCCAGGACCTGTTCTCCCAGCTTAATCTGATGTCTTCTTTCTTCTTGTGATATCACCATGGATTTTGTTTTAGAGCTGCTTATGACCATCCCTCTCTTCTAACTTATGGTCTGCTGTCCTCACATAATTTCTGCAAGACTTGTAGAAGCACTGTATAGCATGAATCAGAGGTGCTGGAATGTTCTTCCTTGCCAAACAGTCCTAAAGTTTGCTCCAGGGGACACTGTCAAATGCCTTTTCCAGATCTATGAAACAAAGATGGATCTCACTCTTATACTCAAGGGCCTTTTCACTCAGCTGTCTTCTTCTTCTTCGTTCGCCCTGAAAAGGACGGTGGTTGCGTTGTGTCTGTTTACGCCTAAGCTGTGATATCTGCACCTTTCGGTCGACACATCCAATTTCAGCACGACATTTTTTAGGGACCGGGTTTGCCTTCTCATTGTGATCCGCACTCGCTCAGCCAGACTGCACTGCTGCAGACTGTTTCCAGGACCACCACGTACTCAGCTGTCTGAGTGTGAAGATTAGGTCTCGAGTACTTCAGTTTGCTCGGAATCCGCACTGGACTTCATCCAGCTGTGGCTCAGCTAGGCATCGGAGTCTCTGCTCTAGGATTCTAGAGTAGATTTTACCAGGGATACTTAGAAGGGATATGCCTCCATGGTTTCCAAATTGTCGATTGTCACCCTTTTTGAAAATTGGTGTTACGATGGCAATCTCCCAGTCCTTTGGTATGGTCTTGTTGCACCACGCTGCCTGTAGGACCCTTAAGAGTAATAGGTCGCCTGATGCTCCCAAGTACTTAACCATTTCTGGTGTTATACCATCATGCCCTGCTGCTTTGCCCATCTTGATTTTCTCCAGTGCTGCCTTCAGTTCTTCCATCTTTATGTCATCTTCATCACCATTTGTTTCCTCTTCTGTGCTAGTGGTTATCATTTCTGATGCTTGACCTTGCTCACCATAAAGGAGTTCTGAGAAATATTCTTTCCATTACTTCCTTCGGGGCAGTAAGCAATTTGCCTTGCTTGTCCTTTATAAATTTGAGAGGGCATTGTTTTTCCTTCCTCATGTTCTTTAGGGTCTTATAGAACAATTTCTGGTTTTCTTGCGCATCTTTTTCTAGCTTTTCTCCAAGTTCTTCCCAGGACTTCTGTTTTGCTGCTAGCAACTTGTTCTTTGCTTCTGTTCTGAGTATCACATATTCTCTATATTTCTCTATTTGTCCTGCTGTGTTTTTAGCTCCTAAGTATTGTTTCCATGCCATTTTCTTCTCTCTTATTTTCTCTTTGACTTCCTCTGTCCACCAAGTTGTCCTCTTTCTCTTGTTCCCAAGTCGGACTTCACCACATGTTTCTGCAGCAGCTGTCTTTATGATGTCCTTGAATTTAAGCCAGAGGGTTTCCAAGTCATCAGGTTGTTCTTCTGTGTTTCTCACCGCTGTATCAATAAGCCCCTGATATCTGGTCTTAATTTCTGGCTCTCTCAGCTTGTAGGTCCTAATGCTCATTTCTCCTGCTCGTTTACTTGGTTTCTTGCGTGATGATGGGCAGTTCCTAGGCTGAGCAACTCTTTCAGTTGTTCTTTTGATTGTAAGCAGGTAGTGATCACTTCCAATCTCTGACCCCCTCCAGACTCTAGCATCCCGGACATATTTGAATGAGCTCCTCCTAACAATGGCATAGTCGATCACTGACTTCTCATTCTTTGTTGGTTCACACCTAGTATATGCATGTATGCGCTTATGGGGGAACTTTGTGTTGGTAATGATCAGATTCTGCTCACTGCAGAATCTAAGAAGTCGCTTTCCATTGTCATTGAGAGTATCTTCTCCATATCTTCCGATAACTCCACCCGATCTAGCATGGTCATTTCCAACTCTGGCATTGAAATCTCCGAGCATGATAATTTCATCTAGGCAGTCATCCACTGTCCTTTGAAGCAGCTCGAAGAATTCCTCCTTGACCTCTGCTCTCTCATCCTCATTTGGCCCATACACTATGACCAGGTTGACTATGGTTTCTCCTTCTTTTAGTTTTACAACCATAATGCGCTCCGAGACAAAGTTCCATCCCTTGATACTATCTGGTTTTTGGCCACAATGCAACCCACGCCCCCTTTAGCTCTTTCAGATGTGGGTACACCACTGTAGAGCAGCGTGTTGCCATCGAGATCCATGACGCCTTGTCCCTTTTTCTGTTTCCGTAATAGCCAGGATTTCTAGTTTTGCTTTCCTCATCTCTTCCACCAGCTCCTCTTCTTTTCCATTTATACTTCTTGTGTTCCAAGTTCCATAAGTCGTAGTCCATTCCAATTTGTCGCCTTTAGAATCAGTCCAGTTTTCTCTCTTGTATTTCGTGTAATCATGTTTTAAAGCAAACAGGTGATTGGCCTGTTGTGCCTTTGCATGGTGGAGGGGCTGCCTCCTTACAGCCTCCATGCAGGCCGCCCTCCTCCTTTTTCAGCCGGGCTTGGGACCGGCCTAGGTGGAGTTGCTGATAAATCTAAGTACATGAAAATCCACCATTCTGGATGCAATGCCCAAGGAACACCCAGTATCTAATGAGGTGCCCCCAGGTATACACGCACCACTGGCTGATAATCACGGCTCTAGAATAAACCCAGACAGATGTTTGCTTGCCAAGTGCTACCTCAATCTTGCTCAAACCACAAGGGTCAACAACTAATCAAATTCTGGCAGTCCATTGTAGCACTAATCAGAACTATTACTAACTTTATTTGGCAGCTCATAAGAAAGACAATCCATGTCTCATCTGCTCTTGACTGAATTAACACTAACTGAAATTTGCATACATAAATGTTTATTTAAGATTTTAAATCACATTTCTCTCCAGCCAAAAACTGTTCCGGAAGACAAATCAGAAGGCCATACGTCAGGGTAGATTATCTCATACAAATCAGAAGGCCATATATGGGTATACTATCTCATGAGAAATCTTCTGTAAAGTAGCCAAAGACATAATCAATATTTTTAATAACTGATCAATGAAGACTGAATTACCACCTAATCAACAAATTAAAAATTATGTTTTCCACGAATGCTGGTTGCATGAAAATAGCAGTCTGATAGCACAGCTTTCATTAACATGATAGAAGTCAGATTACCCATTCTGTGAATTCTTCTTCTGTGTTCAGTTTGTAGAAATGCTAAATCTGAAGGTCTGTTGCCAGGACAAAGTCCACAGTCTTTTCCAGGTCAGCGCTGCAGCCCCATAGCTTCTGCCTGAGCTCAGCACCTCTGGCCAGGTCTGGCGTCATAGGCCACCGTAGGTTAGGCAGTTTTGAAGAATGTGTTCAGGAGTCTGGATACCAGTTCTACATGACATTCATTAGTGTTAGATATCCTGACTTCTTGATAGGGCAATGGGTGGCTGAACTGCTCCATGTTACTGACAGCTCTAGATTAAGCATCAGCTCCTTCATTATGAAAAAGATCAAGGAGGATATTTAAGAGGACAAGGAAGAAGAGGAAGACCTCTGCAACTGTCAGTAATGGATCTCAAACAGTTTCTTCTCTCCCTACATTTTTGTTTTTTTGCCAAAGGAGTTTTGTCCTGTTTTGGTGAAACATGCCTCATTCAACCTGTCAATCATATTAGAATGCACATTCAAAAATAAAAGATCTCATGATCTGGAATTGTATCTTATTGTTTCCTTTCAAATTATATTGCTGTTGTTCTCTTGTCCGCTCACCTTCAACCTTCCCCTTCATTACAGCTGTAACACAGAATGGTGTTCTCTTTTCATATCAGTAATATTTATTCTTTTTTTTTTTTTTTGATCATTTCTGTAATTTTTCTTTCCACGACTTGTTTTCCCCAAAATGTTTTTTTATTATATATCCATCCAACAGCCGTTATTCTTCAGTATATTCATGTTTTAATTACTTGTTTACTGTCTTCTTCTTCTTCTTCTTCGATCCTTAACCACCGACCGTCAAAGCAGTCAGTGGCCATCACGCCTAGTGGCGTCTTGTAGGGCAACAACAAATTGATTCCACTTTGCACGGTCGGTGGCCATCCTTCGTACAGTGCCCCAACTCTGGTTCATTCTTTGCATCTCAGCCTCCACAGTCCTCCGCCAAGTTGTTTTTGGTCGGCCTCTCTTTCGCTTTCCTTCAGGGGTCCAAAGCATAGCTGTCTTGTGATGGCATCGGGGTCTCTTCTGAGGACATGACCAACCCAGCTCCAGCGTCTGCCAGCTATGATGGTATGCATGTCCTCTTGCTTGCCACGAGTAAGCAGACCCTGGCCGGCGATGGCATTCGGCCAAAAGATTCGGTGAACCTTTCTTAGGCATGTTGTGCGAAAAGAGGACAACCTTGACATTTCCTTCTCTGTGACTCTCCAGCATTCCGCACCATAGAGAAGCACAGAAAGCACGCAACTCTGGTATAATCTTAATTTTGTGCTTGTGCTGTATTGGGAGGACTTCCAGATGTTATTTAGGCTAAAGAAGGCTGTTCTTGCCTTATTCATTCTGATGTTGATGTCTTTGCCTGCCCCACCGTCCGGTGTTACTATGCTTCCCAAGGTACCGGTGAAGGCACTTCTCTGTCTGCTGCCCAGTCACCCGATTTTAGTTTTCCATTACCGACTGCAGGGGCTTCCACGGGACTTACCCAAATCACACTCACAACACCACCCTAAACTCAGTTCACGACCATCTGTTCCCGCAACACTCTAGTTGAACAACCGCAGCGCTTTCTAAATAATGAAAACATTGAGGTGCACAAAAAGAGGTGTAACAAGTTTTCTCGGATTACTTGATGTGAATGTGCCAGCAGTGCAATGTCATTTGCATATTCCAGATCTTCCAATGTTGAAAACGTAGTCCATCCCATTCCTCCCGGACTGCCCTGTTGTCCGGCGCATCACCCAGTCTATGACTGTTAAAAATAGAGTGGCCGATAAGGGGCATCCCTGTCGCACTCCCGTCTTCACCTCGAAGGTTAGGTTGCTCTGCCCAACACTACACGTAAAGTTGGCATAGAGGCTCTTTATGATTGACACCACGCAGCCCGGAACTCCACAAGCCCTCAGCACCCTCCACAGACTGTCCCTACGCATGCCGTCAAAAGCCCCCTCAAAATCAACAAAATTTATGCAAAGCTGTCCCTGCCATTCTGAGCACCGCTCTATAATGCCCCCGAGAGTGAACATATGGTCCACACATCCCCCGCTCTTTCCAAATCCTGCCCGCTCCTTCCCCAGCCTGTAGTCCACTGCCCCTGAAATTCTCTGTATAATTATCCTGCCCAGTATCTTGCTGGGAACCGAGAGAAGAGCGACTCCTCTCCAACCATTGCAGTCTGAAATCTCCCCTCTTGGGCAACCCGACAACCATTCCCCCGTTCCACTCCGATGGCGCTGTCCCCGCCCTCCACACCCGTGCAAACAGTGGCCCCAATAGTTCCGCCGCCAGCTCAGGGCCCGTCTCAAATAGCTCTGCATTCAAGCCATCATGGCCTGGAGCTCCACCGCTCCCCAACCCCCCGATTGCCGCGACAATTTCCTCCCCCCGTGGAATGTCTGTACCCACATCCAGATCGTCTTCAGCCCCAGGAACACCCAACCGTGTCTCTGGTATTTCCCTGCCCAGAGCCTCCCCGAAGCGCTCTGCCCATCCCGTTTCCTGTCCCCCCGCTGTCCCAACGAGATCTCCCTGCTTATCTCCCACTAATGTAACATTGTTTGCACCCCGTTTTCCGCCGATGAATTTAGCAACTTTGTATACCGTGCTCCGCCCATCTCTCAGCGCCGCCCCCCCTGCCTGCCCCGCAAGATCGCCCAGGAAATTCCCTTTGTTGGCTCGGGTTTGGCGTTTAACTTCCCTGTCCAGTTGACTGTACTGTTCGCTATATAGTTGCTTTAACCTGGGGGACTTCGCTTCTGTTTTCTCTCTTTTCACCCCCCCTCTCATCCCCATGGTGTCTAGTGTTTCCGGTGCCATCCAGTCCCCCCCCCCCCCCCCCAAAATCTTTCAATCCCAAGCATGACCCGCCACTTTCCTTATACACTGCTTAAATGGTGTTAAAACTCTGGTCCATATCATCAGTCAATGTTCCCCCCTGGCAAACTGACATCGTTTCCCAATGTCGGCCGCAAAAGCCCCTCCGGCAAGGGGGTCCCCCAATTTGCCGATGTCAAACCCTTTCTGTGCGTTTACTGTCTTACCATGCAATAATGAAGAGTGTACACAGATGTATCCATATTTCACGGGCCTTACTTTTCCTTCCAATTGCTTGTTCACTGTCTATTTTTCTGTACAAAATATATGACCCAACGCAGATGTATAAACAACAGTTGTGTGGCATTCCCTTATGTGTATATTTTGTGGAACAGGTAGAAAAGTGGTCAAGCAAGATCTCTAGGGCAAATGTTACTTCATCTATCAATGGAACTGCACACAAACCCAGGTCGAAATAATGTTATTTCTGACCAATAAAAAATATTTTCACATACCAGTTATGATGTTTATTTAGATTTCTGTAAATTATGTATTTCATTTTAAACATTTTAACTGCTGACAGTTATATAATTTATTGACAACTACATCCAATACGTACTCCATTCACGATAAACAATTCATGATCACCTAAATTTCAAAGCCCACCAACATAGGGCCATCCTGGTTCATGTATGTGGAATACACAGAAGTAACAGTATTTTCGTCACCTCTCTGTACAGTGTCTGTTACTAGTCCGCTATATGAATATCTGGCACATTATCAATATCAGGTATACATATGAATAAACACTTTCCTTGTAAGCATACACACTGGCGGACATAGAATATCATGAAAAATACACATCCAACACAGCCATACCGGCTGAATACACTTCTCACCTGTTCACTGACTGCCCAACATCACCCAACACTTTCCCCCCATTCACGACCTGCATTCTTCCCACGGACTTACCCAAATCACACTCACAACACACACCCTAAACTCAGTTCACGACATCTGTTCCCGCAACACTCTAGTTGAACACCGCAGCGTTTCAAAATAATGAAAACATTGAGGTGCACAAAAAGAGGTGTAACAAGTTGGTTACTTGCACTTACTTAAATTTAAGATTTGCTTGGGCACTGCCATCTGTCTCATGCTGTTGAACATGTATTTGGTCAATCCTATTGTTGAGGTGTTGCATGGTGCGACCATCTAAATCAAGATAAAACCAAAATGCTCATAAACTATGCAACAATCCTCAACATCTATTGAGAATGCATGAGACTGTGATGTCATTCCTTATTTTGAAATGGGAACCACGTATTTCGTTCATGTTTTCCATAATGTGATATGTCTTCGGGTAATTAAATGGAGAATGTCATCTTCAGAAGACTTTGTGTTGATTGCCAAGTTTGTTGAGATTCACTACAAGAAGTTTTCATAGTTCTGTCAGTTCGACAATCAAGTGTTTTCATTTAACCTATTGAACGAACTAATCTTCATTACATCAATACGGATATAGAATGAAACAAAACGTCACAAAAGAAATAGAAACATTCGTTCATACAAAATCTATGAAAACGTTAACGAACCCAAATGTTATGGCAGCATTTAACAGACATAATCGAAGTCAGAAGAAATCCAGAAATTATTACGATATATTTATAAATGTCCGTAACACCTACAGTTTTTTTGACTTCCCTTTCACAACTAATTATCACATGTCTAAGATTTTAAGAAGTTTTCATTTATTCCAATACATCTACACATGTTTATTACAGTCTTCAATTCAGTTATACTAATTACCATAGTTCCCACTGCTTCACAAAAACACAGTCTCAAAATACCAATCACAAATGATACCAGCAGTAATATCCTCAGGCATCTTTTTTTAAAAACTACTGCATAATACAGTAGAACTCCATTTATCCGAACCCCATGGGACCGAGCATCGTTCGGATAACCAAATGTTCGGATAATTGGATTACATAATGTATCGAGTACATGTACACATATTTCTAAAAGTAATTAACCATCACAAGGAAAATACACTATAAAACATATTTACTTGTACTGTAATAATAATACCCACACTGTATTAGATCACTGTATCAACAAAATCTTTTATTACACTGCAGTGCATGTACTACTTGTATTAATTATTTTTGTTAAGAAAGAGAAATGTTTTCAAAATAACATTACAAACGATTCAAAACCAGGCGCAACTTACGTATACATGTACTTGCACAGATGTAGCCCACTATTTAAAATAATGAGGAATCCTCTTTTGCACCAAACTGGATAGTCTCCTTTTGGCTGCTAAGTCCCGCATTCTCTTCAACAGCAGAAGCTGTGTAGGACAGCTGTCATCTTCTTGCTCGTACCAAGCCATCGCTGTTTCTAGTGCTATAAAGGCCTCTTCAGGACTTGGTCGACGTTTTGGTTTTTCTTCATAATCTACAAGTACATCATGTACTTCTGAGGAGTCTTCATCATCGGTCACTACATGTATTTGGTTTTCTTCTTGCACAAAAGACAAAATTTCTTCGTCATTCAAAAACTGAAAACCAGAATCATTATCATCTTCTAGCCACATGTGTGCATCATCTTTGTCACAGTCCGAAAATCCGGGCATTGCTTGAAACAGTTCCACAACTTCATTTATACAATCATCATTTGTGTCCACTGCAGTAGTTTCATTTCCTCCTTTTTTCCCAAGCAATCTATTCCAAGCCTTGATGAGATTATCTTGTGACAGGGTGGTCCAAGCATCAGCTAACATATAGCAGCAGTCTTTGAGATTAAGCTTTTTGGAAAACGCCACCACACTTTCTTCATCTTCAGCCAACAATAAACGACGCAGGACTTCCTTCTTGTACATCTTTTTAAGCTTTGCTATAACACCCTGATTCATTGGTTGAATCAGTGCTGTTACATTGGGAGGCAGAAAAATTACTTTAAAATTTGTATCAACTGCATTCAATGTATCTGTCTCTGGATGAGATGGTGCATTGTCCAGTAGAAGAATTACTTTTCCAGTTTTCTTTTCTTGTTCTCTCAACCTCTTCACATTTGGGATGAACTGATTTGTATACCAATCAAGAAATATTTCACTATTCATCCAAGCACTCTTCTGTGCTTTGTAACACAATGGGAGACATGTCACATTCTTTAAACAACATGGTTTTTTGGCTTTGCCGATCATTAGCACCGGTAAACGATGACTTCCACTGGCATTCGCGGCTACCAAAATTGTTACTCTCTCTTTGCACTTTTTAAACCCAGGGGCAGCTGCTTCGCGCTGAGATACAAGTGATTTTTGAGGCAATGATTTCCAGTATAAGCCAGTCTCATCGGCATTATACACATCATCGAGTGAATAACCTTCTTCTTCCAAAAAAGCCAAGAATGTTTCTTTAAAATTTTCAGCGGCAGTTGCATCGCTAGATAAAGATTCCCCTTGAATCTCCAATTCTCGTATGCCATGGCGAGATTTAAAGTTTCTTAACCATCCCTGGCTAGCCTTAAAGTCAGGAGGACCGTCAAGTTGATTGTTGAACTGAAGAGCCTTTTCACACAACAGAGAACCAGAGATAGGTTCCCCTTTGCTTCTTCTTTGCACAAACCATATATACAAAGCCTCTTCCGATTTCACATCTTTCGCACTTCTCATGGTTTTACGTTTCTTCGACCCATTTTCACTATAAAATTTCGATGCAAAACTCATAATTTTATCCTTGTTACTTTTGATGTCAGAGATGGTAGCTTTCCCAACATTGAAAATCCTCGCAAGTGAAGACACAGTTTCACCTTGTCCTAGTCTCTTGATAATTTCTGTTTTTGTTTCAATTGACAAAACATTGCGGTTCCTTTTATATGCTTTAGGCCTACTGGAAGATGCCATATCGCACAGAGAAATACTTGTACACCAAAATTATTCTGCTGTAGTAGCAGACACAATTATTTTAAGTTGAACTGTCTGTTTAGCCAGTGTTCTACCTAGAACGCACACGTACACTGGATTGGTAAACCAGATATTAACTGACTTTATGATCTAACTGACTTCCTGTACGTAAGCGACCGACCATTAGCCCATCCCATTCTCTACAAATTGTTCGCACACATTTGAAGCTTGCCGCATCAAAAGATTCAGAATTGTAGTCTAACGTGACTGATGGTGCCTGATTTTTTTTTTCTTTCTGGAAAAAGTGTTCGGATAATTGGATGTTCGGATAATTGGATGTTCGGATAAATGGAGTTCTACTGTATTCACGTTATGATCTGGAATGAACTTTCATATTTTCATTGTTGTCTATGTCACGAGTTCAGTCTAAGACGAACACTTTGGTATATCAGTTTGGCTGAATGGAAGCCTCAACATCAGGTGATGCATAGATGAAGAAAAACACCAAATACACAATACCCAGCAATATCACAGACACTAGCATGCTCCTCCAATTTTCCCACCGAAGTCCTTTCAACTCTTTACCTACAAAGGGAAACAAAAAGAAACGATGAGTGTAAGTAATATGAATCGTCATTTTCCTGTTTGCTCCCTGTGAAGAATGGAACCACTACTGCATATTTCCCCCTTGTGGAAAACATGCCCCCAAAACATGAATATGCTCTTGCAGCAGTCATGTCTGTAGCTATTTGTTTTACATGACGAGGTTGCTAGCCCCAAGCACTTCTTCGTTCGTCCCGAAAAGGACGTTGGTTGCGTTGGTTGGTTACAGCAAAGTTGCAATATTTGCGCCTTTTGGCCGACACATCCAACTTCGGCACGGCATTTTTTGGGACTGGGTTAGCCTTCCCTCTTCGATCCCTACTCACTCAGCCAGGCGGCAGTGATGCAGCCTGTTTCCAGGACCACCACTTGGAGGTGGAGTAGGGTCTTGGTCAGCTCTGGTTCGCAGACCCTGACGCAAGCATCCAAGCTATGGGTCGCTAACTGCATTCCTCTCTGTTGACGCGTCTTAGGTCCCTAGCCCCATGCACGACCTCACATTAGTTGCCTCGTACGACATACCAGAGGGAGCAGTAGTTCTATTCTTTATTTTTTTACTCCTCAGGACACAGGAAAAAAGTTTGTCCTCTGTCCTAGTAAGACAAACATGTCTGTATCCCTTTGTCCAAAACCCTTGGGGACAGTTTTGTTTTGGAAACTGGGTTTTTTCCAGTTTTCAGATAGTGTTCGAAAAGTAGCTGAAATCGCCCAAAATGTGTTAAACATTCTAAAAATACAAGCTAAAATATGACAATCACGGCTGATCAGCTGTGATAAATTGAAGATGTTCCTTATGTTTATTAATACTGTCAGTGGTTGGCTTCTGACTCATCATTTAATCATTTTCATTCAGTATCCTTCTACTTAAACTACTTATGTAACTTCAGGAATGAAATTTTAATTTCATAAGCAACTTCCAAAGTATAATTATATAATTTCATGAAATGTTTAAGGAACTTCAGTGATGATACTTTAATTTCATAAGTAACTTGCTTACTCAGTCATTCCTCTTGTATCCTGAGGTGCAGACATTTGCCAGAGAGGTCGCCATACTATCTTATTGGCTGTCTTCCTCTTGGCCTGGTTCCAATCTTGTTCTCAGCCCTTCAGTATTGTCTAATGTCCTCCCATCAAAATCTGGGCCATCCTGGATGTCTGGATTCCTGGCTCTTGGTGTCCCATATTTGTCGTAGTAGCCGATCTTCCATTCTGCATCGTAATTGGGACAATTCCACTTGGGTCAGCAGGGGATGGGTTTTGAGGCCATAATGTATCATCTGGTTGTGGACCATGTCTCTTCTTGTTACTTCAACCACTTTCCTCCGATACCCGATTTCTGAGGTTTAGAGCTGGCTTTTGTGGGTTGTAGTCATTGCCCATGACTCGCATCCATATGTCAAAACTGGTACATAGGTGGAACGGTTTACAGCCATCTTCGTCTTCTTGCCAATTTCTCTTTTGCTGAGGAATCCTCGATTTATGGCCCTAAGTAACTTTAAGTATAATTTTATAATTTCATAAAATGTTTCAGGAATTTCAGCGATGATACGTTAATTTCATAACTAACTTCAAGTATAATACTACAATTTCATAAAATGTAAGTCAAAACTAACTAATCTTATTCCCCATAATCTCTAGTATTTAATGCTTACGGCTATCAACAACTTGTTGCTCCAGAGATGCCTTTTCCTGCTGCAGTGCTTTCCTTTGAAAGGGAATAAGGTATAAATAAAACATTATTTAATGAAATGGATATTTCAGGCTACAAGATCTTTTATATTTGGACGTATGCTGATATAACTGACGAACCTTGTGTCTATGCTGAAAGAGGCACTCCTTGCCAAAACTTTTATTAAACAAAATAAATGCATACAATTTAATGATTACAAAAAGATTCAAGATTGTAATATTTTACAACCTAAAACAATTCTGTCTGGTTATGATTTTACAAGTTTCAAGATTTAAACAGTGCAATAAGAATCAATATACAGTACAATACTAACTGTGAAAAAGCATTTGATAGTCTCAACAGAGAATATAAGCTGAATTTCTGATGAACTTTGCAATGAACAAGTGGGCAAGTAAATAAAATAGAATTTGTGCTGGCGACAAATGAAATGAAATGGACTGATCATTCAAATCTGACACAAGTCAAAGGTTACTACAACAGAAACACAGAAATGCACCAAGGACTTTTCATATTCCCCAGTTTATTAAATATCTATATAAATAAAAGATAATACTTGGTGTAAAAATGTCAAAACTGGAATGGGAGAAGATCGGCTACCATGACAAGCATGGGAAACAAAGAGCCAGGGATCCAGACCTCCAGGACGACCCAGAGTCCGCTGGGAGGACAACATTAGACAATCTTTGAAGGACCGAGGACTAGAATGGAACCAGGCCAGGAAGAAGACAGCTGATAGAATAGTCTGGCGCTCTCTCTTCCAAACCTCTAAACCTCAGTGGGGTAAAAATGCCAAAAAAGGAATGCAGGTAAATAGTCAAACAAAGCTGACCTAAATAGTAAGTATGAGGTCAGGGGAAAGTGGGGATGCCAAAAGAGAACAAAGCAAATAGTCTATGAGGAACAATATCTTGTCTCTAGCATAATCCTTGTTTTCCGTGATGGTTATTGCTGCTATTTTTAGTTGCTTCTGCCTCAGCTTTGAATGGTGTTTGAGTGGCTGTTGAGATATGGATCTGCTATCCATTCTTTGATTCTCTGTATTGGCCTTCACCTCTATTTGTAAGAAGATGGCAAAAATCAGAGATTGGTGGCAAGCTACAATTGTAGTCCCATGTTCCGCAGAGAACAAGAAGAAAAGATGGAGAAGGAAACAATAGAGAATGAGCACCAGAAAACAGTACAAGAGATAAGTGTGACAGAACGGCTGATGGGAATGAAAGTAAATATGATGCACATTTATAAAATAGGACTGGTTTGGCATTTATGGACTTGGTTTCCATGCATGCAGAGCAACAGACATGACAACCAAGAAGATACAAACATTTACAAATGGGTGCTTGTGCAGAAATAATGGACTGAGATGGTATGACGATCACCTATGTTTTCCAAAATATTTCATCCACCTCTTCATTTGCTCTTTCATGCTACTAAGCAATGTTTCATTATTGTCTTCTTTTTTTTTTTTCTTACGCTCGCTAATACTCGAGGAGAAATCTCAGGTTATTGTTAATGTCTAACCTGACTGATTTTACGTGAGTATCCCTTTTTCTTGTACAGAGACAGGTGTCCCTCGCCATTCAGGCAGATACTCTCCGATTTCGGAGGTACCCATTAGAGCTGGGTCAGCTCAGGAGCCGCCAATCCCTGGTCGACGACACTCCTTCAAATGTTCTCGCCAGGTCTCGAGTTAATCCAGTCCTATTCCCGGTCGACGAAAAATCCTCAAATGCCGTCGCCCGGGTTTGATCCTGAATCACCCGGTCGCCAGAGCGGTGTTGTAACCACTACGCTAGCGCGGCTCCATATTATTGTCTTTAATAAGGCCATTTGATTGCTTGCATTTCCCTGTAAGCATTTTTGTATTGCACCTTCCTTTGTCTCTTCTTCCAACTTCATGTATTTCCTGTTGTTTCTTCTTAATATTTTTCTGCTTTTATGTTATGAGTCTTGGCTTTCAAATTTTTGGTTTTGCTTCTGATTAAATTAGCATTCTGATTTGTTTTGTTTCTTCTACCCTTTTAATGGTTTCTGTTTTTATCAATGTTTTGTGCTTTTCCCCCAAGAATATTTCAACATGCCTCATTCCATATATATTTTTTTTATCTGCTGCCAGTGATTTTCTGTATCTGATTTATCTTCTAGTTGTTGATGCATACGATACTTACTAGGCAGTGATAGCAAATGTTTCTTATGTTTCTTGATTTTTTTTGAGATAACCAGCATTAATCATCAACAATGTCCTTCAGCTTCCCAAGGCACATAGGCCTTCAGCAAACTCATGCCCTGTGCCATCAGTTCTGGATATTTCCACAGCTTCCTCATTCCTCTCTCCAGTTCTCTTCTCCATCTGTTTTCAGTCTCTCACCGCCTCTCATAACATGGAGATTCCAGGTCAAGTACTGCTGTATAACACTATCAACAGGTTTTCGGAATGTACCAATATTAATAACTCACATTAAAGTGTTATCGGTGGCTACCAGAATATCATGATCTGACTTCACTTCTCAAAAGATTTAGGTGGCAATATTTTTAATCCTGTATTATTCAAATTAACTGAACAAGAAATTACCACTTCTCATCTTGCATATTGGTCAATCTACATAACCTCTCTATAGCATCCAAACGGCTCTCACATTTTGTTATCTCATTCTCTATCCGCTCAATCTGAAAGAAAAGTGTCATTCAAAATAGAACAGCAAGTCCTACACATTTTGGATTAATTGAACTTCACAAGTTTTCTACACTTTACAAATCAACCATTATCTTTAAAGCTGGTGGAAACAGAGTGGCACAACAACTATGTAGACAGCCCAAAGACTAAAATGATTTGAACACCTCTAGAAAGCAGCCAAATCAGCTAAGCCACATCTGCCACAGGCTCTCAGAATTTACAAGAATGCTTTTGTGGCAAGTTAAAGGGTGAATCACAATAAAAATAACAACCAGAAATGTATCATTACTGGCCATCCACTTTTATTCTATGCAACAGAAAGAAGTAAGAATTTATATTCTGCATTTGAGTGCACATGGAAACAACAATAACAGTAAAACTTTTTTTCTCTTACTTCTACAGACTACAACTGATCTTCAGTAGCCTTTCAGCAAAGTAAACAAATACATTTTTTTGTAAGTTCATAAGTTTTCATTATTATCTTTCCCCTTTCAACTTCATGGGTACATATTATGCAATTTTAACCTGTTTCAGCAACAAAATAAGATCAATTTACAAAAGATATTTGGCTTATATTTGGAGAGTTATATCGAGCATGCCCAACATAAATAAAAATGAATACTGGCATGGGAAATGACCTGCAAAAAATAAACATGTAAAGAAGTAAAGGATCTTTGTCACAAACCGAGTCTCATTTCTATTCTTCTATATTCTTTGTGGCTTCTTGTCAGTTTAAACTTCCCTTCTTTTAGGTCCATGATTATAATGGCTATAAGAACTATCTTTTTTTGTCCTGATGCCATTCTTGCTAATGAACCTGTTCATGGCCATCTATATGCCGAAGACCAGACATTAACAACACCATAAGCATACATAAAACCTTGAACTGTCATTATATCAGCAATATATGGGTGTCGCAGCAAAGTTTAAGTCAAACAGACTTTTGAAAGAGTAATGAATAAAATAATGTAGGTTCTCAGAAATGGCTCATCACAGAGATACCTACATAAGATACAGAGGTGGTACAGAGAAAGCGAATCCTCTCTAAGGAAGCAATCCTGACGATGATGAGAAGGAATTCTTGTGACAAGGTCCACTCTGTGATCTCAGACAGACAAGCCCACACTCCCCAAAAGAAGATTTACAATATATATATTTATATCACTAGACAGATAGATAAACAGCCATAGTGATAAATTCACTCAACTCTGTGGTAAATGTACACACGCACAACAATGACTATTTATTCTATGTAAATATGGTGTAGTATATGTGTATATATTTTAAGAAAAAGACATTGATTAAAGGTGATGGTGATGGATAAAGAACAAGGTAGGTATAGCGACTTTGAACAAATACCGTAAAAGGTGACTGGTGCGATGGTACTAAAAAAAGTAACGATATCGAAAGTAGGTATAGTTTTTGTCACAATTTGACGACATGTGTTTTCTTATGTGTCAGACATTGTTGCAAATCGCATTTCGCACTCTTTTGATATTAAGCTTGGTTGTGAAGTTTGTCATTTGATTATTTTGAGCCCTAAAAAAGAATTCGAGAAAAATGTTGTACTGCAGCAGAAAATAGTAAAATTACTAACGGTTAAAGACACGAAAAAATAAAGGCGCTGCTGTTTATAGAACTCAAAAGTCCCTGAAAAAAAACATTATTGGAAATAAACATTGGAGCGTCCTCTATTTGTATATAGTTCGTTTTATGAAGCAACATGGTCTTTCCTCGCGGTTTCAATAAAAATAAAATAAAATGAAAAACTACTGTTCCATTTTACCAGAACATTTTGGCTAAATCAAGCTGTGATGAGAACGGTAGTTACCGGTTAAAGACACAAAATAAAAGGCCTGTTATAGAACTAAAAGTCCCTGATAAAATAAACTGGAAATTGCACCTGGTTTCAATAAAACACTACTGGCGACTATTCTGACACTGTCCTGGAACTAAGTAATCTGCTCTGGGCAGCAAATTCACACTACAAGGATAATAATACTAAGTATGCTGTCGAGTATCGAGCGCTAATCTGGATACAAGTGCACCTCGAATACTGACGATGAATACAAAATATTCAATTTCCAGGACCTGGATAAGACTTCTGAAGAATCACTGCTATTGGATATGGTTTTTCTGAGGATTCTTAGCAGTTGTGGAAATGCCCCACAATATTGAGAAATAAAATACTTATGTGTATGAAGACTCCACCCCGCTGCCTGCCATGTGGGTTTAGTGATCTGGTGGTGGCAAGGTCACACAAATCGGCCGGACGTACACAGACTGTACAGTCTTTTTCTGTCCGATGGTACACAATGGTTCTAACAATGAAGAAGCTGTGTACCAGATTCTGTTAAACCTCGCACTGATGAATTCCCTTGTCAAGCCACGCTACTTTGACTACCCTAGGACAAGGGGAAATTCTAACCGCTCTGGATCTAGATGACAGGTGATCTGGTGAATCGAAAAAGGCCCCAGCCAGCCAAAACCAGCAATTTTAAATGGCTTCCAGTCTCGCGGCTCACGAGAGCGTTCCGTGTTTATCAGCTCCCAGCCAATCAGCAGCCACCTAACAATTATGTTCCAGGGCGGTGTCTCCCAAGATTTTATGTGCGCGGTGAAGATTTTATAAGATAGCGATAAGAAAAGGGCCGCCTTACGACAATGGGGTAGCCTTGAAAATCACTATATTAGAAATATATAAGGTAAGTCTGACAAAGCAAAAATGACAAGGACATTTTCCACTCTTGGATATAGCTTCTACACTGCTTATACAAACCAGGTTGGGGTCAACTGGTAGTTTTGCATGAGGTATCCTCAATTTATGGCCTGAAAAAGACTTCCAGCTGCTGCTCTTTGGGTAGCCAACTCTTCTTTGATGCCTTTCTTCCAGTCTATGATAGCTCCAAGGTATTTAAAGTGTTTGACCTGCTACAGGACCTGTCTCCCAGCTTGATCTGATGCCTTTTTTTCCTTTCATGATATCATCATGGTTAAGGGTGGCAATAATCAAATTTTGCCCAAATTGCTACTGATATGTGATATGTAGCGGAACTCAGTTTTTACGGTGTATGCTCTTTTTTGCCTGCAATTACAACTCGTGATTCAAATAATTATTGCATTGATTACTATGTTAGTGTGATGGGGCCGAAAAGGAGACGCCCGCCCCCTACCTGTTTTTGGGCAGATTTATCGCCCATGTATTTTAGAAGTGCGCGAAGCATGCTGAGATGTAAATTCTTCAAGATTGATGAAGTAGAAGATATGTTATTAGGCCACAATAAAGCCTACATATAGTTGTGGTGTAGAATTGTGTTATTTGATAATAGCTGTAGGTTTTATTTGTGTTTTCGCTATTCCTAAAGCGATATATCGCGAGTGTTATTTAAGTAGCGCGATTACGGCGCGCGCGGACTAAGTTGAGTGTTTAGGCTTAGCAGTCTATAAAAAGAAATAGCGAACTACCAGCAGGCTTTTTTAAGTATCAGTCCAGACAAGAGGGAACGAAACGAGGCGCGCTGTGTACCCACACAGAAGAACACAAAGACATGACATTAGCATCGGGCACTGTTGGGTGGTTTGTTTAGTTTTGTTTTGTTATGTTCGCTAGTTTATTTGTTTAATGTTTGCTTTGTCACTGAATGGGTTGTAAAAATAAATATAGCCCCTGCCTCTAGAATCAAGTTTTATTGTTGTTCGGGTCGGTGCGAGTGTGACAAGAGAGTGATTACACATCACAATATAATCATCATCATCATCTCGCCCGCCCTACCACAATTGGCGTCGTCGACAGGATAAGGCAGACAGTGACACTGAGCAAACAGCAAGCGAACAAATATTGTAAACACCCAGCAGTGCAGTCGTGCAGCAAGATGGCTAATGCGCATATGAAGGTACTGTACGTGGAGCAGCCAGAGATAAGGTTATTTAGTGGAGAGGGGAGACCCACTTGGCAAGAGTTTGTGAAAGATGTGGAAGCCGCGTGGAAGGTGGCGCCTTTTTGTGCAGAAGACAAGTTAGACATGATATGGAACAACGTTACAAAATGGGTATCTAGAGAATTACGGATACATGGCGGAGCCAATGCCAGCCCTGAGCAGTTACTGGAAATTGTCAAAAAAGCCTACAGCGAGCAACCACAAGTCAGTGAGGTGAACAGGAATTTCCCTTGGGAATATGCTGTTTATGGTGAAAGTAAAAAGCCTGAGACACTGGTCCAGATATCAAGTGCAGAAGTCAAGAAGGAGGAGGAGGCACTCAGAGCAGAATTATCCTTCCTAAAGTCCCAGATAGCACAGATGTCAGAGTCCAGTTTGCCAGCACAAAAAGAGGTGCAGAGAAAGAGAGCACCATGCCAGCTGCGGGAACAGCCAATGCAAGACGAGGAGGTGTGTCCGCGGGAACAGCCAACGCAAGACGAGGAGGTGTGTCCACGGGAACAGCCAACGCAAGACGAGGAGGTGTGTCCGCAGGAACCGCAACTAGCCCTTCTTGTATGTGAGAGTCAGGCTGTCGTCAAGGGAAGCTGTGAGCTGACAGCACCAATAAAAGCAGTGGCACCGACAAGGCGAAAAGGGATGTGCAAGTGGTATAGTGTCCACAGGGGATGGGGGTTCATCACGCCAGATGATGGAGGTATTGATGTATTCGTACATCAGACCAAAATCTTCAGAAAGGGATTCCGGAGTCTGGCGAAGAATGAACGAGTAGAGTTTGACAGCAAACCATCGGTCCAGGGCATGGAAGCAATTTATGTATGCGGCATTGGTGGTCAAGAGTGTAAGGGCAGCAGGAAGCGACCCATGGCACAGAGGAAGCCCAGAAAGATAAGATGCTACAATTGTGGAGACTTGTCAGACCACATGGCAGCCAAGTGCCCTCAAGGCCCGCTTCCGAAGAGATGTTTTCGATGCAAGTCAACTGAACATTTGATAGCCGCCTGTCCCTCAAAGAGCTCTTTCCCGAGACGTGCTACCACAACCAGGTTTCCTTCCGGGTGCAAGCCAAGAGATGACCGTGACAACTGTCACCCTAAGGGCGCCGAGAAGATTGGTAGTCGGTTAGGGGAGGAAACTCGTCTTAAGCAGAGAGGAGGGAGTGCAAGTCAAGGTTTAGAGGAGGAGACACATCAAAAGCAGATAGTGGGGAATGTTGGCCACCGTCCACGCAAAACGAGTGTCAAGCACGTCAGGAGCGATCCCCCTACAGATTCGACAGCTACAAGCACTGACAGGCAGATGTCACGGGCAGACAGCAACGCGGCACCGGTGAGCGAGTCTTCAAGACCACAGCGGCTGACAGCCCGGCAACGTACAACTGGAGACATAACGACCAAGAGGGTCCCCAGCCGAGTTGTACCGAATAAAGAATCTGAGCCCAAAACATCGCCGCTGAGAAATAATCAAACGCAGCACCAACGATCTAAGAGATTTCGACAGAAGTGCCTGAGGTAGTGATGTTGTCGGGACGACAACAAAATCAGGAGGGAGATGTGTGATGGGGCTGAAAAGGAGACGCCCGCCCCCTACCTGTTTTTGGGCAGATTTATCGCCCATGTATTTTAGAAGTGCTCGAAGCATCTTCTTCTTCTTCTTTGATCCATAACCGCCAACCGTCAAAGCAGTCAGCGGCCATCACGCCTGGTGGCGTCTTGTAGGGCAGCAACAAATTGATTCCACTTTGCTCGGTCGGCGGCCATCCTTCGTACAGTGCCCCAACTGTGGTTCATTCTTTGCATCTCAGCTTCCACAGTTCTCCGCCAAGTTGTTCTTGGTCGGCCTCTCTTTCGCTTTCCCTCGGGGGTCCATAGCATAGCTGTTCTTGTGATGGTATCAGGGTCCCTTCTGAGGACATGGCCAACCCAACTCCAGCGTCTGCCAGCTATGATGGTGTGCATGTCCTCCTGGTTACTCCGAATAAGTAGTTCTTGATTGCTGATGGTGTTTGGCCAAAAGATTCGGAGAATTTTCCTTAGGCAGATTGTGTGGAAGGAGGACAGTTTCGACATTTCCTTCTCTGTTACTCTCCAACATTCCGCACCATAGAGAAGCACAGAAAGTACACAGCTCTCATACAGTCTTAATTTAGTGTTTGTGCTGTACTGGGAAGACTTCCAAATGTTGTTGAGAACAGCAAAGGCTGTTCTCGCTTTATTCATTCTGTTGTTAATGTCCTTGCTTGTTCCGCCGTCAGGTGTTACTATGCTTCCTAAGTAAGTAAATGTGTCTGTCTGTTCTAACTTCTGGTTCCTTACTGTTATTGGCTCAGGATTGCCCACATTTAATGTCATGACCTCTGTCTTCTTCAGATTGATGTTCAGGCCAACCTGCTGGCCATACTTATTCAGTCTATCGGTTTTGTCTTGAATGTGTTGGTGTGAATGCGCGAGTAGTGCAATGTCATCTGCATATTCCAAATCTTCCAGTGTAGAAAACGTTGTCCATCTAATTCCTCTTGGACTGCCCTCTGTTGTCTGGCGCATCACCCAATCTATGACTGTCAAAAATAATGTTGTTGATAAGGGGCATCCCTGTCGTACTCCTGTTTTCACTTCGAAAGTTACATTACTCGATCCAACACTGCACGTAAAGTTAGAATAGAGGCTTTTTATAATGGAAACAATGCGGCTGGGAATTCCATAAGCCCTCAGAATTTTCCATAGGCTGTCCCTGTGTATGCTGTCGAAAGCCTTTTCAAAATCAACAAAGTTAATGTACAGCTGTCTCTGCCATTCTGAGCACTGCTCTATAATGTTCCTGAGGGTAAATATATGATCTGCACATCTTCTGTTCTTTCTGAAGCCCGCTTGTTCTTTCCTCAGTTTATGATCAACTGCTTTTGAAATTCTCTGGATGATTATCCTGCCTAGTATTTTGCTGGGAACTGAGAGGAGGGTAATTCCTCTCCAGTTGTTGCAGTCTGCAAGGTCGCCCTTCTTGGGCAATTTGACAATTATTCCTTTACTCCACTCTGTTGGTGTTGTCTCAGTTTCCCAGACTTGTGCAAATAGTGGTTCTAATAGTTCTGCTGCTAGTTCAGGGTCTGTCTTGAATAGCTCAGCATTCAGATTGTCGTGACCAGGCGCTTTTCCATTTTTTAGCCCTTTGATAGCTGTGATAATTTCTTCTTTTCGTGGAATGTCTGTATTTACGTCTAAGTCCCTTTCAGCCTCAGGAACATTCAGCTGAGTCTCTGGTGGTTCCTTATTCAGTGTTTCTCTGAAGTGTTCTGCCCATCTTGTTTCCTGCCCCTGTGCTGTGGTGATGAGATTTCCTTGCTTGTCTCTTACTAACGTTATGTTGTTTGCACCTCGTTTTCCACTGATAGCTTTAGTTATTTTATAAACTGTGCTTTGTTCATTTCTCAGTGCTGCCTCTTCTGCCTGTCTTGCAAGGTCATCCAGAAATGTCCTTTTGTCAGCACGGGTTTGACGTTTTACTTCCTTGTCCAGCTGACTGTACTGTTCACTATATATTGCCTTTAACCTGGGAGACTTAGCTTCTGTTTTCTTCCTTTTCATTTCCTTTCTCTTCGCTATGGTGTTTAGCGTTTCTGGTGTTATCCAGTCTTGGCTCTTTCTTTCCTGGAATCCCAAGCATGACTTGCTGCTTTCTTTGTATATTGTTGAGATGGTGTTGAATTTCTGGTCCACATCTTCGGTCTCTGTTCTTTCCTGGCTTTTGGTAATCAGATATCGTCTCTTTACGTCGACATGAACGCTTTTCTGGTGAGGGGGTCCTTAAGTTTCGTGATGTTATATCTTTTCTGTTTGACTGCAACTGGTCCAGCAGCTCTGAGTTTCACCTTCAGTCTTGCTACTACTAGGTGATGATCACTTCCCACATCTGCGCCTCTTCTTACTTTCACGTCTTGTAGTGCATGTCTCCATCTGCCATTGATCATTATGTGATCTATCTGGTTTTTGTCTCGTCCGTTTGGTGATTCCCATGTTAACTTGTGCACTTCTTTGTGTTGAAAAAGTGTTCCTCCAATGACCAGGTTGTTAATACTGCAGAAGCTTATTAATTTGTCCCCATTTTCATTTACTGTTCCACTGCCGCATTTCCCCATTACTCTTTCGTTATAATTATTATGTGTTCCAACTTTCGCATTTAGGTCTCCCATTACTATAATAAGATCGTACCTGGGTACAGTTTCCATTTCCTTTTGTACCTGTTGATAGAACTCATCCTTGAGCTCTTCATCGCTGTCGTTTGTTGGTGCATAGCATTGTATAATTGTGGTGTTGGTGAATCTCCCTCTCAGTCTAGCTCTTATTAGTCTGTTGTTAATGGGTTTCCATTCCAGTAGAGACCTTTCCATTCCTTTATTAAGGATAATGGCTACACCTTCGTTGTGCTGACCGTCCTCTCTACCAGAATAAAGTACTGTTTCCCCTGTAGCTGTTTTTATTCTCCCCATCCCTGTCCATCTGCTCTCGCTTATTCCCAGGATATGTAGTTTGTAATTCCTCATCTCTGCTGTGATCTGTCTCAGCTTTCCTGCCTCATTCATAGTTCTGACATTCCAAAAACCAATTCTGGTTTCGTGTTTTGCGGTCTGGGCATCCGTTTTCATGCCAGTGGCTTCCTTTCGGCTTTCACCACTGTCAGTCATACGAGCCTGAGACTCCGGATGTCCGTCCCGCATCAAAGTGTTTTCATTTATTGCTGTTTCCGTAACGTGTGCGATTTTTTACACAGACAGGGGTGTCGGCCCTGTGCTAAAACCCCCAACCTGGAGGACCAGGGTACCAGCTTTTGTCTGACCCCTACCCACGCAGACCAGTCCAGCATGGTTGAACCTACCAGGAGTAAGACTCCCACTGGCATAGCTCTGGGGATTTTCAGGGTACACAAGCTGCCATACCGCTACAAGGTATAGGTACCATTGATGGCAGGCGCGAAGCATGCTGAGATGTAAATTCTTCAAGATTGATGAAGTAGAAGATATGTTATTAGGCCACAATAAAGCCTACATATAGTTGTGGTGTAGAATTGTGTTATTTGATAATAGCTGTAGGTTTTATTTGTGTTTTCGCTATTCCTAAAGCAATATATCGCGAGTGTTATTTAAGTAGCGCGATTACGGCGCGCGCGGACTAAGTTGAGTGTTTAGGCTTAGCAGTCTATAAAAAGAGATAGCGAACTACCAGCAGGCTTTTTTAAGTATCAGTCCAGACAAGAGGGAACGAAACGAGGCGCGCTGTGTACCCACACAGAAGAACACAAAGACATGACATTAGCATCGGGCACTGTTGGGTGGTTTGTTTAGTTTTGTTTTGTTATGTTCGCTAGTTTATTTGTTTAATGTTTGCTTTGTCACTGAATGGGTTGTAAAAATAAATATAGCCCCTGCCTCTAGAATCAAGTTTTATTGTTGTTCGGGTCGGTGCGAGTGTGACAAGAGAGTGATTACACATCACAATATAATCATCATCATCATCTCGCCCACCCTACCACATTAGCATTAGGATACCCAATTCATTTTCTTTTTTCTGTCAATAATATATCTTGAATGAAACTCAACATGGGTTATAGATTAGCATTTGCCGTTATTGTTTTGTGGTTTCCTTCACCATTTAATACTCTCAAAAAGAAAACAAACCATCAAATACATGGTTGCGGTTACCGGTTCAGTGTTAGGATTTAAGGTTAAGTCTAGAATGCCAAGAGAGAAAAATACTCAGCAACGCTTACCTTAACCGGCAACCCTGATTTGAGCTTCTTTAAAATTAATAATAGGCTATGCGAAAAAGAACAAAATACGGTAGATGATAAGGACATTAGACAAGGTCTGTCACACTGCGCCATGTTACCAGACTGGCTATCCATATTAACATTACAGCTAACCTTAACCTAACTCCAACCCTGTTTCGAGCTTTTTCAAACAGCTGCCTTAACCTAACATCAACCCTGGATAGGTGGCGATGACAGTAGACAAGGTCTGCCATGTTGCCCCATACTGCCAAACTGGCTATCCATATTAACATTACAGGTAGCCTTAACTTAACACCAACCATGTTTAGTTCTCTACAATGGCCCAACATACGGCTTATAAAACATCCCCGGATCCATAACGATGGGAGCAGCAATTTGGGCGATATAATTGGCCGACCTATCGATAGTCGAGCAAAATCGCTCATGTGTTCCCCTAGACTGCCATTCAACTTCTTAAGTCTATTCAAAATAATCCCTATCACTCATCAATGACAGCTATGCAACAATTTTGCAAGTAGGCCTAGCCTAATGGGAAAAACTGCTTGCTGTTTTTCTGTAGGCCCTAGGCCTTGGCTTATACTATAGCCTACAATAAATTTAAAGTTTATAAGCAGCCATGGTAAAAGGCGACGACAGTAGACAAGATCCGCCATATTGCCAATTAATATTTACATTACACTTACAGCTAGCCTGAAATTAACACCAACCCTGTTTCGAGCTTTGTCAAAATTAATAACGGCAGACAAAGACGAGGACGTTTTAAAAATAATCCCCATCAAAAAAATAAATTTAAACTTGAAGTGGAAATGCCCTGTTTGGCCAGTATTGCAGCCCCAGCTTATTTCTTCCCTCAGCCGCACTGACTTCATGTTTAGTAGTCTCGTTATACTCTTACCTCCGTGGCTATTGTTTTCATGTTTCCAAACTAAACGTTAGGGCCTACTTTTTCCTTCTTTCGCTTTTCTACGTGTACACCGCCATTGTGATTATAAAAATATTGAAATGGAATTGAGTTTAGCTAAAACTTAATGTAACAAAGAAACGAAATAAAACAGTGCACAGTATATGTGTTAATCTGTAGGGGTGTGTATGTATAATCTTTGGCAGTACGTGAGCATTGTGACGATGCAGCATATGCTTTGATTGCTGATATATAAATAAAGATTTGCGATGGCCCAGGCAAAAGCCTTTATGCGAGTAACAACAGGCAAAATGCACCTTTTTTTAAAATTAAATGATGGGTTATAATTAGGATATATATTGTTTTCAGTTCCAAAATAGATACCATACAGGATGGAAGTGTATGGAAGAATTTGTCCATCTGGATACTTTAATTACATCAATTAATAACAATTGTGAATACAGGTCGGTGGTTCCACCCTGGGAGATCAAGAAACCAGACACGGACTACCACCTAGCAGAAATACTTAACTCTTTAAGTCCCAATCGACTTTATAAAGGCTCAGGGGTTGACGAGCTTGGCCCAATCGACTTTAAAAAGCCTTTAGTATATGTGCCTCTGTTTGAGACTGTTTCTGATTATAACTACCCACAAAGTCATTTCCGACTGCAAGTACATTCTTTTAAATACCGCACGTGTTTAAGAGTGAACGTGTTTCTGTTTTGAGATATTTATTTTAGATTTTTAAAGCGATTTTTTAAGCGCATATCCTCCATTTTACATTGAATAACTAATCATTTTTTTTAAGCGCATATCCTCCATTTTACCTTGAATAACTAATCATTTTTCAGTGAAAGCTTTTATACTTGTAGCACAATAGTAAAGTACATCCGATTACCTTCAGTTTCATATACAACAACAAAGTTATTTATGCATATGAACATTTTAAAAAATTATTTCAAAACAACAACAATAAAAACGCACTGGGTTGGCCATTTTTGCTTGGGCCAAACCCACTTTTTTGACAGCCAATAAATATATACAACAAATATCAAAAGACAGCATTACTGTATACACAGATGGATCCAAGAGAGAGGATGGCAAATTGGGGATAGGAATATATAAATTAAGGGGCTGCTGTAAAACTGGTAAGGAATATAAGTATATAAACCAATAAAACGGTATTGAATCAGTTCTACAAATAACGGTTCACATGAAACAAGGGACGTTTCGGGTTTTACCCTTCGTCAGCCACAGTTACAAACAGGTGACAAGGACAAGAATTACATATAGGTACTACAAAAACATACGATGATGAGAAACATACACCAAATGAGCGATACAAGCAGATGGAAAAAGTAAACACCCGCAGTGATGAGCGAAAAAAGAACAATAATAATACAAGAAAATCGTAAAACCTGAAAGAAATACCGAAACAAGAAAGTAAATAATCAACGAAACGAAAAAAAAAAGAATGAACAAAACTTCGGAACAAGTAAAAGTTCAATTAGCTGGTGACTTGTCCACGCCGTTTAAGTTTTTGATATAGATGTTTTTTTTCTTGGTCGCCTCCCACAACAAGTGTGTTAGGGTACGATGTTACTATACCTTGCTCCGCTTTCGGAGTCCCGTAACTCTAGCATAGTCAAGTCTGGACTCAAGTGCCGATCAGAGTCACAGCAGCAGATGTGTCTTTGTTTTAAAATTTTAGCTTAAGCAGATTAGAGAACTAAGCAGCAAAGATCTGCAATCAGTGACGGCAATGTTTCAGGAAAATACAACACTGAAATATCGGCAGATTTACTCATGAGATGACCTTCCGGAATCAGATTTCTTACATAAGCATTACACCAAGTTGCAGGCCACAAGACCTTCTTCATGAAATCTTAGAAACTGGAAGTTCTTCAGTATTTCCAAACTACTGTAACCATCATTCATCGCCTGTCAACTCCACAAGGAGTGTAGACCTTCGACAAACTTACGCCAAATCTTCCTGTCCCGTTCCATCAGCTCAAGGTATTTCCATGTTCTCTTCACCCCACTTACGTCTTTTCCCACATCTCCTTCCCATGCGTTCCCTGGTCTCTCTCTCTTTAAACTACAGCAATAGCATTACGTAGATTCATTAGTCTGCCGGCGTCCGTTGTTTCAGCTACACGAGCGTTCAGCGTGTAAAAGTACACTTAAATTAAGAAAAAAAAAAAACAAATTATCACAATTCTACAATGAGACAGGAAATTAAATGGGTTTTTTAAACACAAACAAAAACGTAACACGAAAATTGGATTTGTCTGTAATTATAAACAAGTTTGTAGTCATTACGGCCAGTGAATCATTTATAAAATAAATAAGTAGCTTGGGTAACAATAACAGTCATGTTTTTCAGCGCTTGGGTAAGAGTATTATTTTTGACAAATTAATCGATCTTTTAACCAAGCAACGATATAAAAATGTGTCTCCTTATCAGGTGGCCTATCATTAGTTTTCTTTCTGTATTGCCTATAATCAAATTTAATAAGCATGATATACATGCGCCCACATGCCTGAATCATCATAAACGTCATCAGCATTATTTTTCGTTGTGCCAAGCCACCACTGGAGCCGGTCTCTTTGAAAGAAGCCTGAACCAAGGGCAGTAACCTGTTCTTGCAGCAGGGGTTTCTTGGACAGTTTGTTTGACGTGATGTGATTGCCAGCCCCATGCACAAACTCAAATTAGTCGTCTTGTACGACATGCTTGGGTGCAGTTGTCATATTATTTATTTGTTACTTCAGACACCCCCGGGACCTACATGGGGTGATGTGCTTGAACAGGAGCTTCCTAAAAGGAGTGACGCAGGCCTCGGCGATTCTCTGAAAGGCCCTGGTCAAAGACAAGCAGATTTTCACTACTCGAAAAATAAAACACTTAGACAACAGAAGGTAAAGAAAATTTGCAGTTCATATTAGAGACAAAACATAGCAAGTCTAAGTGACAGCTCTGCCCCGTCATCATGAGGTACATCCGCTAGATTGAGGTACTAGTTCATTAACTGTTTATTAAATCAAACGTAGCGTGGACATTGAACATGGATAAGGGAGAGATACTAAGGACAATTAATGATCGCCTGTTAGATAATGACACTGCAATGGATGAATCAACAAGGCTGAGACTGTTGAAGTTTGGCATCAAACGTGGGACTAGCAGAGATGGACGTGAGAGCAGATGCATCCGTCGTATGTACAACCAGCGTGCGACAGGTACAATTAGCATTCATACTCTTCAACATTACATGTTTTGCCCAGGAGCCTAATGCTCTTTGGGTCACCTCTACACTTCGTTTTACGAGGTACAAGAGGTTCTGACTATGAGATGAGATGAGACTCTTCAACATTTGATGAGGGAGACTGAGTACCTATGGGATTGCCCGGAGTGCAGTGAGTTCGATTCTGATCAACAATAACAACAATAACAATAAATCAAACGTAAACATCTTCATTTATTAAGTGTATATAAAATGAACCTCGCTCGTGTGTTATGGGTTCGAAGGGGGAGCAAATAACTGTGACACTATACCCAGAGTCGGCCTTACTAATTGCGGGGCGCGATTTTACCATTCCGGCGGTGCACTTTTACTTAACATTATAGTTTTGTTTTAAAATGTATTATGTCAGTGTGTGCTCATAAATATAAAATATTGTTGTTTATCAATGAATAGTCTTAGTATGGAGCTGAAAACCTGGATTTTTTTTTTCCTTCATGTGTTTCAACATCAGGTACTTCTTAAAACAACTTTAGTGGTCCAGTAATTTTTTTCATGTTTTCAATAGCAGTATCTCCTCAATCAACTTTAGGCCATATCATTTTATTTCTAATACAGTACAATAGCATATATTGCTTATGTCTAATTTGAAATCATCTTCGTTCCTTTAAAAAAAAAAAAATTTTATATCAAAGCTGGAGATGGGAACCAGAGTGGGCCCCCTGAGAGGTCATGCAGGTTAAATCGGCCTAAGGCCGGTCCTGACTGTGCTTTACTATGCATTTCGTTGGAGCTGACTAATGATGTTTTAGCTTGGGACCTGTTACCGCCTCCTGCAGAAATTTTAAGTGAAAAAAAAACGGCAACAATATCATAGGCAGAGGGGGGTGGGGTGGGGGGATGTGAATACAGACTTTCGTAGATGGGTGCTTGCATGGAGTAGAGGGATTGAAATGGTATGACAGTATCGTCAGTGTAAAACTGACCACAGGAGCCGTGCAGGCGCCAGGAAATGGGGAATTGTGAGGAGGATGCAGGAGTTAGAAGGAAAGGACACACATTGAGGAAACCTGTTGACCGTACAGCGTTACAAGGCGGTTCTTGCTCTGGAGTCCGTGGAGCGGGAGAAGTGGTGGGAGACCAGGTGGTACATGGAGAGGAAGCTGGAGACAGACGTGAGAGTGATGGGAAGATGTGGAGACACCTTGAACGGATGAGACTGGGCATTCATATTTTAGGGAAATGTGCTCCTGGGGGAGCGTGAAGAGTAATAGTGTTGCAGTTTTATTTCATCATCTTCCTTTGCTGTCCATTTGAAGTATGGAAGCACCACTGCAGCCTGTCCCCGTGTATGAAGCCTACACCAACCACTGACATGCTCGTGCAGGAAGCCTACACCAACCACTGACATGCTCGTGCAGGAAGCCTGCACCAACCACTGACATGCTCGTGCAGGAAGCCTGCACCAACCACTGACATGCTCGTGCAGGAAGCCTACACCAACCACTGACATGCTCGTGCAGGAAGCCTACACCAACCACTGACATGCTCGTGCAGGAAGCCTGCACCAACCACTGACATGCTCGTGCAGGAAGCCTGCACCAACCACTGACATGCTCGTGCAGGAAGCCTACACCAACCACTGACATTCTCGTGGAGGAAGCCTGCACCAACCACTGACATGCTCGTGCAGGAAGCCTGCACCAACCACTGACATGCTCGTGCAGGAAGCCTGCACCAACCACTGACATGCCCGTGCAGAAAGCCTGCACCAACCACTGACATGCTCGTGCAGGAAGCCTACACCAACCACTGACATGCTCGTGCAGGAAGCCTGGACCAACCACTGACATGCTCGTGCAGGAAGCCTGCACCAACCACTGACATGCTCGTGCAGGAAGCCTGCACCAACCACTGACATGCTCGTGCAGGAAGCCTGCACCAACCACTGACATGCTCGTGCAGGAAGCCTGCACCAACCACTGACATGCTCGTGCAGGAAGCCTGCACCAACCACTGACATGCTCGTGCAGTTTTGGCTTCTGTTGCCATTTATGTTTGACATGATGAGCTTACCGGACCCCCATGTCAGTGGCGTCACAAGGGGGTGCGGACCGCACCGGGTGACACCATCAGAGGGGGTGACACCAAAATGACTGTCTATAAAATTGTTGTGCAGTGTTTCAGCAGAAATTTATTATTTTTTATAAAAATATCCCTGTAGTTAGTTATAACCACAAAAACATTTTTCGTAAGCCCAGCTTACATGTACTGTATCAATATACCTACGTTTTTACTTCGAATTCTATTGTTTTCTTACAGAATTTTCACTTTAACCACATGAAACTATGTAAATGTAAATACATTTAGGCTGTGCGTATGATATTGTAATTTAAAGGTGTAATTTTAATTTTGCTAGTTGTTTATGTCACTACTATTGCCATTACATTCAGTGATATACGGGAATTACGATTTACGAGTAACATTAGTACAAAAAAATTTCTAAGGATTCTGTATGGTCTGGTACGGGAGGAGGTCCATGGGGGGTGACACCATGAGTTACCGCACTGGGTGGCACCTACCCTAGTGACGCCACTGCCCCATGTACAAATTCGTATTACGACATGTCTAAGGACAGAGTAATCCTAATATCTCTTTCTCTTTTCAGAGACCCCAGGGTATTATGATGCAATTTAACTTTATTTAAAGCACTTTAATGCTATTGTTATAACCTGAAACCAGCTGCAATTATGCTTACATAATGACGTCACTGGCACTGTTTTGTTAGTTTGCTTTCACGAACGGACTTTTATATTGTGTGTGTAACACAGTCCAAAAACCTATGGCAAGGCACAAGCAAAGAAACAAAGTTACAACTGATCAGAGCATGTATATTCCCAGTAGCAACATACGGCTGCGAGACTTGGACACTCAATAAAACAGTTGCAAAGAAGGTTACATCATTCGAAATGAAATGCTACAGAAGGATGTTGAGAATACCCTGGACAGAAAAAAAGACCAACAGAGAAGTACTGCACTCACTAAACGTACAGGAACATTGGCTCCTAAATACCATCGCAATAAGGAAGCTGAAATTTTTCGGTCATATAAAAAGACATAATAGTCTGGAAAAAAATAGTGATGGAAGGCATGGTCCCTGGAAAAAGGGGAAGGGGTCGACCTAGACGACGGTGGACCCAGGACATCACAGAGAGTCTGAACTTGTCTTTGGCTGATGCAGGTCGACCTGCCCAGAATCGTGATGCGTTCAGAGCAGCTGTAATGGAGACAACGTTCTGGAAAGAATACGTCACATGATGACGAACACAGTCCTTGTATCTGATTATAACAATACAAGGCATTCCTTATTCTGGAATCTCCCAGGGTAAAAGAGGCAGAGATAGGCCGAAAAACACACGGAGAAGAGAAGTGAGGACATTAATGAAAGAGATGAGAAAGGCTTGGGACGACCTTGAATAGTCGACACAGGACAGGAGGACATTGGATCTATTTGTTAAGGTCTATGCTCCATTTGGACCGGCTTGGTAAGGATAATGATAGTCCTGGTATTTCATTTAACAAGGTACGAGCTTTAACAGCTAAGAATTGCAATGATTCAAAACGCTAGTGTAAGAAGCGTTTGTTTAAGCACTATGTTTGCTTGATAAAATGAACGCTCCAAGTCACGCTGTTTTCCCGCCACAATCTAGATGAAACAGGCCCGGAACCACCCCCCCCCCTAGCATGAATGTTATTAGTTTCTCTGCATCCAGGTCGCCCCTCTAAGACAGTGATTCTCAAACTACGGATAACAACCCAAAATTGGGTGATAGGAGATATTGCGATGGATCACTTCCCTTACGTTTCCCTTATTCGAAGTTTTAAATGGCTGAATTCCTATCTTCATTGCGAAGTACTAACTGAGCCTTTATTATGAAAAACATTTCAAGTACATTTAATTTTTACTTATCAATTTTAGTACATGGGTTGCCAGATTCACCATCATCAGCTGCCGTCTCCACAACGAATGTAATGATCTCCAACGTATTCTGTCACTTGCCTTGATAGTGCACACTGATAGACTCTTTCCTATCCATCTCTTGATGTTATCTTCCCAATTATAACGCAGTCTTCCTTTTGCACGTTTGCCTTCAACTCTTCCTTCTGTTACTGTCTTCAGTAAGGTGTTATGTCTTCAGTAAGGTGTTATGTCTTTTCATATGACCAAAAAATTTTAGCTGTCTAATTCTCTTTGTATTCCTAGGTTTTCAATGACATCTTTATTTGTTTTCTTCTCTTTCCACGAGATGCAACCCATTCACCTATATATCCACATCTGAACGGCCTCAACTCTTTCTTCCAATCGCTTGTTCATATATATATATAGCATTGGATGATTCTCAGTTTCTTCTTCTTCCTCTTCTTCCTCGTTCGTCCTGAAAAGGACGTTGGTTGCGATGTGTCTGTTTACGCCGGAGCTGTGATATCTGCGCCTTTCGGCCGACACATCCGACTTCAGCACGGCATTTTTTGGGACCGGGTTTGCCTTCCCTCTGCGATCTCTACTCTCTCAGCCAGACTGCAGTGATGCAGCCTGTTTCCAGGACCACCACGTGGAGGTGGAGTAGGATCTTGGTCAGCTCTGGTTCGCTGACCCTGATGCAAGCAGTCAAGCCATGGGTCGCTGACTGCATTCTCTATTGCTGCATCTTTGGGTCCCATTCTCAGTTTGAATGATATGAGTTAATTGTTTAGATGTTAGTATTTGCCTCATGCCGTTGAGTGAAGCCTTGGCTATTCCTATTCTATTCTTGATTCCTGTTTCACCAACTGTGAAATTTGGGGCGTGGTCGTAAAAATGTTTGAGAACCACTACTCTAAGTTAACAAATGTTCACGATATATAAATGCACTTATGAAAATGAAACTCCCTCTGCTATATTGTCATCTTTATTGAAAGTATGAATGAATGACGCAGTCGCTTTGACTGCTAATGTCATTGTAGTGTTTAGTTTTTTATTCCAGTTTGATCAGTCAGGCACTTCATAAGTTATTGATTACAGTGATGTTTTTTATTTTGTTTGAATGCTATTTCTGACTATGGGACTGTTTTCACATTAAAGCGTACGATTGAATGATTGTTTTGGTTTTAATGATGATTGTTATAATTAATGTTTATTTTGGGGTAGGGTGGGTGTGAATGCAGATCAATGCACTTCAAGGGGTTCTCGTGTAAATGTGCAATATTGTTGACCAGTTGTCTGTTGTTTAGCAATCAACAGTCTTTGCATGGAGCTAAAGACCTGGATTTTTGGGTGAGTGTGCATGTTTTCAACATCAGGTACTCTTTAAACAACTTCAGTAGGCCAGTTATTTCCCCATGTTTTCAACATCAGGTACTCTTTAAACAACTTCAGTAGTCCAGTAATTTCCCCATGTTTTCAACATCAGGTACTCTTTAAACAACTTCAGTAGTCCAGTTATTTCCCCATGTTTTCAACATCAGGTACTCTTTAAACAACTTCAGTAGGCCAGTTATTTCCCCATGTTTTCAACATCAGGTACTCTTTAAACAACTTCAGTAGGCCAGTTATTTCCCCATGTTTTCAACATCAGGTACTCTTTAAACAACTTCAGTAGTCCAGTAATTTTCCCATGTTTTCAACATCAGGTACTCTTTAAACAACTCCAGTAGTTCAGTAATTTCCCTATGTTCTCAACATCAGGTACTCTTTAAACAACTTCAGTAATCCAGTAATTTCTCCATGTTTTCAACAGCAGTTTCTCATCAAACAGCTTTAAGCCATATCAATATATATTTAGGGGTCAGAGTGGCAAAGAGGTATGACATCCGCCTCTAATTCTAAAGATACCGTGTTTGATTCCAAGTACAGGGAATCAACTTGATGGAATTTTTTTCATAATTAATGAGTCCTAATGATGTCATACTCCACCCTTATCTCATGGGTAGTGAGATCGGATGACTAGCCTTTTCAAATAAGGGCGAACAAATAGGTGGTCCCGTGTGTAAGTTGCGCACGTTAAAAATCCCAGCTTCATGCCTGGAAACAACAGTGCTTAACTGAAATGACAGAAAACATTCCTAGTACTGAGAGAAAGAAGAGCCAGACTGTAATAGAAAGTAGAGCCAGATTGTAACAGAAAGAAGAGCCAGACTGTAACAGAAAGGAGATCCAGACTGTAACAGAAAAAAGAGCCAGATTGTAACAGAAAGAAGAGCCAGACTGTAACAGAAAGAAGATCCAGACTGTAACAGAAAGAAGATCCAGACTAACAGAAAGAAGAGCCAGACTGTAACAGAAAGAAGAGCCAGACTGTAACAGAAAGAAGAGCCAGACTGTAACAGAAAGAAGAGCCAGATTGTAACAGAAAGAAGAGCCAGAATGTAACAGAAAGAAGATCCAGACTGTAACCGAAAGAAGATCCAGACTGTAACAGAAAGAAGAGCCAGACTGTAACAGAAAGAAGAGCCAGACTGTAACCAAAAGAAGATCCAGACTGTAACCGAAAGAAGAGTCAGACTGTAACAGAAAGAAGAGCCAGACTGTAACAGAAAGAAGAGTAAGACTGTAACAGAAAGAAGAGCCAGATTGTAACAGAAAGAAGAGCCAGATTGTAACGAAAAGAAGATCCAGACTGTAACCGAAAGAAGAGTACGACTTTAACAGAAAGAAGAGCCAGACTGTAACCGAAAGAAGATACAGACTGTAACAGAAAGAAGAGTTAGACTGTAACAGAAAGAAGAGCCAGACTGTAACCGAAAGAAGAGTCAGACTGTAATAGAAAGTAGATCCAGACTGTAACAGAAAGAAGAGCCAGACTGTAACAGAAAAAGAAAAGGTGACTGTAACAGAAAGAAGAGCCTTGACCATAAATTGCATAGACAAACATTACGCAAGCCACAGATGGACCCATGCATATTCAGACTGTTCAGCAACTAATGAAACAGAGAATGGCGGCGGATGAATTTTTCTGAGTATAAGCAACGGTACACACAAAAAATGTTGTCACTGGCAACAGGAAAACTCTCAAGTAACTTTATACCAGAAGCAGAGGCCTTGAAAACTGCAGCAGAAGTCCTGATACCAGAGGAAAGCAGTAAGAGACAAGTAGCTTTCTTCGCAGTTGCGCTATTGGTAGTTGCAGCGCCGAGGAGTAAAAAAATGTAGACCTAAGAGCAAACAAAAAACGTCAGCGTTACAAAAATGTTGTGATGTAGTAGATCCTATCACATTGCAACATCCCTGGCAATGAAGAGGCTGATGGATTGGCAAAGGAAGGTGGAAAGCTACCTCAGCCGGAAATAAGCATATTTTATGAAAAGGCCAAGAGTTTTAGCAGAAGCAGATGCAATAAACAAGTGAGAAGCAGACCATCCAGACCACCAGAAGAACGATACATATTACCAGCTTAACAGAAGGGAGCAAGTGGTAATCTTCAGACTCCGCACAGGCCACAACAGATTAAGATGTCATCTATTCAAATAGCACTTGACAGGAACTACTGATGAGTGTAGCTGTGGCACCGATAAGAAGACAGCAGAAAATCTGCTGCAAAAGTGCCCAACATATGAAGAACAGATAAGCACATATGGTCGTCATCAACACCACTCCTGGACAAATTCTATGGATAAGCCAACAACTTCAGGTGACCACCGCTTTCTTTAAACTTATTTAAGTTGACATCTGAAAGTGTACGAAGAGGAAGCAGAAGAAACTTAACAGCAGCTTGTCCTCAAACAACTTTATTGTCAAGTTACTGGACGAAAATTTGGCCCTTTATTCTTGCTTCTTTTCAACAGCAGTTATTTCCAAAACAACTTTAGTTGTCAAGCTATAGGATGAATATAAGGTCCGTTATCCTTGCATATTTTCAACTGCGTGCACTCCTGAAACAACATTAGTAGTTATGTCATTCTTGCGTGTTTTCAACAGCAGATACTCGTCAATCTAATTCAGTTATCACGTTTTTAGACGAACTTTGGCTCCTTTATTTGTGCATGTTTTCAACAGCAGATACTCATCAATCTAATTCAGTTATCAAATTTTTAGACGAGCTTTGCCTCCTTTATTTGTGCAGGTTTTCAACAGCAGATACTCGTCAATCTAATTCAGTTATTGTGACGTGTAATGAAAAAAAGAGTCTACAGCAATCTGACAGCTTAGTGCCACCTAACAGCTGCCCTCTGATTTGCTAGCTAGAAGCCATGTATCAATACCCATTGTCTATTTCTGCAGCTTACTCTCTTGTCCCGCTTCTTTGTTTTAACACGAGCTAACACAATGTTTACAAACTGCGTGACCTGTCAGTCATAACGGAAGCAAATCAGGCTGTGTTTACCTCGTCCACTCACGCGTAGCTCATCTGTCAATCACAATACTTCACAGACAGACAAGCAGCTTGAGAGAGACAAAAACACAGACCCTTTGAAGTCGTACTCAGGGGAAGTTAGAAACCCCTGGGCTCTTTGATCTTAAGAAGCGGGCATTCTTACAGAGAAACCCGTTAGGGAACAGTAAGTCTTTTGATGACGGTCGAACACCTCGAAGAACACCGACCGCAAAGCCTTTATCTTGATTCGCTTAGCTTCTGAAATTCGGGGTAACACCGGAACGCGAAATTAACGCATTCAGAGATCAGAGAATCCAAATGATATTTATATACTGTTGTTTTCTTAACCCCATTGACAGTGTCAGTCAGAATTCGGAAGTATTTAGCACGCAGCCTTAAACTATTTCCTGTGTGGATTTGTTACTAGTTCTCGCGGAGATTTCATTTCCGAATTTTCTGGTAAAGGATAATAGGGCAAATGTTTTTAAGAAGTGATAGCTTTTAACAGTTAGTCTTCACTTAGATTTTCTCGTTAGTAAAACGAGTAAAATGATAATCACACCACCCGTATAGACAGTAAACTGATAGTGTAGGATAGAATACAACGTTATATTTCATTTGTGCATATTTGTTAAAGTGTCTATTATTTTAATCATTTACGGCAAAGCCAACAGATGCCGACAATTAATAACTATTTAATGACAGGCGATCATTGATTAGGTACCGCATATGGAGAGATTAAATAATAATTTTCATTGTACGCTGACGCCGGCGAGCAGGGGCGGGCGAGCTAACATAACTCAGACCCGTCTGAACTCAGCCGCCTGCGGAATTTGTTAACTGATAGGAGTAAGGAAACACCGTGTTCCTTTTAAATTTAATCAGGACTGACGGAGTGGAGAAGAGATCGTCTTGTCACCGTCTGTGTGTGTAGATATAGGATTAGCATAATTTTTTATATAAATGTTTCTTGTATTCTTCGCAGACCTGATCACAAGAGCAGCCAGCTGTCTCTTTTTTTCTTCTTTTGGTTCTTGTTCCTTTTTTTGGATTAGTTATTTTCTCTTTTTCTTGGCTGTGCGTCACCAATTTCATTTGTGGACGGGCACACGTCAGAGAGTATTGGAGGACAATAAATTTGATTTTTTTTGAATAACTGGACTTACAAAACCCAGAGATATTTAAAAAAAAATATTTTTTTACCAGCCACAAGTTGGCCGATAGAAAAACCCTCATCATCATATGAACATTAATTTTAAGCAACCAGATGTTTCCCAATACTGGAAGTATTTTTCCGTTAAAGAGTGAACCTCAAGAATTCTCACAGTTTTAACTGTTGGTAATAACACTTCTGGAGAAGCACCATATTAGGCGTTCACCTCATTTAACCAATTTCTGGGGATGGACTGGGGCCAATTTGGATATGTGACAACTGGAGTGACAGAATATTAAATGAAAATAGATAATATATTCAAGGCGAAATTCTATTACCAAGGGATATTACAGACCTACCATTCCATGCAATTAGGTAAGAATGTGAGAGTGGCCACTGTTTGCAAGAGTGTGCAAGTATTTTCTTGTTTGAGGGAAAACTATCCATATATCTGATTTGTCTAAAAGTTTGTTTATTTTACTGGGTCTCATAGAGTACCAATACTGTTCATTCTGTAACAGAGTGCTAACCTTCAACCTTTGGGTTAATAATTTTAGGGTTCTCTTCTCCATTTGGGGAGGGTGCACATTTTTCTACTTTATTTCATATGCATGTAAATGACTCTTTGATCTTTTCCTTTGGATATTTTGATGTTGTCGAGTTTTAATGATAATAAACTACAAAGAAACTTACCTTTGTGTGTTGGTCAGACCCATACCCATTTACCCTTAGTTTTCACGTTTGTGTGTCTTGTTGTCACATAGCTGTGTGTGTAGGTTAACTTATTTATTCCTTATAGGGAGATAAAAGCTGTCTTGCAATAAAGTACAGTCGTACGGATAGGCTGGAAGAGATTACCTAATCACTCCAGAGACAGATCTTTTTTTCTCAATTCTACCACCTGTGAAAAATCTATTTCTATACCTTCTCGCGTATCTGTCGACATCCACTCTATATACTCAGACGGGCCAAATAAAACAATTAACCTTCCGTACGACAGTTATCACGTTTTTAGTCGAACTTTGGCTCCTTTATTTGTGCATGTTTTCAACAGCAGATACTATCAATCTAATTCAGTAAACACATTTTTATACGAACTTTTGGCCCTTTATGTGTGCGCGTTTTCAACAGCAGATACTCGTCAATCTAATTCTGTTAATAAGTTTTTTAGACGAACCTTGGGCCCGTTTTTTGCACGTTTTCAACAGCAGATACTCGTCAATCTAAATCAGGTAACACATTTTTCAGACGAACGTTGGCCCCTTTATTTGCGCATGTTTTCAACAGCAGATACTTGTTAATCTAATTCAGTTATAAAGTTTTTAGACGAACTTTGGCTCCTTTATTTGTGCACGTTTTCAACAGCAGTTGTTCCTTCATATCATTTATTCGTTGCACCCTTCCCTAAGGACCGCACCAATGCCGTGACATGAAGGGCTTGGCACCCGTTGCTCTGGTTGCATTATAACCAGACAACAATCACTATTTCATTTTTTATACTTCTGTGAGTTCCATAACAGGGTTAAGCTCCAGTTAGTTTTCTGTATCCGAGAAATAAACGTAAAATCACTGAATACCCTGGAACTAATTGATCGAGATATTCTACTTGCAACATCATGCTCATGAACACAATGCATACAACATCGAACAATCAATGTTGACTTTCATTCAAAAGTTTATTAGCGTATTTTCGGTTGCGTGGAGATCTTTTGATTGCCACACATTGTATTGAGTATGTAGAGTGTAGAACTTAGAAATTATATAAACAGGAAAAAAAAAAACAAGAAAAGAGTAATGGAGGTGGGAAAATGCCTGTATAAAAGGATTCATTAAAAAAAAATAATAAACAAAGAACTGATACGAGCATAATTCATTCCCTAGCTACATTAATACAATCATGTTTTAAGGAACAACAATCATAATAACCTCCGATTTGCTCAGCTACGCAGACGCCTGCAGCTATCATTCATGGCTGCGTAAAATTAATGAGTGTATAGATTTTTTAGCGACGCCCAACTGCGCTGTTGAAACATGAATTTTGGTCCGCTGGTATTGGCATGAGCAATGTAAGAGCAAAGAACATTCAACATAGCAGGGGTTCTTAACCTTTTTTCTGCCCCTGACCCCTTTCATTGTCCGATGAAGGCTATGGACCCCTTCCAAAGCAGAATAAAGCATAATATTTATTAAAAAAAACTGTACTTTTCTGCATTTTACCTCATGTACACGGACCTCTTAAAATCCATTCATCTAACCCCAAGGTGTCCGTAGATCAACGGTTAAGAAACCCTGTAATAGACATTTTTTAAATGAACAATAGCAGCGCACATAATCTTTGGAAAGATCGTTTTCACACTGGTGTTTAAAAGCAGCAAAGTGATTTCAGTGCATACAGTCCCAAAACTACGAGCGTTTTTTCTTTACAATGAGAATATTGCTACTGATATTTCTACATCAGATAAGAAAGGACTAGCAACACATATAACAAATTGCCAGAGAAACAAAATTGTACATGAAGTGTTTACCTCGCGTAGTTCCCTGAGGTTCTCTTAGGAGACGAAGCAATAATAGGACTACTGTTCCTTTAGGCGTGTCGCAAGAGGAGACTAAGAGGAGGTTGTGTGTGGGCGCTGGCAACAGAATGCAGCAGAATGCTGGAGAGTAACAGAGAAGGAAATGTCGTAACTGTTCTCCTTCCACACAATCTGCCTTAGGAAAATTCTTCCAATCTTTTGGCCGAATACCATTAGCAATCAAGAACTGCTTATTCGGAGTAACCAGGAGAACATGCACACGATTATAGCTGGCAGACGCTGGAGTTGAGTTGGCCACATCCTGAGAAGGGACCCTTATACTATTACAAGAACAGCTATGCTATTGACCCCCGAAGGAAAGCGAAAGAGAGGCCGACCAAAAACAACCTGGCGGAAAACTGTGGAAGCCGAGATGCAAAGAATGAACCAGAGCTCGGGCACTGTACGAAAGATGGCCGCCGACAGAACAAAGTGGAATCAATGTGTTGCTGCCCTACAAGACGCCACCAGGCGTAATGGCCACTGACTGCTTTTACGGTCGGCGTCTATGGATCAAAGAAGAAGAAGACGTCTAGGGCGTTTCCCCGAAACAAGAGGCAAAACCGCTCCTAATATGGTCATGTGAATAGCGACTTAAGACATGACAACTATTTAAGACATTTCCCCGAAACAGGTCAACATCGATCCTTATAAGGATAGATGAATAAGACAAGGGGAAGATAACCACTAATCAAACCTGTCACTGAAAAGTTAATAGACAGTTCTCTCTCTTAGACCATCAAAAAGTATCAAACAGGTTGACGTCTATAATACAGGCAAAAATGACAATAACAGATTACCGCACCCCCCAGGGAAAAAAAATGAAACTTTTTTTTTGAAGTCCATCAATGAGCAATATACAACAAGCTCATAACGCATGAATGATGCGCCGATGAAAGGATCAACATAAATATAACGCCATAATGTCAGGCTCAATCGACGCACAATAGAGCGTCTGGTGAGAACAAAAGATATCTCACAAGGTAAGAGAAACTATTTTCTCCAAGTACAAACATATCCGGGGAGGTGCCACCAAAGAACCCTAAGGTGCTGGCAAATGTTACAATGCTAACAAAAATATACATATATCAAAAGTACAATATCATCATATGTAGCAATGATTAATGTCAATACAACGAGAAGACATTCAACATAGTAATCTCTCGAAGTATAAAAATATAATGTCTTTTCATACAATTATGACTATACAAGTATACAATATAAAAACTACTAGGAGATAACACCCGTAGTTAAAGACGACACTCCATTCAGGAGGGCACTTGAAAAAAGCGTCCACAGGGTAAGCATGGACGTCATGAGGCATCAACATAACTCTTTATAGGTACTTCACAGCATAGCACTGGTTCGCTGAGAGAAATACAAATGACACACTCGTAGAATGTTATAATGTACTATAATCACTACTACTTTTCTAAGTATTAAATGTGGCCGTATTAATTTCCGACCTTTATATCGTGATAACCAAACCTTCCTCTGTTATACCAAAAACGGTAACAGAGAAAGAATTCAAACAATTTATAAACATGTTATTGTATGGTATTGTCATAAATGTAGACGTGTATCAGGAAATGTAGGACATAAGAGTTAAGTAACATCTTGTGGGCATCGCGACAGAATGTCTGCCATCACATTATCCGAACCACGGATAGCTCGTACCGTAAAATGAAAAGGTTGAAGAGCAATAGCAGAGTTTCTGAATACTCTTGCATCAGTGCCGCCCCAATCCGTGTTGATGAGGCGTCACTACGAAGAACAAAAGTCTTATCAGCTGTAGGTAGTCTTAAGATAGGAGGAGATGAGAATAGTGTCTTAATCTGATCCAACGAAGATTGGCATTCTTGGGACCAGCGCACCATATTAGGAGACCCTTTCTTCAATAGGGTTGAGAGTGGTGCCGGGATAGAAGAAAGATTCGGAATGAATCTTCCGTAGAACTGTATTAAGCCTAAGAGACTACGGATCTGTTTCTTTGTCTTAGGAATAGTGATGTTCAGTATCTTAAAAGTGTTGTGGTCCTCTGTCTTCAAGAGACCATGGCCAACACGGTGACCAAGAAATGAAATTTCACTAAACCCTACATAGGCTTTAGAGGGTTTGGCTGTCAAATTATGCTCGCGTAGAGTAGACAACAGTTCATATAAACCCAAATAGTGATCTTCCCAAGAATCACTAAAAAGACAGATATCGTCCAAGTATGCAATGACATCTGAACGATATGAAAGAATTCGACGCATCACGCGTACGAAAGTAGCTGGGGAATTCATAAGGCCGAAAGGCATGAAGTTCCATTGGAACAAACCCCTAGGTGTTGAGAAAGCAGGCAGAGGTTTGGCTCGTTCAGTTAGAGGAACTTGCCAGTAACCTTTAGACAAGTCGAGTTTGGTAAAGAACCGAGAATTAGAAAGTCTAATAAGTAGATCTTCCAATAAAGGCATAGGTTCAGCATCGAATTTCGTTACTTGGTTTAGTTTACGGTAATCGACGCAAAGGCGTATGTTATTGTCTTTCTTTCGAACAATAACCATAGACGAAGAGTATGTCGAATTGGATGGTTCAATTATTTTCAACTGTATCATTTCATCCAATTCTTTCTCGACCTGTGTTTGGAAATGAATAGGAATAGGGTAAGGTCTGACCCTGATAGGATGATGATAGTAAGTATTATGTCATGTTCAATGACAGATGTGTGTCCAGGAATGTCCGTGAGAACATCCTGAAATGTTTGTAACATGGAAGAGACTTGTAGCTGTTCCTCAGTAGATAATTTAGGAGAAACAGTAACATTTTTCCATGATTCCGTAGAATGAAGTGGAATCTTCGGAAGAGGAGGATTAACGTCCGAGAAAGTAGATTCTTCATCCTGTATAACCGACAGAGATGAGTAATGACCATGTGGGACTGGAATATCGTCCGTCGCCTGAAAGATAGGCTGCAGGAACTCTGGACGTTCATGATATTCTGTAAGCATGTTTATATGAAAGGTTTTATGCTTTCCCTCTATATCGACAAAAAAGTCGACATCAGAAATTTTAGAGACAATGATAAAAGGACCTTTCCATCCAATGAGAAGTCTATTTTCCCTGGAAGGGAGTAATACAAATGCTTTGTTGCCAGGACAAAGTTGTCGTAGGCATCTATTTTTATTTGCGAATTGCCTTGCCTTTTCTTTAACAAATTCAGATGCAGAAGTTGCTAATCTGCATGCTTCAATGATTTTCTGCCTGAGAGCAATGACATATTCATACGAAGATTGTGTATCATCACTGATATCATCGGCAGTTATAAGACTGTGAAGCAACGACATGGGACCGCGCGGTCGCGCGCCAAAGACAAGCTCAAATGGAGAGAACCCCGTATGTTCATTAGGAACCTCTCTATATGCGAAGAGAGCCGCGGGTAAGACTCTGTCCCAATCCTGAGGATGATCTTTAGTTATCTTCCCAAGTAAATGTTTAAGGGTTCTATTCAGACGTTCGACTAACCCATTAGACATCGGGGTTCTTGTGCGTTTATTCACCGGTTAAATCAAATTCTGGAAATTTATTACCAAAACTGAGAACCGTACTTTTTCTTGACTGAAAAATGTTGATTTCACATTGTGATTTGGGAGGCAAGTTAAAAAAAAAAAGCGTTTCTCTTGCATTCATAGTTGACACGCTTACGACAGACCCGCCCTCAACCCCCCCCCCCCCCCCCCCCCCCCCCGTATTTAGTCTCTAACACTCCATAACAGCTGTAAATGGGTACCTTACTCTGATCCTGAGTTAGAGAAGGCAACGGCAGCGAGAAAGGGAACATGTGTCACGCATCAGTCAAACCAGCTGTAAAAGGGTGCCTGACTCTGATCTTGAGTTAGAGAAGGCAACGGCAGCGAGAAAGGGAACAGGTGTCACGCATCAGTCTAACCAGCTGTAAAAGGGTACCTGCCTCTTATCTTGAGTTAGAGAAGGCAACGGCAGCGAGAAAGGGAACAGGTGTCACGCATCAGTCTAACCAGCTGTAAAAGGGTACCTGCCTCTTATCTTGAGTTAGAGAAGGCAACGGCAGCGAGGAAGGGAACAGGCCACCCCACCTCATAAAGCTGGGACCCAGTACCTCGAAGTCTATAACACTTCACTCCCCTACGGCAGAATGTGCTACGTGACTACAACCTTACGAACGGCAGGCGTGTTTTTAAAAAAATTCTAAGCAACGGGGGAGGAGGGAGAGGACAATGACACTTTTTCAGTCAAGAAAGAGTACGGTGATCGGTTTGGGTAATAAATATCCACAATTTGATTTAACCGGTGAATTAACGCACAAGTACCGACATCGGGTGATAGATACTACTCAGAGACCTTTTAATATGAAGAGTAGACATCACTTGTGACATAGTGTCAGATATTAGTTGGGTGCCATGGTCTGACAAGATTTCTTTGGGAAATCCCAGACGAGAAAATATCAGCCAAAGAGCATCTGCAACATCGGCAGTAGAAATGCTCTTAAGAGGTATAGCCTCTGGCCAGCGTGTACACATGTCAACGCATGTAAGAATAAATAGGTGTCCTCTGGCTGATCTGATTTTAAAAGGGCTAATAATGTCTATTGCCATTTTTTGAAACGGACGAATAGGAATGTCCGCAGCCTGGATCGGTGCTGCATGGCGTGGACCTTTCGACTTGACTTCTTGACATACTTTGCATGAGCGGCAATAAACACGTATATCTCTATTTACAAATGGCCAAAAGAAAGCCGCAAGAACTCTCGACTTAGTACGTGAAAATCCCATATGACCAGCGCATTGGGAGTCGTGAGCATGTTGCAGAATTCGAACTCTCATACTTTTAGGTGCAAGAATTTGCGAATGCATAGACGTGTCTGAGTGTTGTACCATACGCACTAGTACACCATTCTTCATAGTGATCCAGGATTTGCGATTTGTGTTCTGATTTGGATCACCATTTTTAACAAGAAGGAAGAATTTTTGCAAAGAAGTGTCCTCTTGTTGAAGTTTTATAAAAGAGTCACGCGAAATCACCGAATGATCATCTTGATTAAGTACTTCATTACTTTCTGTTGAGGAAGTTTGAGGCATATTCTGAGCCTGTGCTCTTGTGACAACTGCATTAGCAGCTTGAATATTTTGTCCTTCCCAAGCAACAATCTGCTGCAGGGTACACTCCTTAACCCCGTGTATACGCCCGATGATAAGATCCGCAATAGGATTCGGTAGCACACACGCGTGGACATCTCCCGTAAAGAAGGGAGTGGCTATGTGGATGATAGCAGTCGAATACTTTTCTACTGTGCCACCAAGTGTCAAACATTTGACCATTTTTCCAGTGGCACAGGAAGGATCTATAAGAGATTGTTTAACCCCAATAGTAGTGCATCCAGAATCAAAGAGGACTGAGACTGGATTATTATTAAGAAAGGACTCATTAACTGATGACATTACTTTGTCTCTAAGTAACAAGTCCATAAGTGCTTCATATGTGTGTTCAGTCTTAGACAGCTCAATCCATCGTGAGAAAGTAAGACGTATCTTTGTAATAAAGTCAGAGAACTCTACCCCAGTTTCTGGTAACATCGTCTTAAAACGAAGACGATAATCGTCTTCTTTAAGTTGATATCTCTTTAATAAGGCTGCTCTGACAACTTCATAGTTAGTCCTATCAGGTTCTTCTATTGCCATTATAGCATTTAATGGTTCACCTGTAAGTATTTCCAACAGTTGTCCGACATATTGCTCCTTATCTACCTTATGCGATACGCATGTAAGTTCAAATCTATCAAGATAGAACGTTATGTCGTCCCTTGCAGTGTTGAAAGGAGGTAATTTTACTTTATAAGTATTAGCATTTGTCTTACTAGAAGTTGCTTGAGAATTACCCATATTCATCAATTTTAATTTCTCCAGCTCCAAAGCTAACATTTTGTCCTCATGTTCCATTTTTTGTTTTTCAGCTTGAAGTTTTCTTTCTTCAAACTCTCTTTCCAATCTTTTCTCTTCAGCTTGTCTTTCCAATCTTTTCTCCTCAGCTTCTCTTTCCAATCTTTTCTCTTCAGCTTGTCTTTCCAATCTTTTCTCCTCAGCTTTTTGTTTTTTCTCTTCGGCCTTCTGTTTATCCACCTCTAATTTCTGCGCCTTGTCATATTGAGTAAGTGCAAATTCTTCTAATTTCTCATCAGTTTTGCCAAGGGCTTTCCCTTGCTCAATAAAGTAATCCAATGTAGACATTCTGTCTAATAATGTGCTATCAATACCTCTGAAATAATAACCCTTTTTATCCCAATCTCAGTGGGAGACAAGTCTTTGTCAAAGACCTTGTATAATTACCTTGTTTATATATAATAATATCACCATTAATCACTTATATATCTAAAGTGCATCATATTAATAATAGTGAATGACCAAGTATATATATAGACTGTGTATGACAACAATGCATAACGTTAATGAACACAAAGACAAGCATACAGAACAACCGAAAACGTTCGCAGAAGTCAAATAAACAATAAAGCGAAACTAAAGGAAAATGTTACAAAGGATGTAATGATAACTGCGAAGAAGTAAACAAAACGAATGACAACACAGTTATAAACGAAAAGGTGTATAAAAAATAAATGACAGGAAGGAGAGGCAAACAAATACAAACAAATCAATGCAAAACTAAAGAACATAAAAAATATCACAAAAACGACGATAGCACATCTCGGCACAACTAATAAAAAAATATCGCGAAAGCAACAAGAAGTCGCTCGCTATTTCCGCTGTGGGAAATTCGCGATAAGTTCCCTAAAGAACGCTGTTGTAGGCCCTCTGTCACGTGGGATACCCTACAACAGACACCGCCCAACCGAAAACCCGCAGAAATATACACACTAAAGAACATATAACATAAACAGCTAGCATATAATAGAGTGTGTTGTAAAGAAGGCTCAGTTATACACAATACAACGGTAGAGTTTCCAAAAACAAACTGCCACTTATCTTAAGTACCATCCTGGCCTTTAGTCAACAATGAAGTACAACACTGGACAGCAATGGGAAGAAACGATCCACCGTCGCGAAGTTTTACAGAAACGACGAGTCAACAGGAAGTGGTCTCCAAAGTACAGCTACTAAGACATTCATCGCCAAACACAGAAGAGACCAGAAGATCCAACGTTGATATATAAAGGGATGTCTGTATAGAATAACAGCTTGTAAACAACCAGACTGGAACTGTTTACAACAGGAGCTCGAACGTAAACAACGTGACGTGATCGTTCCAACGAACAGATGGACATCGTCGACTGTCAAAAGTGTTTGAAAAGGTGTTTATATGTGTAGCACAGTGTAAATCAACTTCTGCAGTAACTGTCGACCATCCAGCAGTATGAGGCGCCAAGTAATCAAGCTGGAGTGGTCGGTGGTTAGACCTATTTGCTCACCACTGTTCACTTCCGTCGAAGATGAGACCAACCACGAGTCTGGCCCCTACCATTTTAATGTTAAAGTAGGAAATAGCCACCAAATGTTAATGCTGAATGTAGTGGGAGGTCAAACCTGGACAGTACAATGTTGTGGTGTATATTTGTCGGGTCACCAAGCGTTAAGGGCGCTAGACTGGGTGTACATGTTGACTCTCTCTCTCAAACACCATACAGGCTCTCCCCCAAGCATGTGCGTAGTAGCTCGTAGACGTGTGTGGTTGACCATGATGTGTGGGTGAGTAGACATCAGATAAGATGGTAGACACGAATGCGTATAGGCACATCGGACAAGTTCACGATACACCCACTCAACCACATCTCAAGAAGTCAGTAAAACGTTGGTAATACTGACATACCTTTTCAACAATTTTAATACGAGACATACGGTGACATCAACAGCACAGTCAATTGCCATGGATCAGGGACATCACAGACATGGTAATGGTTGAAAAAACATCTAGCATTCACAAATCTTGATCAGCTCATACATCAGGATGCTAATGACAAATGGTCTGTCAATCTACGTTCTGCTCATACTAGAAGCTCAGGTAACCCCTAACTAAGCGCGTCCAGGTACCTCTAGCAAATATGGCCGCACGACAAGGGCGGGCTCCCAATTTCTTTAACATAAAGTCTATGGCTCTTCTGGCATCACACGCCAGGTACTCTTTCTTCCTGGTGAAGAACATAGGCGCGCCGAAAGGTCGGGCCCTCTATGGCGACAGAATCAGGCCGCAAGTAGTTGTGGGCCTCTATAAACAAGGTAAAACCTCTGTGTTTATTTCTCAATAAGCCAAACGCATATTCATCTATGCCAAACAATAACCGCCTGAATAGCGGGTACCAAACAGTACAAATCTTTCGTTGGGTTTTCTATTCAACAATAATGACGTATAGTCTTGGTTTCTGTAATGGAGGCACAAAATACAGGTGTAGTAGGCTCTGTCTATCATATCAATCTGTGAACTCTACTCAAAAATGTCGCCGATCAAAAATATCAATCGTTCTTATGTGCAGACACAGCACCTGAGTCTGCATATCAAGGCATACGAGAGGATTAAAGTTGTACATAATTTACCTTGGCAGCATCCTAGAAAATCACCAAACACAACACTTGCCATCCTTGGCGTACAGAATAAACTTGGGGAAGAATCACTGACATATCAGTCACACAGAGGACTTCATTTCCCCGTAATAATGGCAGAGAAAATCTCCGGACCTCTTGTCCCCGTTCAGAAACCCAACCCAGGTACACTGCCCAGATCGGAAGTGTCTCTCGATCTGCGCGCAAAAACCTGCGCATGTGCAATAAGCACAGTCCTGAGTAAAGCTAATACAGACCAGGGCGTTTCTCCGAAACAAGAGGCAAAACCGTTCCTAATATGGTCATGTGAATAGCGACTTAAGACATGACAACTATTTAAGACATTTCCCCGAAACAGGTCAACATCGATCCTTATAAGGATAGATGAATAAGACAAGGGGAAGATAACCACTAATGAAACCTGTCACTGAAAAGTTAATAGACAGTTCTCTCTCTTAGACCATCAAAAAGTATCAATCAGGTTGACGTCTATAATACAGGCAAAAATGACAGTAACACTCACTCGTGAAATCTATTTCTGTTTTATCACCTCCCACTGAGCTATCACTTATTTCTATGTCTATTCAGAAGGGACCAAACTAAGTCTTAATCACCTATCACAAATATACGACAACAAGTGTGACATAATTGCGTCCGGGCCGACTTGTTATGACAACATTAAATAATAATAATAAATTCTTTAAGCACCAAACACGGCGCATAAGGCAGAAACCAGTGCTCTCCACGTTGTTCTTTGTGACGCCACTCCTCTTAGCTCTTGCACATTATTTAGGCCCAACGTTCTTCCTTCTCTTATTATTGTTCTTCTGAGTGTTTCTTTTGGTCTTCCTTTTTCCCTCTTACCCTCAGGAACCCAAGTGAGCGCCTGTAGTGGTATTCTGTTGTTTTGCATTCGTAGGACATGACCGATATATGACCATCGTCTTTTCCTTATATAGTCGGAGACATATTTCTGCCTAGAGTCTTCTCTTATTTGTCGATTAGTCTTGAATTCTTTCCAACTGATGTTCATGAGTTTTTCTAAGACATTTGTTCTCGAATGTATTCAGCTTGTTCTCCAATGATTTTGTTATTTTCCAACTCTCACAGCCGTATGTTAACACTGAGATAACATTTGAATTAAACAGACGAAGCTTGGTATGTATATTCAATGATCGTAATTTCCAAATGTTAGATAATCTATTGAAGGCGCTAGCTGCCAAAGCAATTCTAGTATGAATTTCTCTTGTTGTGTCACCATCCTGAGTCATTTTACTGCCTAAATAATTGAAACTTTCAACTTTCTGTAGTTTTTCCCCGTTCAAGATGATATCAAAGGTCTCATTAGAAAAGTTCATAGCTTTAGTTTTAGAGGCATTAAAACAACATTACTTTCTAATAAAATAATAAGTATTACAGCTTACCCTTGTTGTCATGCGTGTCTACCGATTTGACTGTGAGAGTGTATGCAAGGCATCAGATGTCCATATATATGGTAATACGTGACCTATGCAGGCACGCACCTTATTTCACGTGGGACTATTTTGAAAATATCACACCCTATCTGCATGATTTGAAGTGATTGGATCTTTCTGATTAGATTCATAACAATTATGCTTGGGAAGATAGGAATATAGTCTGACCATTTCGCAATTTTATTTCACTGTGAATTTCACGCTCGTCAAGACAACATCAGACCTCGCCAGAGTGAAGATTAGATTCATAATTCCCTTTTCTAACCGGACCTTTTATTGGAGAACAAAATAAGACTTACAAAGCACAGGAAATCTCGACATTTTAATAAGGAACACCGGGACTAGGAAACTGAAGAAAGACACGGAGTCAGAGGGAATTGAAATTAACGACCCCCCGAACGCGCGTAAGAGGCCGATTCAAGTCTCTTTTATTCATCTGAGCAAATAGTCTGTGAGTCAGGATTGGCGTAAGTAGTGATTTACATTTCATATTTTATTACTAACATGTGAACTAACATATATATATATATATATATATATATATATATATATATATATATATATATATTGGATGTCAAAGTCATTTAAGGCTGGCAACCTCAGCGTATAGAATGATGATTCATGAACCACCACTGCACGGGCTGGTGATTGCTTTATTGATAGTTTCGTAAAGAGAACTAAAAGCATAAAGTAGTTCCAGGTTTCCTATGGAGCAGGGAGGGAAAGATGAAAGTAATGATGTACATTCTAAATATAATACTTACATTTTCAAAGCAGTGTAAATGTCCCTATAAACATAGTCACTTTAAAGTTAATGTAAGTTTTCAAGGTTTAAACCAGTTTAAATGTCTATATGAAAATATTCATTTTAAAGTAATGGAAGTTTCATACTTTTCAATCAGTGTAAATATAAATGAAAACATATTCAATTTATATTGTGAACACTTTTCAATCATTGGAGATGTATATGTAAGCAGACTCTATCTGTATTATTAACCTTTTCATTTAAATGTCATGTAAAGCTAAAGCTATTCTATTTAAATGTAAAGGAAGTTTTATCCCGAGGGATTACATTTAATTCTCATCTAGGGTAAAGTCTGAGTAATTGGGATGGTGGTATGGGAAGATAGGAGCCCCTAACTATGGGGTGGAAAACGATATACTCAGAAGAGCGTTTCGTTCTATTCTTTACCATAGTTATTGGTGGTACCAGCAGAAAGTACTATCTCTGGAACAAGAAGGGAACCGTGGCCTAAGCTTTAAGACGAAGGACGCACGTGGTAGACTCTCCTTGACGTTTCTGGGAAACGAGCTACCCCGACAACCTTGATCAGAGACGAGCGTGAGCAGAGTGAAAAGAACCAACCCATAAGAAGGAGCAGAACCGTCATTGGCAGCTAAGTTTAAATATATGCTGCCACTTGAACTTCTTGTAACATCTCACATTCCCTAAAGACTGTGATAATAACTTTTCTTGATCCATAACTATTCAAATTATTTCCAACTGTTAAAACCTAAAGTGATTATTAAATTTTGTTATTTGTAATGTTACAAATTTAACTTCAATTTAATCATTTAAAAGTTACTGCATGTTTGTCTCAGTCAAATTACTACACACAGTCTAAACAGGGCTATACTAAAATAATAGAATTCCACAGAGTAAATCAGGGGTGGGGGCTTAAGAAGTGCTTAAATCCTTCACGAAAGCGTCGGCAGAATTACAGAGTTAAATACTCAGCCAAAGCAGTATTGTTCTCGCTTATTCTGAATATCTTGTGAAGACTTCCTTTGTAATATAAGTGTCATCACCCTTCTATCTACATCTCTGCCAAGAGAAATCATGTGCGAAGGTAGATACCTTTGAAGCTCATTGTAGATACTCTTGAGTTTTGGCCACTATTGGACCACTACTGCAAAGCAGGGGAGGCAATACCGTCACAGTGACCATAAAAGTACAGTGGATTATGAGATAACACCAAATGTACATCCATATTATATAAGATTTAATTAGCTATTGGATTTTAGTCACTTTACTATTTGATTTAGCCACACATTTCGTTGTTAGATTTTTTGGTATATGTATGTGTGCCAACAACTTTGTCCAAGTATAGACCATATTTATTTGCAAATGTATATATTGTTATGTATACAGTTTTTAAATTAATACACCTCGTCAATCAAAATAGTAAAAATATATGTATATTAAAAAATTAGTTTTTTTTGTAAAATAAATAACATAACAAAAAAAAAAAATCCCTTATAAAAAAAAAAAAAATTAAAAATAAAAAAAAAAAACAAAATTCATCAAACAAAAAAAAAACTATTAATAATATAAAAAAAAAAAATAAAAAACCCTAAAAAAAAAAACAAAAAAACACCAATATAAAAAAAAAAAATAAAAAAAAAACCTCTATTAAAAAAAATTTAAAAATGGATAATAAAAAAACACCCTAGCTAAATAAAAACAAATACTAAAAAAAAAGGTTTCCTTGAAAATAAAAAAAAATAGTAAAAAAAAAAAAGAATATATAAAAAAAAAAAAAATAACAAAAACCCATCAAAAACACAAATTAAAAAAAAAAAAATCTGAATATAAAAAAACAAAATCTCAAAAAAATATAAAAAAAATTTTTCAATATAAAAATATATTCAAAAATAAAAAAAAAAACAACAGGAAAACAAAAACCCTGAAAAATTAACAAAATAAAAAAAAACAAAAAAAAACAGCAAAAAAAAAATAAAAAAAAAACACACCCATACTTTTTAAAAAAAAAAAAAAAAACAATAAAAAAAAAAAAAAATACCAAAAAAAAAAATCCACTCCACTACTGATTCTCACTCATAAAAAAAAAAAAACACACTCAAAAAAAAAAATAAAAAAAAACAAAAAATTAAAAAACCAACAAAAAAAACAAAAAAACTCATCTCCACTCTCCTCCTCTCCCCCCCAAAACAGTCCCCTTACCCCAAAAATTCATAAAACAAAAACAAAAAAAAAAAAAATCATTAATAAAAAAAAAAAACAAAAAAAAAAACAAAAAAATAACAAAAAATAAAACCAAAAAAAAAGAAATTAAAATGTGTAAAAAAATAACCCTGTGTCCCCCCCCCTCACAACAATCCCAAAAAATCCCCACAAAAACACAATGTCTACTCCCACAAAAAACCCAAAACAATAAATCTTGCTACAAAACACATCTCACTACGTATCCAAAAAAAAAACACATTGAAAAAAACCATAGTCCCTCCAACTATTGTCTATTTACACCAAACCCCAACAATATGTGAAAAAACCTACATCTTTTTAGTGGCGTTTGCTTAAGTTTTAACCAACTTAAGTAAATCATTTCTTGACCCAGTTTATTCTCAATTCAATCGTTGTCCTGGTCCACTGTAGGTATTTAGATGACCCCCTATACATTATCCCCAACCCACTTGTTGTGACCACTCCTCATCACCCGTGAATTTACCCATTCATCAAAACCCCCTTAAGCAACCTGATTAAACCCCAGTTATGTGACATGACACCAGCCAACAGTCAAACCCCCCAACCAACAAACCACACCCACCCCCCATCAAAGGCATTTCGGACAGTTATTAGACCAGCAAATCACACTTTGGCAAATTGAAACAGGCATTATATGGACCCCCCTCTTCCACATGAACATCATTATAACTTAACCAAAAAAAAGAACCCCCCCCCATATGAATACCCCACCCCACCCCCCCACCAAAGTTTACCCCCCATGAGAAACAAACTATACAGTAAACACTTTCCCCCCATTATATCCTACCCACTGTGACCCTCCCTCAGAAAAAGACCAGAAACCCATGCTCCCCCCTCCAATTTACATCTTTTCTTACATAGCAAAGATTGGGTTATAGAACCCCCCCCAATAACCCCCAACTACCCCCACCCACCACCCCCCCCATTCCCCATTCCCACACTAAAAGTCTACAAATTTTAGACCCCCTCAACCATCAAACGCACCCCAGTGGAAATATGGACTTAAACTGTTTAACCCCCCCCCCCTCGTACCCTCACCCCCCCACCCCACCCCCCCCCCTAGTGGTCACATCCCAACCACCTGTAGCCACCAGAGATTTAAGAAAGTATAAGGGTAGGAACCCTTACCTTCCCCTATATTTCCCCCCACTTAGTGTAAAGGGGATCCCCCCCACCAAACCCCACCCGGGTCATGGGGAACCCACCCTCCCCCAACCCTCCCCCCGCACATAACGCCCATGATAATATACCCCCCCCCCCTTATCACAGAGGGGACATTTAGTTGTGTGATCCCCATTAAACCATTGTGACCCCCAAATCAATACTAATCCCCCCCATACCCTCAACAGCTGTTTTACCAGGCATCCCCCCCTACCCATCAAACCCCCCCCCCCCCCGTTAAACACCCACACCCACACCCCCCAAAAAAACTACCTCTACCCTTTCACCCCTAACAATTGACTCGGCTACCTCTGACCCCCCTCCCCCCCCCCGCTACCCAACTTAGCCCAAACCCCATGGACCCCACACATAACCATCGTTAATCTCTTCCTGTAAAAAACAAACCTGTGACCACAGTATGCCCTATGTTGAATAAACCCCCCACCCCCCCCCCCCTTGTACCATCAATGCGATGTACCCCCCCATCCCGATCGGCCCCCCCCCCCCCCCCCAGTATGAATTCATCCAACAAACCCCCCCCCCCCCACCCCCCCCCACCCCCCCCCCCCCCCCCCCCCCCCCCCCCCCCCCCCCCCCCCCCCCCCCCCCCCCCCCCCCCCCCCCCCCCCCCCTCCCCCCCCCCCCCCCCCCCCCCCCCCCCCCCCCCCCCCCCCCCCCCCCCCCCCCCCCCCCCCCCCCCCCCCCCCCCCCCCCCCCCCCCCCCCCCCCCCCCCCCCCCCCCCCCCCCCCCCCCCCCCCCCCCCCCCCCCCCCCCCCCCCCCCCCCCCCCCACACCCATAATCACCCCACCCCTTGAAATACCCCACCCCCCCCCACCCACCCATCCCCCCCGCCCCCCCCACACACCCCCCCCCCCCCCCCCCCCACAACCACCCCCACCAACCCACCCCCCCCTTCCCAATTTAGGGGCCCCTTCCCCATGAACCCCCACCCCTTGGCTAACCAAGCCCACCCCCCCAATCCCAAACCCCCCGAACACCCCCCCACGCCACATGTTCACCCCGCATCCCCCCACCCCCTACCCCCCCACCCTCCCCAAACCCATGCCCACCCATCCACCCCCCCCCCACCCCCCCACCGGTAACCCTCCCCCCCCCAACCCACCCCAACCCCCCCCTCCCAACCCCCCCTCCCCCCCCCTTTACCCCCCGCCGCCCCCCCCCCCCCCACCCTACCCCACCACCAACCCCCACCCCCCCCCCCCCCCCCCCCCCATGTACCGTATTCACCCACACCCCCCCCCCCACCCCGCCACCCCCCCCCCACCACACCCCCCCCCCCACCCCCCACCCCCCCCCTGTTTAACCCCACCCACCCCCCCCACCCCCCCACCCCCCCCCAACCCCCCACCCCCCCATTCCCACTCCCCCAACCCCCCACCCCCACACCGCCCCCCTAAACCCCATCCCCCACCCAACCCCCCTTCCCGAGGACCCCCCAACACCCTCCCCCCCCCCCCCCCCCCCCACCCCCCACCCCCCCCCCCCCACCCCGCCCCCCCATGCCCCACCACACCCCCCCCCCGCCCCCCACCCCCCACCCCCCCCCCCCCCCCCACCCACCCCACCCCCCCCCAACAACCCACCCCCCCCCCCCCCCCCCCCCCCCCCCAAACACCCCCCTCCCCGCCCCCCCCCCCCACCCCGCCCCCCTCTCCCAACACCCCCCCCCCCCCCCCCCCCCCCTACCCCAAACCCCACCCCTCACACCCCCACCCCCCCCAACCCCACCCCCAAACCCCCCCCCTCCCCCACCCCCCCCCCACCCCCCCCCCCCCCACTATAAACGGGTACACCCCCCACCCCCCCCCCCAGTCCCCCCCCCCATAAGCATTTGTGGTCCACCCCCACCCACCAAACCCAAACATTCCCCCCACCCCCCCCCCCCCCCCCCCCCACCCAAAACCCCCCCCGACACCGTAAGGACCAACCCCCACAACAACACCCCCACACCCCCCAACCCCCCCCCTGATGAACCCCACAACACACCCCGACCAACAACAATACTGTGGCACACCCCCCCACCCCCCCCCCCCTCCCCCCACCCCCCCCCCCACCCCCCCCCAACAGTCCCCCACCCCCCACCTGTCCCCATACCCCCCCTAGCCCCCCCACCCCCCCTCCCCCCCCCTCCCCCCCACCCCCCCACCCACACCCCCACCCCCCCCCCCCCCCCCCCCCCCCCCCCCCCCCCCCCCCCCCCCCCCCCCCCCCCCCCCCCCCCCCCCCCCCCCCCCCCCCCCCCCCCCCCCCCCCCCCCCCCCCCCCCCCCCACACCCCCCCCCCCGTAATTCGACCCCCCCCCCATGCCCCCCCCCCCCCCCTAAGCCCCTCCCCCAACCCCCCCCACTACCCCCCCCCTCCCCCCCCAACAGCCCTCCCCCCACCCTTTCATAACCCCCCATTCCCCCACCCCCTCGCCTCCCAAGCCCCGAGTACCCCCCCTCAGACCACCCCCCACTACCCCCCCCGCCCCCCCCCCCCCCCCCCCCCCTGAGCCGGCCCACCCCCCCCCATTTGGTGGCCCGCCCCCCCCCACCTCCCCCCCCCCCCCCCCACCCATCCGCACCCCCCCCGCTTTCCCCCCCATCCCCCCCCCCCCCCAATACCCCGGGACGGGCGGCGCAAGGTGGAGCCTGTCGACCGAGGTGGGAGGTCGGGGTATGGGTGGGTGTGAATGTGCCGGGCGGGTGTGGCTATAGGGGTTCGTGGGCGAAGGTACGGAAAGTGCAAAAACCTAGCAACAAACTAACTTATTGTGCGTGACTAACGGTGATGCGGGGGACGGGGAAATGACGCATCAGGTGCAAAGACCTGTGGAGGCCAACTCAGGGGTGCAACACCTTTGACAACCAGCCTACATTCTTAACTGGGGCTTGAGTGGAGTTGAGCTGCCGGACGTAGCCCCCCCGGCCGGGTTACGTTTTTTTACTTTACGAAACCAAACACTGGTATGGAAGATTCGGGTGATAATTTCAGTGACACATGCACCGGAGATGCAGTCGCGTGGTAATATTGGGTCCAGCCTACAGCCCTGTGATTTAAAGGAAACAGCATCAATGTCAGGGGACTTCAGAATTTTTAGTTAAATCCTTGAATAACAAGTCGTCAGATAGACAGAAGACATAATATGTCATGCTCGTATACCATCTCTATAATGTCACTCTATGTATTAACCATCAGTGATAGAAGCAATATATGTCATGCAACAACTATTTTGTCTATTTAAACTTTGTATAACATTTTATCGTGATAGAACAGCTCGCAACCATGTCGTTGATGCTCAACTTATTACTTGTCATCTTGTATGACAGCAAATCGTGATAGAAAGCAGTCAGGTGTGTATGACTCATATCTATTTATGTGTCTTGTATAGACAATCGTTGATAGAAAGCATACCTAGTCAGAAGCTCAAATATCTATATAAGAGTCATGTCTAACTTTTTTTTTTAACATTCAGCGTGATAGAGAAAGCTTGAAATGTGCCTTCATGATCAACTCATTGCTTGTCACTCTTGTCAACTAAAAAAATCCGTTGGATACCGAAGCAGACCTGTCATGCTCAACTATTTTGTCTCTTTTATAAACAATCTTGATAGAAGCAAATGTCTTGATGCTCAACTTATGAAAACATCTTGTGATAACAAATCCCGTACGAGCTAGAAAGCTATACATGTCATGCAAAACTATTTTGTCATCTCTGTATAAACAAGAGTCGTTATAGATGAGAAGCGAAATGTCATGCTCAACTTTTTGACCACTAGAATTAGTATTAACAATCGTTGAGTGGTTCTATGTCACTCATGGTAGGTTCATGTCTCAATACTATCTGTCCATCTTGTAATAAAACAGAGCCTCGTAAGGGATAGAGAAGGAGCCGAAATGTCATGCTCAACAGATCTTTGATTCATCTTGTATATGTACTCATATGTGACGTATTAGCATTCGCGCAAAATCTCATTACCTCAACTATATATGTCAGTCTTTTAGCTAACTAATTCCATGTTGCTTACGAAAGCAAAGATAGTCGATGCTCACTAATGTACGCTTTGTACATCAATGTCCCTTAATTAACAGTCGTTGAGCAGAAATGCAAGTCACGTACTCTCAACTATTTTGTGCATTGCTTGGATAAATATCCTTAAATCCGCCTGATAGCAAATGTCTTTGTTACAAGCAAATGTCCATTACCATCCCTCAACTTTATTGTCACTCTTGTATACTCATTCAATAGTGATCTTGATAATCTGAATGTCAAATGTCTAACTATCTTGTATACCCATCACTGTCCTTATAACTAATCGTGATACGAAAGCAAAATGTCTATGTTTCAAAAACTAATGTCCTTTAATCACTCATGAGCAAATGTACTTGTACATGTATCATGTCCATTTAATCTGAGCAAATGTTTGTTCTATCATAGTCACCGTTTACATATGAGCAAAATGTCTTTTACATTCACGATGTTCTCCTTAAATTTCAGCAGTGTTCTTATGGACAATTCACTATCTCCATATATTATCTGCATGAAGCAAATGTCCTTGTACATTCATGTCCTTAATTAAACTGAGCTAAATGTCTTGCCTTCATCATACCCTTCTCTTTTAAGTAACCAGTGTACGTTGCCATAATACTCATCATAGTTCTCTGCTTGCAGTATGCAGACGTCATTCTATAAATCATATCCTTAACTTAGTTTCGAGCATAAAATCGGTATTGTTCATCTCCTCCCCCCTATACCCTCTATCGACAGTATATCAGTCAAAAAGACCTTCACCCTATCACATAGATACAGGAATTGCTAATTTCTTCTTACAAGTGCCCATAGACAGCTTATTATAGGTATTATCTGTTTTTTACCCATGTTCTATCTCTCCTAAAAAATACCTACAGTCTCACAGGTAAACTTTATACTTTCACAGTTATTTATTTTGTTAGTTAGCTTGAAAATGCGCGAACTGGAGTATAATCAAGCAACCTGGTGAAAGCAAACTAGTGAAAAGAGCCATTCTCCATATAAGTCATGAATCATGGTCTCGACATTAATATTGAGAAAACTCAGAAAACAAAAACTATGATAATTAGCTCAAAATTCAGACGATAAACCCACATTAAAAAGATAGGGCGTAAATGGGAAATTCCTGGAAATACAGTCAAGACATACGCCTTAAGTATTTCTCGAGTGGTTCTTATAATACAGAAGATGGCCAGATGTGAAACAGAAATCAAGAATTGAGCAATAGGAAATGGCCCATAATTACATAACTCCAAATTCCAACAACATGAATACATGCTTGTCACTGTATCACACAACATTTTATCTCACAAATATATAACTGAGGAATCATATAATAGTTGGTCAATATATATATATTCTGCATTTCTGTATGGTGACTCAGATAAATTGGACGATGAATAAGCCCCATTGAAGAAAGAACTTGACAGGCTCCTTGAAATGTGGACCTATCTTAGAAGAGGATCGGGGCCCTATCTCATGGACAAGAGAATGAAAAACAACAAATTAAGGTTAGTCCTAGATAAATATAGGTAATTAAAAGCGAACTAATGAAAGGCCCCGACCGGTACAAAGCTTCGGCAGGCTAAAATATCTCATTTGACGACCCACATAACAAATCGGACACTCTCGATACATACACCTTGCTCAGATAAGTACTCCCATAACCAGAAGGGAGAGTTGAAGGCAAACGTGCAAGGGGAAGACAGCCGCTTATATAAGTCCGGCGGGGGAACGCATAACATCTACAGAGATCCATTATGGAAGAGAAAGGTTAATCAGAGTTGCACACCAAGCCATGAGACCAGAACGTTGGAGATCAAATTACAGGCACAACACTGCGCAGTTGTGGACGATTGGCGCAAATCTCCGATCGATGATGATCTGTCATTTTCTTCGCTCCCCGCTTTATGTAGCATGGATACACCGTGACTGCACAAATTCTTATACCCCACCGCACATTTTAGTCACAGTGTGCGGAATCACCGTGGATTACGCTCTTACTCTTTGTGTCAGTTGAAGATTGTAATTGGGATTAACTCCAACAACCCCCCACTCACTCCTCTTAGTCTCCTTCTAGCTTGTTGTAGTACCACCTCTCCTTTTACCAGTGTGATTTGATCTCACTCCCAATATACTTATTCCTATCTATTTTAAGTCCCTCCCATCGAGTCACATTGAATTCCGAGGATTTGTAGTCACATAGTCGACCTCATGTGTCGCCTTTCTTAATTACTAGAATAGGGCAAACCCTCCTTCTTACACATGTCGAGTAGGTCCCGGCTATGTTTGTGCCGTCACCTTATAAGTCATTTCATTCTGGTGGCGGCTAAAAACCTACGCTGGTCCCATTTGAATCCATAGGGGAAAGCGGACCCACGAGTCGACAGAATATTTAACCATTCAATAATAAAAGGCATTCGACTGTTCTCAAGTGGATTCCTGAAACGAACTCCTATCGTTACCTGTAGAACACCATTGAGTTCGACTGACATCGGAGTTTTTACATATCAGGAAGCGTTCTTCCGATATATATATATATTTATATAGATAAATATATAAATATATATGTATGTATGTATGTATATATATATATATATATATATATATATATATATATATATATATATATAAATATGGGAGCCGCGCTGGTGTAATGACTTCGGCGTTGTACTGGCGACCAGGTGTTCATGGTTCAAACCCGGGCGTCGGCGTTTGAAGAAATGTTTACGGCCGGAAATTTGACTGAATAGCCTGAACGGCTCCTGTGATAAACCCTCTGTGGATGGGAAGGAGCGAAGCTCCTGACCGGGTTGGAAGGAAAGTCCTCAGGTTCCCCAGCCTCGCAATGACATGTCATTGAGCCGAAGGGTTGAAAGCCCAAGTGCTGCTGGTTAAGAAAAAAAAAAAAAAAAAAAAAAAAAAAAAAAAAAAAAAAAAATATATATCACCTATATATACTATATATATTTATATATATATATATACTTATATTTATATAAATATATATATATATATATATATTATATATTTATATATAATATTACCAAATCTTGCAAAGAATACCGGTTTTAATGGATATCAGTTGTTTGTTGGATCCCAATTTTATTTGATCCACTTCCCGGAACCGCAGCTTGGGTTTTGTTTTGCTGATAAATCTGGCGACCTATTATCCCACAGCTTCAGAGCTCATTATTCCTTGCAGTACATGTTAGAGATCACACGTTGCAGCTCCACCGCAAACTGGTTGCGCGTCACATTTGATCCAGACCCCCTTTTTCACTGTCAGTTTAGACTGTTCTTCTGGATTTACCATTTGGGATATATATCTATATAATTCTGACGTCCTTACATTACACTGTAGCCACGATTTGCCATAATCCCCAAGGAAAGGCAAAGGGCAGTGTAAAGTCTTGACTAAAAATACCATGAGAGTGAGAGCCTAGAACCACCACATCGCTGCATAGAAATGCCATGTTCACTTGTTTTATTGTGCTAAGATATCCACAGCTTAATTAAATTAACAACAGCAACGGAATGGAAGTACCTGAAAGCATCTCACGCAAGCTAGACCGCTTGTAGTGGGATGGACACAGTCTATCCAAAATTGCTGATTTTCCAAAGGAAGAGGTGTATATACCTCGGAATTTAGTTAACGAGACAGAGGCAATCGTCTTCTTGATTTTGTTTGTTTTCTCTCCTTTAAAATTGGGTTTTGTCCCCTGCTAGTTAGAAATTACTGTGTAGTTCACTTGGTTTACTAACCCTTCAATTTTGTTAATTGTTATTTTATGATACACTAGACAACTCACATCTAGCGAGTTTTTGTTTTCTGTTGTGTGGATTTTCATAAATAAATAAATATATATATATATATATATATATATATATATATATATATATATATATATATATATATATATATATATATATATATATATATATATATATATTTCCGTGTGTGTATGTGTGTGTACTTAGCAGTCATAATTTACTTTCTATTTCACCTGTCATATGAATGTTAACCTGTTCTGTCCTTACTGAAATAATTAATATATTTCGGAGAGGAATAATGTATGTATAAAACGTAACAAGTGTTGCGAAGATGGCGGGATGGAGATTTAATCCATAGACATATCTTCTTCTCTCCTGAAGGTCATATTTCACTCACTATTCACATTAATGACTCTATCTCTATCTACAATCAGTATCTCACTTAATCTTGTCTGACCTCAGACAACCTCCAACACCACCTCGAGACATCTTGTAGCCGTGGATTCTAAAGCAATTTGTTTTACACGGTGAGTTTGTAAGCTCTATGTACAGCCACATATTAACCTTCTCTGGCATGCCTATGGGATCAGTAGTCTTATTACTTCTTTTCTGCTATGAGACTCCCAGGGTCTACACGGGACGCAGTCTCTATTGTTGTTTATCCCTTATTATGTTGACGTCATTAAGCAACACAATGCTAAATACACTATTATCTTTCTTTCTTTGTCTCGTTTTCCTTCTATATTTGCTGTTGTCACAATACTATCCCGTCATCCTCTTCTCATACCCTTCCAGAGAACATAGATGGCTTCTTTCTATTAAGATTAATAAGCTTCCTTCGTCTTCTTTCAGGACATCTTCACTATTCTTTTTAGTGTCCTTGGTTCAATTTAAACTCCGCCTAGGCAGGTCCCAAGCCCGGCTGAAAAAGGAGGAGGGCGGCCTGCATGGAGGCCGTAAGGAGGCAGCCCCTCCCCCATGCAAAGGCACAACAGGCCAATCACCTGTTTGCTTAACACATGATTACGCGAAATACAAGAGAGAAAACCGGACTGATTCTAAAGGCGACGAACTGGAACGGACTACGGACTACGACTTATGGAACTTGGAACTCAAGAAGTATAAATGGGAAAGAAGAGGAGCTGGTGGAAGAGATGAGGAAAGCAAAACTAGAAATCCTGGCTATTACGGAAACAAAGAAAACGGGACAAGGAGACGTGGATCTCGATGGCAACACGCTGCTCTACAGTGGTGTACCCACCTATGAAAGAGCTAAAGGGGGCGTGGGTTGCATTGTGGCCAAAAACCAGAAAGATAGTATCAAGGGATGGAACTTTGTCTCGGAGCGCATTATGGTTGTAAAACTAAAAGAAGGAGAAACCATAGTCAACCTGGTCATAGTGTATGGGCCAAATGAGGATGAGAGAGCAGAGGTCAAGGAGGAATTCTTCGAGCTGCTTCAAAGGACAGTGGATGACTGCCTAGATGAAATTATCATGCTCGGAAATTTCAATGCCAGAGTTGGAAATGACCATGCTAGATGGGGTGGAGTTATCGGAACATATGGAGAAGATACTCTTAATGACAATGGAAAACAACTCCTTAGATTCTGCAGTGAGCAGAATCTGATCATTACCAACACAAAGTTCCCCCATAAGCGCATGGTGATATCACGAGAAGAAACAAGACATCAGATTAAGCTGGGAGAACAGGTCCTGGAGCAGGTCGACCACTTTAAATATCTCGGAGCTATTATAGACCGAAAGGGAGGCATCAAAGAAGAGTTGGCTGCCCGAACAGCAGCAGCTGGGAGACTTTTTCAGGCCGTAAATCGAGGATTCCTCAGCAAGAGAGAGGTTGGTAAGAAAACGAAGATGGCTGTATACCGCTCCACCTATGTCCCAGTCTTGACATATGGATGCGAGTCATGGGCAATGACTACAACCCATAAAAGCCAGATCCAAACCTCAAAAATGAGGTATCTGAGGAAGGTGGTTAAAGTAACAAGAAGAGACATGGTCCACAACCAGACGATACGTCAAGGCCTAAAATCCCACCCCCTGCAGACCCAAGTAGAACAGTCCCAACTAAGATGGTTTGGCCATTGATAAACCTCCTTTTTGATTAATGATGTCCACCAGTGTTGAATATATATTGGCCATCAGTGTTGAATGGCTGTGTTAGAACATCAGTGTTAAATAGATGTATTGGGTTGTTGTAATCTATTTATTTTTCCTGCTGACATCAACTGTGTACAGGACCACGGTGTTAAGAGGATGTTTGGAAGCTCCAGTGTTAAAGACTCGTCAGAGTGTTGCTCGTGGTTTGAGTATGGAATGTCAACTCGACCTACGCAGGGGTGTGTAAGCATGAAGTGTGAGTGTAATACGCGAATGATAAGAAGAGTTCGTGGTGTTGACAATTGGTCTTTTTCTTTCACTCATGTATGGCTGGAAGTCATCGACACCAACGACTGTGTACCTTTGCTACAGTTTAATTGGACGTACACACTCGACAGCACGGATACATTGACAAATCACAGGTTGGCATAATACATCATGGTACAGTGGATAAATGGTCTTGCAATGATACATGGGCACTCATGTTCAGGGCGAAGCCAAATCACACCTCTCTAGCGACACATCCGCCGAACAGCCCTTTGACCTTTCTAGCGACCAAAAGACCATATAGTTCGACTTAGACATGCAAAGATATTCAGATATAAGACAGACTCGTCCTACCCAGACAAACAATACACATAAATTCAGGCCATAGATACACTGAAGTAAGAACAATCTATTCCTACCCAAACAAAGAATAAATCGCAGTAAAACTGGATTCATCCGCGGAGTTCGATCGAAAGACGACACTCCTTTCAAGGGAAGTAACTCAATAATGACTTTTCCTTAAGCACTAAAAAGTATCTATTTTGTTTACAAAATATTTGCGAACATAACAAGCATACAAATGTATTATATTGTAAGATATCAAAGACTGCACGTAACAGCCATGTCTGCAGAATGGGAGAAGATCGGCTACCACGACAAGCATGGGAAACAAAGAGCCAGGGATCCAGACCCCCAGGACGACCCAGAGTCCGCTGGGAGGACAACATTAGACAATCTTTGCAGGACCGAGGACTAGAATGGAACCAGGCCAGGAGGAAGACAGCCGATAGGATAGTCTATCGCTTTCTCTTCCAAACCTCTACACCTTACTGTAGAAGGGGAACGACTAAGTAAGTAAGGTTCAATTTAAATTTTTCTATTAAACCACATCTTTATGGCTTCCAGTGAATTTCTGCTTGTCTACTAATTATCCATGAAGCGCTCCCATATATCAGAATTTGCTCTATGTAACATCAAGGAATCATTTTATATCTGTTATATACTTTCTACCACAACAAATATGGGAAGTCAAGAGCCATAGATCCAGACCTCCAGGGCGACGCAGAGTTCACTGGGAGGACAACATTAGAACCAGGCCAGGAGGAAGACAGCCGATAGCATAATATGGCGCTCTCTCTGTCAAACATCTGCACCCCATTATAGATGAGGAACTACTAAGTAAATTAATAAGTAAGTGTATAGTGCTGTAACTTTCTGTTAGTAGAAGCCATCAGTCGACCGCAACCAGGTTGACGTGGCTCAAAGGAGAACAGGACCTTCCCCCAGGACCTTCAATAACCCCAGAATTGATACAATCAGGCACAATATTAAATTAATCGCCCCACACTCACCCCCTCCCAAAAAAAAAAAACACTGTTGTAAACAAAACTGACCCCGTTTTAAATTAAATTGACCAAAAAGTAAAAAAAAAATTGGCGTGTGCTTTTAGAATGTAATTTATCTTTATTTGAATCACCCCTTATTTATCATGTTATTTAAATGTATCTGTGGCACTGCATTATTTATTTGTATCAGCCTCGATGTTAACGGAAAGTCTGACATCGCGATAAACTCATATACCAGTGTGTCACATCACATGTTTGTATGGACGTGCTAGACATGTTTGTTTTTGTGAGTGTGGGCAAACAGTTCATCGCACTTGCTACAAGAAAGAACTGTTTGTGTATCTCGACAGGGTACAGATGGTATCAATGAGAGAACAGAGACCCGCTTATTTTAGATACTGTACATTATAAAGTAGATAGATACCAGGTGATGATTGCTACAGCAGGGAGGCAACGCACAATCAGTTTTTCAGTTTGTAGTTTGATATATCAGTAAATGAAGTGCACTGCCGTAGCCTGGGATTTGTGTGTGTGTATTATTATAAAAAAATACTTGATGAGAGGGAACATCAGTTCAGGTTGAACAGGGTAGACCAAGATGGAACGAGAAGAGGCAATAACGGTCAGCTGTTAAGTGCCCGCTCTCCACCCATCACCTCATCAAAACAACAACAAACAAAGTAACACCAGTTGGGCCATAAAAAACCTTGACGGATCCAAGGGGGTTGTGACGGGACGATCGCCTATCCCTTGGGACTTTGAAAACCTTTATTTCATACTGTTAAACTTATACTGGCCAGTAGTTGTTAAATCACGTTTTATTTGTTAAATGCCGTGAATGTCCACCAGTTGATAAATGTAGATGTTGGGACTGGTGTAGTAAAGTGTAACGATTGTCAACTCATTAAACCCAGCACAGTTTTGGTCATACAGGTCATCTTGTCCTGGAACGTGATGAGGCTCCGACAAGAATGTGAGTGTAGACAATGAGTGTATATATGAATGTCAGAACGCGAATGGTAGAATGATTCGATAGAGTTGACAGGTTGGTAGTACATCACTCATACTCACACTGTTCGAATTCAAGAAGTACTGGAACTACGGTGGTTTTTTTTTATAACATTTAATGGGACGCACACTTGGACAGTACGTGTATGGTTACAGGAACAAATGTCGACATAGACAGCATAATGTTGGTCACAGGAATATCATCTTAAGTTAGCATTCATGCTTGGCAAATATCATAATGGAGCATTCGTAAATAAGCATTCAGAGTTCCATCATGTAAATCATCTGGCTTTACTGACTGGGCACGTCAGACCATAACCAATATATAGGAAGGCTCCTAGACCTAACCTCGTCTAGCGAATATCCCTTCACGTAAAGTTCAATATATATATTCTTCATAAAGATATAGGAATCCCAGACATGGGTTCTCACATGTAGCAGTGATCTCTTGGTTCATCGAGCGATAGTACAGGCATCCCTTTTTCTCACTCGATAAATACAAAGTATATGGATTTCAACATGGCTGTGCTTCTCTCGTGAGCTTCACTCACTATTGGATACAGACCAAAATTGGTCGTTCGTTAAATGTCCTCATTTCTTCATAGCTTCTATCATAGAGGTAATTGAATAATATCATATAATCTAGTGCTGATACATAGGAATGTCATCTTCCTTTGAATAAATATTCTTTTCAAAAGTACCACTGTGCATCTGCTTATCGACAACGATGGCGAAGCCCAAGTTCATAATAAATTGTGGTTTTACCTTTCTATGCGAAATATAACTTTGCCATTCCTTGGCAAAAGAGAATAAACACTGGGGTAAAGTACATACAACATGTCTAAATGACTATCACTTTTCCCCATTTACTTATAGATCACTTTTCGGCGATAAGCCGGCTACAACAAAATTCGACATCTCGACAGGATGACAGCCATGAATCACACCCCTTGCTAGCGATACATCCGCTGCATAGCCTTTGAACTTTTCTAGCGACAACCAACATAGTTCGACTTAGAAATGTAAAGATATCCATATATAAGACAGACTCGTCCTACTCATACAAACACTACGTATAAATTCAGGCCATAGATATACTGAAGCAAGAACAATCTATTCCTACCCAGGCAAAGAATAAATCGCAGTAGGCCTAGATTCGTCCGCGGAATCCGATCGAAGATGACGGAACTCCTTTCAAGGAAAGTAACTCAAAAATGACTTCTCCTTAAGCACTTAAAAAAGGAAATACTTTGTTTACAAAATATTTGCGAACATAATAAGTATATAAATGTATTATATTGCAAGATAGTAAAGATTGCACTTTACAGTCTTACCACACCTCCCGGGGAAAAAAAATAAAAATTTTTTTTTAAATACATCTATGAGCAACGTAGAATAGGCTCACAACGCAAGAATACTGCGCAGATGAAAATATCAGGAATAACTATAATTCCTAATATGACCGGTGAGAATATATCTCAAAATCTGAGAGAAATTGTTTCTCTACGAATAAATGTTTCCAGGAAGGTGTGATCTACGTATAATACAATTCTGGTAATTATACAATGCATACCAAAAATTCACACTATAATCTTAAATTTATGATTTATGAAGAAACAATCATCAAAGAACAGCGGTGAATAAACATCAATAAACCGCTAAGTAGAGATACCATCATTCTATTATTAAATTACAAATGTGTATCTTAGTAAAGAAACAAAAAATAACTGTTGTAAAGTTATACATATTAAAAAGATCCAATATTTAACAGTTAAGTGGCATCATGTGGGCATCTGGACAGAATGTCCGCCATCACATTTTCTGAACCACGGATAGCTCGTACCGAGAAATGAAAAGGTTGAAGAGCGATTGCGTATCGAGTTGATCTCGAGCTCTTCAAGTTCTTACTTTGGATAGCCGTAAGAGCTTTTTGGTCAGTTTCCACTACGAAATGCGCGCCCAGAAGGAATCTTTGGAGTTTGAGAATTGACCAAACCATTGCCAATAATTCACGGTCTAAAACCGAGTAATTCCTTTCTGCAGCATTAAGTTTTCTGGATATATACATTACAGGATGCAGAGTTCCAGAGTACTCTTGCATTAGTGCCGCTCCAATCCCAGTGGATGAAGCGTCACTACGAAGAACAAATGTCTTATCTGTTGTAGGTAACACTAAAATAGGTGGTGATGAAAACATAGTTTTGATCTTCTCTAGTGAAGATTGGCATTCATGAGACCAGTGAACCATGTTAGGCGACCCTTTCTTTAATAGTGTAGAGAGAGGTGCCATGATAGAGGACAGATTCGGAATGAAACGTCCATAAAATTGTATGAGACCTAAAAGACTTCGCACTTGCTTTTTAGTCCTAGGGATAGAGATGTTAAGTATCTTAGTGATATTATGGTCTTCTGTCTTCAAGAAACCGTGACCTACTCGATGGCCTAAGAAAGCAATTTCGCTAAAGCCAATACAAGCTTTGGATGGTTTTGCTGTCAGGTTATACTCACGCAGAGTTGATAATAATTCAACTAACCCTGAATAGTGATCTTCCCAAGTATCGCTGAAAAGACAGATGTCGTCTAGATAAGCAATGACATCTGACCGATACGATAGGATTCGACGCATCATGCGTACAAATGTAGCTGGTGCGTTCATAAGGCCGAAAGGCATAAAATTCCATTGGAGAAGGCCTCTGGGAGTAGAGAAAGCGGTAAGAGGTTTGGCGCGTTCGGATAATGGAACTTGCCAATATCCTTTAGACAAATCAAGTTTAGTGAAAAAATGCGATTAGAAAGACGAGTAAGTAGCTCTTCTAGTAAAGGCATAGGTTCAGCATCGAACTTCGTAACTTGATTCAATTTGCGATAGTCAACGCAAAGACGTATGTTATTGTCTTTTTTTCGAACAATAACCATCGGCGAAGAATATGCAGAAGTGGATGGTTCGATTATTTGTAAATCTATCATTTCATCCAACTCCTTTTCAACCTGTGTTTGGAAATGTATAGGGATAGGATAAGGTCTAACCCTAATTGGAGTATGTTCAGTTAGAACAATGTCATGCTCAATGACATGCGTTTGTCCAGGGATGTCAGTGAGGACATCCTGAAATGTTTGTAACATAGACGAAACTTGTCGCCGTTCTCCTAGAGACAAATCAGGAGAAACAGTAACGTCTTTCCATGATTCACTAGAATGAAGTGGGATCATTGGAAGCGGAAGATTAACATCCGAAAAACTTGTTTCCTCATCCTGTATTACAGACAGTGATGAGTAATGACCATGTTTGACATGAGAATCGTCCGTTGCCTGGAAAATAGGCTGTAGATAGTCAGGACGTTCATGGAACTCCGTAAGCATATTGATGTGGAAGGTTTTATGCTTCCCGTTGATATCGACGATGTAGTCAACATCTGAAATTTTCGATATTATATCGTACGGACCTTTCCAACTAATAAGGAGTCTATTTTCACGACAAGGTAGCAAAACAAATGCTTTGTCACCAGGACAAAGTTGTCGTAAAGATCTCTTCTTATTAGCAAATTGTCTTGCCTTCTGCTTAGCAAATTCAGAAGAGGACGTTGCCAATTTGCATGCTTCGATAATCTTCTGTCTCAGCGCGATGACATACTCGTAAGAAGATTTTGTGTCATCGTCAATATTGTCAGCTGTTATAAGATCATGCAGCAAAGACATTGGGCCGCGCGGTCGCGCGCCAAAGACAAGTTCAAAGGGAGAAAACCCTGTATGTTCATTGGGGACCTCTCTGTACGCGAAGAGGGCCGCGGGTAAAACCCTATCCCAATCTTGAGGATGATCCTCAGTTATCTTCCCTAATAAGTTCTTAAGTGTTCTATTTAGTCGCTCGACCATCCCATTGGACATAGGATGATAGATGCTACTCAAAGATCTCTCTATCTGTAGAGTAGACATTACTTGAGACATGGTATCCGATATCAGTTGGGTGCCATGATCTGATAATATTTCTCCGGGGAATCCCAGCCGAGAAAATATAAGCCAAAGAGCATCTGCAATGTCAGCGGTAGTAATTCTCTTTAGAGGGATAGCCTCTGGCCAACGTGTGCACATGTCTACACACGTTAAGATAAACTGATGTCCTCTAGCAGATTTGATCTTGAATGGACCAATGATGTCTATCGCCATTTTCTGGAATGGACGAATAGGAATATCTGCAGCCTGAATAGGCGCAGCATGACGAGGACCTTTGGATTTGACTTCTTGACAACTTTACAGGATCGACAATAGATCCGTATGTCCTTGTTCACAAAAGGCCAAAAGAAAGCCGCAAGAACTCTTGACTTTGTACGGGAAAAACCCATGTGACCAGCACACTGAGAGTCGTGTGCATGTTGTAAGATCTTAACTCTCAAATTCTTGGGTACAAGAATCTGAGAATGACTTGACTTAGTGGAGTCTTGCACCATACGTACAAGTACGCCATTCTTCATTGTAATCCAAGATTTACAATTTGAATCTTTATTCGGATCACCTTTCGTTACAAGAGTGAAGAATTTCTTAAGAGTCGGATCTTCTTCTTGTTGTTTTATAAACGAGTCACGAGAAATTACCAAGGGATCATCTTGGTTATGCACTTCATTATCTTCAACAGATGAAGTTTCAGGCATATTGAGAGCTTGAGCTCTAGTGACTACCGCATTAGCAGATTGCATATTTTGATTTTCCCAAACGGAAATTTGCTCCGGAGTGCATTCTTTGACTCCGTGAATGCGACCGATGATAAGATCAGCGATCGGATTCGGCAAAAGACATGCGTGTACATCTCCTGTGAAGAAAGGAGTAGCAATCCTAATGATAGCGGTAGAGTATTTCTCTATGGTGCCGCCAAATGTTACGCATTTGACTACTTTGCCTGTAGAATGAGAAGGATCTATGAGTGACTGCCTAACCCCAATAGTTGTGCATCCAGAATAAAAAAGTACTGAGACTGGATTGTCATTTACTAAACCTTTGTGTAAGACAAGAGAACCTCTCCCATCATGCGCGATTGACGCAGGAAGAGCGGGAAGAGGATGCCCACAGCTTAAAGTAGACACTGTGGTTGGCTCAAATAATGTTTTGCATTGGGGGCACTGAGATGCTCTCCCAGAATCAAAAGCGGCACATGCCATATTATTAGAGTCATCATTATCTTTATTTTGTTTATAGGCTTCGTGGGACTCTTGCTGTGCAGAGTTCGCCTGGTAATGAGCTTTATGTTTTTTGAATTGTGCTCTACCTCTGTTATTATTGCCTCTGTACTTATCATTGTTTCCACTATTATAACCCCTACTCGGGTTTGAATCATAGCTCCTTTGGTTACTATCATCATATTCATTATAATGAGTATCTCGGTAATTATGATCCTGTTGTCTCCATGAAGGAAAACTTGGATAGTTTCTAGAATGACTTCCTTTGCGAAAGTTCCTGTAATTATGACCACCCCTGAATCGAGGGCTGTCAGCTCTTCTCCAGGTATTCGAAGAAGAACCCTGAAATGATTGGTTACCTTGGTTCTGATAACTGTAATAGTTACCTTTTTTATTAAACTTATTTTGAGGTCCTTGGAATTTGTGAGAGTGATTAGGGTTGTATGGTGTTGCAGAAGCAACTGGCATACCTTCTTTAACCTTACTGTTGCTAATAGCTACGTCCGGATGTGCAGTGACGTATTGGGTACAATACTGTTCCATTTCTTTTAGAGACTAGGTTTACGCTCATGTAAGAATTCGAGGAAAGGTTTATTTATACTTGACATAATCTTGTCTCTGAGTATCAAGTCCATAAGTGCTTCATAAGTCTTTTCTGTTTTGGATAGCTCAATCCAACGATCAAATGTAAGACGTGTCCTTGCAATGAATTCTGAGAATTCTACACCTGCCTCAGGCACCATTGTCTTAAACAACTTCCGATAACCCTCTTCAGACAACTGATACTTCTTTAATAAGGCTGCCCTAATAACATCATAGTTATCTTTGTCAGCCTCTTCAACCAAACTTAAACTAGTCAGAGAATCACCTTTCAGATTTTCTGATAACTGGTTAGCATATTGTGATTTGTCCACATTATGGGCTCGACAAGAGCGTTCAAATCTATTTAGCCAGAATGTTATGTCATCACTGGAAGGGTTGAACGCTGGTACCTTGACCTTGTAAGTAAAGGGTTTACCATTACCACCAGATGCTTGATTACCATCACTTCTGTTTGTTAACTTTAACTTTTCTAACTCAAATGCTAAAAGTTCTTTTTTTGTGTTCATGTTCTCTTATTGCTTTTTTCTCTTGAGCTTCAGCTTCTCTTTGTAATCTTTTCTCTTCTGCAGCAGCTTGTAATTTTTTCTCTTCAGCAGCAGCTTGTAATTTTTTTCTCTTCAGCAGCAGCTTGTAATTTTTTCTCTTCAGCAGCAGCTTGTAATTTTTTCTCTTCAGCAGCAGCCTCATCTTTTCTTTTCTCTTTTTCCATTTCCATCTGGAATCTTTTTTCATCAGTCTGTATCTGCAATTTCTTTTGTTCATACTCTCTTTGTAATTTTTTTCCCTCAGCTTCTAATCTTTTCTCCTCAGCTGCTAATTTCTTTTCTTCAATCAATGCTTTTCTTTCTTCAGCAGCAGCAGCAAGTTTTCTCTCTTCTGCAGCTAATGCTTTGTCATATTGAGCAACTGCCCATTCTTCTAATTGCTGACCAGTCTTATCAAGAGCCCTGCCTTGTGTGATAAAATAATCTAATGTAGACATCTTGTCTAATAAGATCAGTAATTTGCAAAAGTAAATAAATTCACTTTCTTAGTCTTAATCAAAGACCTTGTATGATAACTTTGTAACCTGTGGAAAATAGTACTTAACTATCCCAATCACTGTGGGAAACAAGCCTTACAAAGGTCTTGTATAAATCCTTATATAATAACAGCTATAAGTTGCTGGTTCACTCTATAATATAAGTGCAGTGCACCAGAAATAGTGTTTTATATCATCAACTGTGTACCTTTAGTGATAGCAATTAACTATCAGTTGATTCTTGTACATCAATTTATATGATCAACTATATTTTAAATAGTGTATGTCGATCAGGCACAAAACAAAACAGTTATACAGAAGAACATGAAAACATTTGCGGAAATGAAATAAATCAAATGGGAAAAACAATAAAAGATAAACCGCAAGAGGATAACCAATACAAATAACGCCACAGTATATAAATATAAATTGAGAATAGAACTGAAAGATAGAATAGGGTAGACCAACAAATTACAAACAAATCAAAACAAACTAAAGAACAGAGGAATATTACAAAAACAACAATGAGTACAGTCTTCACAGCTAACACTAATAGCAACAGCTGTCGCAGCAAATTTTCAATCAAGAAAATTGCACCTATAGAAACGCACACATCAGACCCTCTATTACGTGGGATACTCTGTTGTGTGACACCGCCCAACCAAAACAACAACCCGCTGGATACAAACAAATATCACATATAAATATTTAAACATAAATACATAAATGCATAAATAGTATGGCAATATGATGTAAATAGAGTGTTGCAGAAAGAATGTGTTGTAAAGAAGGCTCAGTTACACTGCCTAATAGTACAGTACTGTGGTACTTTATTAAACAAATACTTCTGGTCTAATTATTTTAAATTCAACACAGAAATAGAAGCTCCATCGTTGATGTGAATGATAACAATCGATGTAGGATTTCTCAGTTCAATAACATTTCCTTTCGCAAACACTGTCAAATATTCTCCAGTCCTGATGTGTAATGTTCTATGTTTCAACCAAGCTTGCCGTGTAACACTGTCAGTTGTATGGCAAATGTCCAACGAACCAAATGTCAACAAACGCTGACCTAGTTACTGCATACTGTCGACAGGACAGGTCACGCTGACATCACTGTAGAGTTGTACTGTTGATGTATTTGTGTGTCGTAACAGACCCCAAGGTACGTCTGGTCTCAGTAGTTTACTTCTCAATATGGTCACTGTGCAGGTTGACCCAGGAAGCTGGCACACCAGTTGTTAAACTCATACTGGCCAGTAGTTGTTAAATCACGTTTTATTTGTTAAATGCCGTGAATGTCCACCAGTTGATAAATGTAGATGTTGGGACTGGTGTAGTAAAGTGTAACGATTGTCAACTCATTAAACCCAGCACAGTTTTGGTCATACAGGTCATCTTGTCCTGGAACGTGATGAGGCTCCGACAAGAATGTGAGTGTAGACAATGAGTGTATATATGAATGTCAGAACGCGAATGGTAGAATGATTCGATAGAGTTGACAGGTTGGTAGTACATCACTCATACTCACACTGTTCGAATTCAAGAAGTACTGGAACTACGGTGGTCTTTTTATAACATTTAATGGGACGCACACTTGGACAGTACGTGTATGGTTACAGGAACAAATGTCGACATAGACAGCATAATGTTGGTCACAGGAATATCATCTTAAGTTAGCATTCATGCTTGGCAAATATCATAATGGAGCATTCGTAAATAAGCATTCAGAGTTCCATCATGTAAATCATCTGGCTTTACTGACTGGGCACGTCAGACCATAACCAATATATAGGAAGGCTCCTAGACCTAACCTCGTCTAGCGAATATCCCTTCACGTAAAGTTCAATATATATATTCTTCATAAAGATATAGGAATCCCAGACATGGGTTCTCACATGTAGCAGTGATCTCTTGGTTCATCGAGCGATAGTACAGGCATCCCTTTTTCTCACTCGATAAATACAAAGTATATGGATTTCAACATGGCTGTGCTTCTCTCGTGAGCTTCACTCACTATTGGATACAGACCAAAATTGGTCGTTCGTTAAATTTCCTCATTTCTTCATAGCTTCTATCATAGAGGTAATTGAATAATATCATATAATCTAGTGCTGATACATAGGAATGTCATCTTCCTTTGAATAAATATTCTTTTCAAAAGTACCACTGTGCATCTGCTTATCGACAACGATGGCGAAGCCCAAGTTCATAATAAATTGTGGTTTTACCTTTCTATGCGAAATATAACTTTGCCATTCCTTGGCAAAAGAGAATAAACACTGGGGTAAAGTACATACAACATGTCTAAATGACTATCACTTTTCCCCATTTACTTATAGATCACATTTCGGCGATAAGCCGGCTACAACAAAATTCGACATCTCGACAGGATGACAGCCATGAATCACACCCCTTGCTAGCGATACATCCGCTGCATAGCCTTTGACCTTTTCTAGCGACAACCAACATAGTTCGACTTAGAAATGTAAAGATATCCATATATAAGACAGACTCGTCCTACTCATACAAACACTACGTATAAATTCAGGCCATAGATATACTGAAGCAAGAACAATCTATTCCTACCCAGGCAAAGAATAAATCGCAGTAGGTCTAGATTCGTCCGCGGAATCCGATCGAAGATGACGGAACTCCTTTCAAGGGAAGTAACTCAAAAATGACTTCTCCTTAAGCACTTAAAAAAGGAAATACTTTGTTTACAAAATATTTGCGAACATAATAAGTATATAAATGTATTATATTGCAAGATAGTAAAGATTGCACTTTACACATACTAACCGCTCCAGTATTTTTCCTCCCACTTGAAACTTAAATGTGAATAATCGTTAGGTCGGACGACGGACGAATGTAAACATGTCTGGTACTGGACAATGGTAAGTACCCGATGTGAAAGGACGATGAAAGACGATAAAGGGAACCGCCATACAACAATGATACAAAAGACGGCACTAGGCAGGCGACACAAGGGGTCTTCACTCGAGCCGCAAAAACAGAGGACTTTGTAACAAGAGGCGGATAATTTCTATATCGGGCTGTCAATCCCAAATCAAAAAATGTTATGCTTTAACATAACATGTGTATGAATTTTTATCAAATGTTGTCCCATTGTAGTTTTACCTTACTTTTATGTAATTATGTTGTAAATAGTTATATTTAAAAAAAAAAAAATGAATATTTTTGAGTTCCTGTTTAATAAAACTATCAAGTTGTCACATCTGTTCAAAATACGTTATTTTGTTTATAATTGTCTAAAAACATGTGTAAATAAGGAGTGGGAAAAGGGGGGGGGAAGGGAAGGGGTAACGGGTGAAGCCTTATTATCGTGATGTATCGCCCCTCCCTTGAACAATTCCTAGATCCGCCAATGCTTAAAAATACACAGAGAAAGACAAGGATTATTAGAATAGATCCCGCAAATGATATAAAGATTGCTTTTGAAAAAATATGCCTAGGAGATGTGGAATCAAACTTGTACCCTGGCAGCAATGGAGACAAAGATGGTGCACCAACAGTGATATCAAAATAAGATAAAAAATAAATTTAAAAAAGGCGTGAGAGAAATATTTCCTTGCACTGGAAAACATAGAAATAAAAAATTTACAAGTCCACCACAAAAACCAGAATTTTCAGTTCGAATGTCAAGTCAGTACTATCGTATGGCCGTGCAACTCGAAGAACAATAAAAAGAACAACAACTAAGTTACAGACTGTAATAAATGGGTGCTTGAGATGATACCAAACGGTCACCAAATGTTGAACTAATGACAAGAACCAGACATGTACCAGTGTATAAAGAGATGAGAAGAAGACGTTGGCGATGGATTGGACTCACACGGAGAAAACCTGTTAATATCATTACCAGACAATCTCTGTTCTGGAACCTTCAGGGTAAGAGATGTGGAGGCAGACAGGTGAACAATTGGAGAAGAGAACTGGAGACAGAAATGAGAACGATCTGGAAGACATCTACAAATCAAGAGCTAATAGAAACAGGAGAACGTAGCTTGCATTTATGAAGGCACATCTTCCTTGAGCGGCGGAAGAGTATTGACTGAAGAATGTCCAGACTGTCATGAATGGCTGCTTAAGTAGAATAGATGAATTGAAATAGTATGACAGGTCCACTAATTTGGAACTGATGACAAGAATATAACATATGCCAGAGTAACAGGAGATGTGAAGACGCTGGCGATGGATAGGACACAATTTTCTCCTTCTTCCTCCTACGCCTCTCAGACATCTACATTAAAGACTCTGATAAAGGCAGTTGTCAGCTCAAGGTTCCTGACATCTCCAAACAGTTTTTCGTGGGTAGAAGTGGGTTGTTACCATATGCTACTCCGATGACTGTTGTATGTTGGGCAGGACTGGAGCAGATGTTCGGCTGTCATGGGGCTGGTGCCACAGGAGCAGAGATCTGAAGGACACATGATGACGACATCTGTTTATAGAATTGTCAGGAACTCCTTGTTCTGGAATCTTCAGGCTAAAAGAATATATATATATATATATATATATATATATATATATAGATATATATATATATATATATATATATATATATATATATATATGTGTGTGTGTGTGTGTGTGTGTGTGTATACATATACATTCCACGCTGAAATAGTAATGTCGTCTGGAATGTACATTATAATATCATCATCATCTTCTCACTCCCTATGGAGAATGAGGTTACCCTCTGCTATTTGTTCTTTGTGAGGAAACCCGCACGAAGTTGTCACCAGCTCTTGCAACGGTGGTTCATGTGGCAATTTATTTTATATTATGAAACTGCTAGCCTCACACACACCTTTACAGAAATGAGCATTTTATACATATAAAATAATAAAATATACATGTTATTACTCACCCATTCAATTAAGAAATGTGTTATTATCCAGACGTGTGAACAGAAATGTCGAATGATGTCCTGCAGCTGTGAAGATGCAGTATTTCTCCGCGAGCTAATACTAACTGCTATGTTTCAACTTCTAGCTTTTAACACAGAGGTAGATTTATAGTGGTCGGGATTAAAAGCTATATAGACTTTTGGTACGTTTAGTTTCACCGAAAACGTACCTTAAGCTTCTATCACTCCCTAGTAAATCTTCTATCTCTTAATCTTGGCGTCCGGTGAGAAAGGAATCTGAGTAGCGAATCTTCAAGCACTCAGGTCTTATAGTAAGAAATGCGCCAACGCGAAAATTAATTTCGCTTAGTATAATTTATTTAAAACCAATCGTAGTTCAAGGCTAGTTAATTTTCAATTAGAATCCAATCACAAGGTAGGGCGTCTTATTTCCTGTAACATTTCTTCCTACCCATCATCATGATAATTTTTGGCATGACCATAAAAGACAGTGCAACTAATTGTTATTGACATCACCGGACACCATTATGTTATATCACCTGTTCTTATATTTTAAGACTGTTAACAGACCTTGCCGGCAATCATTACGTCACATGTCCGGTGTCCAGATTGTTAAAATCAAGATAAACTTGAAAGTTACATTTTTCTGCAAGTCATGTCCGCCCGAGTAGACACTCCTTATCTTAAAACCACTATTCCTTGCTAATCCGTCCAGATTTTTGTTAGTCGCATCCTAGACTTGACTGAAGCAATCAATTTGCTTCTATCAATAGCCCTTCTGTATAAACAATAAGCCGGCGACAAACGGTAAACTAACGTTGATTTAATCGTATTGTCCCACCTGGCTAATCGTTGACTGTCCACAATCAAAAGATAACATGTCATGTGCGGGCAAGCCTAAAGCGTGTGAGTGTTGTCGTTGAATGTTGTCACGGATTGCCTCCCCTGCTTTACAGTAGTGGTCCAACAGTGGCCAAAACTCAAGAGTATCTGAACTGGGTCGTCAAAGGTGTTTACCTTCGCACAAGAATACTCTTGGCAGAGATGTAGATAGAAGTGTAATGACGCTTCTATCCGAAAGGAGCATTCACAAGATAATTCAGAAGTCAAGAACCATGCGACATAGAGCTGAGCAATGGTTAACTTATATCTGTCCGTCGCCTTTTGTGAAGGATTTAAGCAATGGTTTTTTGCCAGTTCACTGAGACGTAGGTGAGGATTTATCAAAGTCCGTTTTGCCGGTGTCTTTTTATAAGCAATTAACTTTTATAAGGGAGTCCTGCAGCTGTGGTTTTCGTCACTTCTTGGTGATAAATGTACTTCTCTCATACGAGTGGGGTAGTAACTTCAGTACTTCGGACCGTCTGATAACTTGTAACAACGTACCCAAGATTTTGGGTTATACACAATCTCCTCCCACAGGTTTCTGATGGACACGAGCAATTTCGGTGGATATGCTCTCGAATCAATTGATCTGGGAAAGTATAGTAATTCCTTCTTTTGACGGGTGTTCTGTGATACACTTGGCCTTGGAAACTAGTAATTCCTCTTCGACGGGTGTTCTGCGATACACTTGGTCTGGGAAACTGTAATAATTCCTATTTGACGGGTGATCCAATTCCTTTAGGTGTCCAGACTCTGTATTTAAAGTCCCGGTCCCTTAAGTTTACAGTCTCTGTATTTGTAAAGGCGGGCTTACTTTTTAAGGTTTTAAGTTTCCCAAATACTTCGATCTGTCACTTACAAATATGGAATTCTAGGTCCGATCCTTCTCTTTCTAGCTTTTTGGGAGTTGCTCGTTTGAAGTTGCGAAGCTGTCTGTTCTGTGTCCCTGAGTTCGCTAGATTTTATTTTCAGTTTCCAGTTCAAATCACAGATTGTGCTTCCCGGCAAACTTGCCTATGAGATTCATTGTATATTCCGGCTCTCACTTCAATCCAATCGTAAGCTCTTTTCGCATTACGTGGGTTGGGGTGTTTAAATTCATAATCCCCCCCCCCCCCCCCGCGTGTTTAAAATATTAAATTTAATACTGACCTCTTTCTTATAATTCGTAGACTTCCGAGTGCACACAAACACATCTGTGAACCGATTACCTGGCGTAATGTCTTCCGCAAATGTTGACAGATAATCGCACACAGGGATGGGCCTGTGAAACTATTATCTCATTATCGCCTGTGTGTTTGTGCCTTCTTCAGACAGTCAAACAAAAGGGTCGCCAGCCGCTCAGACAAACAATATCGTCGTCCAAAGAGGATCGTCTATTATCAAAGATTGGCTAGGCGACTCAAAGCGATAAACGTATTAACGCTGACCGGTCATAATCAACGGGTATTGTTACGATGAACCACAGCTCATATGGCGGAACGTAAATAAGTCTGAGGAATGGTAAAGCAAAAAGGAAAGAGATAAAGATATTCCCATTGCAGATACTTCCGTAGGGGAGTGGAGTGTTAGAGACTTCACCCTACTAGATTCAGCATAGAGCAAAATAATGAATGAAAGGGCAAAAAATTGCCATATAATAAGCGATCGGAGAGAAAGATGAAGAAGAAGAAATGATACTGCCGGAAGTCTGAAGGTGTGAGAGATCACACAAACGAACATGTTCAGACGTTCTGTGACAAATGTCTTTCCCCCCCCCCCCCCCCCCCCCCACCCTACTCCCCAGGATAAGATAGTATCAGCTGATGGAGGCGAAAAGAAGATAAGGACATGTGAATAATGGCATAGCGGAGTGAAACATGGATGTCACAAGAAAAGTAACAAATGAATAAAGACTGCCGTCACACCCATGCACCAAATATATGTAAGTGGAAGTAACAAATATAATTTTGGAGAGAAATATAGAGCTGACATTGTCAGATGGAGTCGAATCATGGTCAATCATTAAAAAAACGTAAAGGTCCCTGGAGGCAACACAGAAGTTGTCTAATGCAAAATTATGAAAAGTTATGGAAGATAACAATATTAACAATTATGTGCTGAATGTTTTTCATATGCAAAGCAAGCTCTTTATACACACCAAATACTAAATTATTTTCCAGACCCCAAGGTCTTTTACGTTTGGGCATGCGTCATAAAATAACGGATGGATCTTTGTGTATAGGTTGATTGGGGGCGTAACTCGTCATAACGAGGCAAAACTTCTTAAAACAGATTATACACATCAGAAGGGATCAGCCGGTAAGTTATAAGAAGAGGAAAGGATAACATTGAGAATAAAAACATAGGTAATAACAAAGAGAAGATATTGAACAGAAGGCACGAGAAACAAGTGAATTAAGAATTTATAAATAGCACTAAGGTTAGGAGAAATGGTGATCTGCTTAGTACGCGAGGAAAAAACCCCACACAATAAAAAAGGTGTAATCTAATATTGTCCAAGGAAGCGCAAAAGGCCTCATAAAGTGGGAAGAAATAGAAACAGGGCTGATGCCAGCAACATTCAAAACTGCCTACAGGAAAATAAAGGCGAACATCATCCAGTTTTATGAACCTAGTAATACTTACTTACTTAGTCGTTCCCCTTCTACCGTGAGGTGTAGAGGTTGAACCTAGTAATGACAAAGAAGAATTCGTGGAAGAAGAATATTGTACCGTACGTCGAAATATGATGAATTCAAAAGAGAAGGAATGTATTACAATCTTGATAGGTGACCTGAGGGCAAAGGTAGGAACAGACAATAATGGCTTTGAAGAGCTAATGAGAAAACATGAACGAAATTATAGAAATATTTATAAACTTCTGTGTTCTAGATCATCTTGCTTCAGGGTAAAGCATGTTTCCACACAAAAGAACATTTACAGCGGCACGGATATCACAGGAAAACTGGGGAAAAAATCAGACTGGTCATATATAAATAAACAAGAAGTATAGGCCACTATTGCAGGACGTAAACGAATATAGAGTAGCAGATTTTCTGTTAGCCATAATAAAGGCGAAACTCAGATGATATTACAACACATGGCCATAGACAACAGTTTTAAGTGAGATACCTCAGTGTGACGAACCATAATTCAGTAGCTAATTTTTATGTGACTTCCTGACATTGAAAAATCTTTTATTTTCTCCTCATCCGGTCATTATCCGCACCTATCGATATTATCTTTACCTTGCCGGGTTGACCCTAGGTACTCTACCAACTTGCCACCTTCCTGACCAGCTTATCTTTCTTTGTGGCAGTCGGCGTCCAACAAAGAAGGGAACAATGCCACGTTTACTTAACGCCAGCAATAGACACGTATTAAGATATATATCGCTGAATCACCTGGGGGTTCATAATTTACGAGTCAAAACATATTTTCTCACCGAAATGGGCGGAGAATACTAACTTTATAACAACTTAGATGACTTAGTTGTTATACTTGCCATTCTACAAAGCACAGTATTAAGGTCTTTGTCTTGTGTAATCTGACCTAAACTGTATAATAGGGGAACAACAGAAGTGATTGCGTCATTAATATGCTGGATTGCCCTAGGTACATTTCCGGTGTAATGTGTTGCGAATCACGCTAATAACCCCTGTTATCGAAGCGCTATTTTTGTGGTGCTTAGATGACAGGAAGAATAGTGTGATTCACTTCCGTAGCTAGACTGCGGTGCCGCACGGAAGGTCCTGGGTTCGATTCCCCGGTAAGCCACTCACGTCTGTTGTTTTTCTGTTGTCTAGTTTTCTACTTTTTTATTTCTCACGAGTGCCTGAAAACATACCTTTATGTGTGTGTAATTTTTATTTACAGTTTACAGTCCTCGGGTTTCCCTTCTTTATGTGTTTCCACAGCTCCCGTGTTTACTGTCGCTATGCTACAGCAACATACCATATCAAAAGTGCATTAATTGCTTTGATGCATGCTTCCTGCGTCATACAAAATCAAAGGCTGGTCTCCTGCTCCGTCACAAGTGACCTTGCTGATAACAATCAAGATGGCAGTAAAGATTATCCCAGGCGTATTTAGCATTTTCGGCCCGGATATTTGAGCGGAGGCGCCTTAATCGTAGAAGCGACCGGCTCTTGGGTGATGCGAACTGGACGTCCGCACTGAGCGCCGACTTGGTGGAGGAGATGAAATTAAAATAATATACAAACAAGAAAATGAAATAAACATTTGAAAGTACAAAAATTATTAGCTTATGTGAAACTGACTGTTTCCCTACATGTCTTAGGTTTTTCTTTTTTTTTCAAACATAGTGAATTGGAAGCCCATCATTATTTTAATTTGAATGAATAAAACATTACATACAATGACATTTTAAAAACGGGTAGTATAGTTTGTTTTCGCTAAATGCTGTAGTGAACATCACTTGCAGAAATTAGTGCAACACAACAAAATAGCATGAAATTGAGTCTCGTAAGAATGCAAGCAATACCGCACCAACTGAAAAATTCATAAGTCCGGCTCTGTTTCCGCTTAGGTTTCTGCGGCATGATTGTGGCCGGGGTGAAGAGGTGAAAAGTACATACAGGCATCAAATCAAAGGCGAAGATCGCTTTCACAGGGAAGGTCATTCAACGACTGGCTAGGAAAGTAGCAAGATTAGACATTGAAGTGAAGATAGAATTCACAGTTTCAGATAGACCGATGGACAAATGAATTGATGCACGCTGGAAGACTTATCTGAGAAAGAAAAATGGCAGACAAATCCCGCTCAGTTGGATAGAATGAGAGTCTGTTAAATTATTCAGAGAGGCGAAATCTATCTCCACCGCCACTAAATCACTTATTAATGTAAACAATGGCACGATCCCCGAGTCGTACTAAGTAGTGTAACTTATTACCAACGAGCACGTCTACTGCCAAATTATGGCTTGACGAAATTCGTTTGTTCCCATTTTCTTGTCTTCAGTTCTTTCCGTCAGGTTTCTCGACCATCCCTTCTCACTTTCTTCCTTTCATTATTTTGTGTACGCTTTCATTGATCGAGGTTTTCATGTCACACCAACCCGGTTACCTGACCGCTTCACCGGTTTTGCCGCCACGTCGACGTGTTTGTATGATTAATCGTCAACACTAGACGGGTTAAAAGTTTATCTATAGCCCATCCTCAGTGTTAAGTCAGACGCACGATTAAGAGACAAAAGTGTTATCTTTTTTACACCAGAAGCATAGGGCGAAAACCCAGACTTATGTCCGGGCATATACGAGAAGTAAAGGAGTGGGATACGAAAAGTGATGTAACACTTCTGCAGATGACATTTTTGTGGTAAACAATTACGAGAAAGTGACATCTTGGAAGAGATTATCAGTGATAGATTGGTGATGTAGGCTTTTTTTAAACACTACAAGTAACACGGAAGTGGCAAGACCTTACATGGTCATGTGGTACGTGCAGATGAGTTTGAAAGACATGCAAGGGGAATATCTTATGTGTCACGTAGTAATGTTCAACATGAGGGTGGGAGAAACCCCTACTAAAATCAGTCGCTTAATTGTGGTTGGTTTGGATTGAAATGCTAGACTAAACTTGATTAGATCTTTCCCCAGTGGAACCTCGGGAGAGCCATTTGTATGTTGACCGAAATTCACTTAATAACTTAACGTTTTTCCTCACTGCACATTCTTATCTCGTCAGAGACAGAAGGGGGCGACCCTTCTCGATCTCTGTTTCACCGGCAGTATCAGTTACATTTTTGTACTGATTTTCATTGCGTGCTTTCAATTGTCGCATTTTCTTTCTTTCTTTCTCTGCTATGTGTAGCAGTTATTTGGTATTTTCATTTTTACACTCCTTTCAGTATATTTCGTCTTGTCTGTTTACGTGCCCATCACTGCTGAAGACAGTAGACAAGTGATGCAATGTTGAAACGACACGCATATTCTCGTGTACCCAACTTTGGCCGCTACCGATTAACACGAAAATCGCCAGCGTGTTTGGCTAATCGCTGATAAAGACCAGGGTGCGTGACAGATAAGAGATAACCTGTCTTGGTGACACGTTTTGGACAGACACTGATGACCTAATCGCTTCCTGTCCGACTTGTTATGACAAGATTACTTTAGATAGTAATAATTTGTTACATCTGAAACACATTTTCGTATGAGTTTACAGATGTGTTGGTGAGTTCGCCTGCCAGGCAATCGAATGTTTTCATACCATATATGGGAAAGGTGACCTCTACATTACGTTTACAATTTTTCCATGTCAGGAATATTTTGAAATCGCCTACCCCACCACTATTACCACCAGCATGTTTGAAAATGATTGGAGCTTTTGAGTAGCCCCATAACAAACAGATGAGGGGGTGGACAGTGAATATAACCTGGTGCTTTTCAAGTCTAGTTCACTGTAAGATTCACGCTTGCCAAGACACCACCAGACTTGCCAGATGTTAGAATTCAGAATTTCCATTTATCAGGCCGGACTTTGTGGAACAATCTTGAAGGACTTACATAGCCCAGGAAACCTATTTTAATAAGAAAGGCTGAGGAAACTGAACACGGATAGAGGGAATTATCTTATAAAAAGTAACGACCCCAAGAACACGTGTAAGAGGCCTAATCAAGTGCCTTAACTTCATTCATCTGAGCAAAAAGTCTGTGAGCCAGGATTGGCTTGTTGTTGGTGGCACCAGTGAGGGTACTAATCTCTGGAACAAAGTGAGGGTATAAGTGGACTGACGTAGAAACTCGGGACCAGCTTGGCAGTTACTTCTTGATTGTACTTGAAACGTGTTGCACCTGTAATCTTGACCAAAGACACGAGAACTTCAGTGACCTATCTGCACAGAACCCATCAGCGGGAGCAGAAACTACTATTGGCAGCTAAGTGAAACAAATAAGCTGCCAAAGTGAACTTTTTTCATAAAACCTACTATCATTCAATGATGAACCTTTTCTTTTAAACTATTCGATTACTTTACCCCTTGTTAAAACTAAATGATTATTAAATCTGTTATTTGTCAATTTACAAATTTAACTTCGATTCAATCATTTTAAATGTATTGCATGTTTGTCTCAGTCAATTTACTAAACACACTCTAAACAGAGCTATACCAGAATAATAAGAATTCCACTGAGTAAATCAGAGGTGGGGGCTTAACGAGCTGAAACTAATAAATGCTTAATCCTTCACAAAAGTTGTCGGCAGATTATAGAATTAACGTGCTTAGGCAATGCAGCATTGTTTTCGCTTTTCTGAATATTTTGTAAAAACTTCCGTGAGATAGAAGCATATATATTCTTCTACCTACTATTCTTACTTCCTTAGTCGTTCCCCTTCTACCGTGAGGTGTAGAGGTTTGGAAGAGAGAGCGCCAGACTATCCTATCGGCTGTCTTCCTCCTGGCCTGGTTCCATTCTAGTCCTCGGTCCTGCAAAGATTGTCTAATGTTGTCCTCCCAGCGAACTCTGGGTCGTCCTGGGGGTCTGGATCCCTGGCTCTTTGTTTCCCATGCTTGTCGTGGTAGCCGATCTTCTCCCATTCTGCAGACATGGCCAAACCATCTTAGTTGGGACTGTTCTACTTGGGTTGGGTTTTTAAGACGTATCGACTGGTTGCGGACCATGTCTCTTCTTGTTACTTCAACGACCTTCCTCGGATACCTCATTTCTGAGGTTTGGATCTGGCTTTTGTTGGTTGTAGTCATTGCCCATATGTCAAGACTGGGACATAGGTGGAGCGGTACACAGCCATCTTTGTTTTCTTACCAACCTCTCTCTTGTTGAGGAATCCTCGATTTATGGCCTGAAAAAGTCTCCCAGCTGCAGATTTTCGAGTGGCCAACTCTTCTTCGATGCCTCCCTTCCGGTCTATAATAGCTCCGAGATATCTAAAGTGGTCGACCTGCTCCAGGACCTGTTCTCCCAGCCTAATCTGATGTCTTCTTTCTTTTCGTGATATCACCATGGATTTTATTTTAGAGCTGCTTATGACCATCCCTCCCTTCTCCAGCTCTTCCTTCCATACTTGCAAGTTGGATTGGAGATGTGCCTCTGATTTAGCAATCAGGGCAACATCATCAGCAAATGCCAGCTCTGAAATATAGACCTGTCTCATCTTCTAGTACCCCACTGAATACTTTCTTGTTCTCTCCTTACATGCCTTGATAACATCGTCCATGGGGAGTATGAAAAGATAAGGTGACAGGATATCACCTTGTCTTACACCAGTGATGGTCCTGAAATCTTCTGACTTATGGTTTGCTGTCCTCACATAATTTCTGCAAGACTTGTAGAAGCTCTGTATAGCATGAATCAGAGGTACTGGAATGTTCTTCCTTGCCAAACAGTCCCAAAGTTTGCTCCAGGGGACCCAGTCAAATGCCTTTTCCAGATCAATGAAACAAAGATGGATCTCACACGTATACTCAAGGGCCTTTTCACTCAGCTGTCTGAGTGTGAAGATTAGGTCTGGAGAACTTCGGTTCGCTAGGAATCCTCACTGGACCTCATCTAATTGTGGCTCAGCTAGGCGTCGGAGTCTCTGCTCTAGGATTCTGGAGTAGATTTTACCAGGGACACTGAGAAGTGATATGCCTCTATGGTGTCCACAGTGTCGATTGTCACCCTTTTTGAAAATTGGTGTTATGATGGCAATCTCCCAATCCTTTGGTATGGTCTTGTTGCACCACGCTGCCTATAGGACCCTTAAGAGTAATAGGTCGCCTGATGCTCCCATGTACTTAACCATTTCTGGTGTTATCTATCTACAATTCTGCCAAGAGTAATCTTGTGCGAAAGTAGACACCTTTGACGACCCACTTTAAATACTCTTGAGTTTTGGCCACTGTTGGACCACTACTGCAAATCAGGGGAGGCAATACCGTCACAGAGATCACAGACAGCTAAAATAAGAGCTCGTAAATAGGATTACCCATATGACCCGCCACACGATTAGAAGTAACTGCTAAAATTAGAGAGTAAAACTCTAAAACTCCCATATTAATATTGGACGTACAAGCCTTAGGATTCTCCTCAAGTTGAAATAGTAGAAGGATTCAGTACGCTGTAACTTTCTCTATCTGAAGGATAACTGCATCTTAAACTAGTTGCAGTAAATTGCGGCCATTTTGTGCATCAAGCCTGTGTATTAATTTGCTGATATCGTGGTAAGTTGTGATATTACTAATATGGACATTTTAACACTTTGTATTTTGCATTTGACATATATAGATTGCTTATGGATGTACAGTTGCATATGGGGCGGGCAAATTCATGACTTAAAATGACTTGTCTCATGAACCGCCGCTGCAAGAGCTGGAGACTGCTTAGTGCGGGTTTCTTCACAAGGAACCTGTGAGAAGTTAATGTGATTGCATTTACAACAGGCCCCTAGTCTTTAAATTTGCATTTATTTACGTTTTTCAGGGAAAGATTACGGTGGGATTTTTATCTTATTCGTTTTTTTTTATTTCTCTTTGTATAATAATCGAGTTTGGATTTTCTGTGTAGATTAAGAATTACGGTTTCTAGAAAAGATGGTAGTTTTAACTTTTAGACTGGCACCAGCGCGCTGTTTCATTAAGATAATTCGTTCATGTAGAGATTTTCTAGTGTAACAAAATGGCAGAGCATTTCTGGTACTTTCTCAATGAGCGCGTGGAACGAAATTTTCCGCTTGGGGTTCTAAATTTAGATCATGACCGCAGTCGATTCCTGGCCCGTTGGTTGGTTCATAGATCGACCCGCTTAAGAACAAAGCCTAGCTATGACTCACGCGTAGCGTGGTCTCGAGTAATAAATAAGCGGGGTTCCCTGGCAGAAGTGGGAGATTTTTTGAACTTCTACGCCTTGGGAAAGAACTGCCACAGAGCCGACTTGCTCTTTCGAGAGAAATTTGTGCTGGTAAATATGAAGTTAATTAAGCTTTAATAGTTTATAAGATTTTTGCAGAGTTGTTTCTAGGAGGTAAAGTTAATTCATAGAAGTAGAGCCATCAATGCTAAATTTTTAATTGAATATAACTGACAGCGCAATTAGGTAATTTGTGAAAAGGTAGTAGGGAATTTGATAGTTTCCTCAGAGTAGCTGTTTGTAGGAATTGAAATATTACTGTTATTTGTCAGAAGACAGGGGATCTAATTTTTCCTGGATTTGTGATTTTAAATGGTGCAGCGTAAAACACGCTCGCGGAATTAAATTAATTTTAGTTCATAACGGACATGCCATGAGTTACCCTCTTATCTAAATTATTATCAGAGTGCATTCATTCTTTTTATGAGATAATGAAAGCTTAAAGATGGTAGATGTTAAATACTATAATTTTGAGACGATGCACGTAATTTCATTGTGATTTTCAAGGATTTGGAGAGGGGTACCTAAGCACGTGCTGCGTGTCCTTTTTTTTTAGTGGGGTGAATCTGATAACGGAAGGAGAGGGGAGATAACTAGGCATGCATTGTAAAATAGGATTTCAGTTCCTTTAGAGATGTTAATGTACATTGTTATCAGAATCGGGTGTAAATAATATTCCCGACACGTGGGTGAAGATTTCTCAATATTTGAGTTATAATATTAGCGAATAATGCGCTAGGGTTTTGGTGTGTATTTAATTTGTTCTTCACGTGTGTGTAAATTACCAGCGGACCAATTCGGGTCACGCTGTTGTTAAGAATGAGTGACTTTTAAGTGTTAAGGATATGGGAAATTTGTTGTGCGATATATATTTGTTATTGTTTTGTCCACAGCAGATATTTTCCAGGCGTGGCAGCTAGGGCTACAGTAGTCCTTGAGCGGCTAGAAGTTCGCCGGTCTTCTCAGGAGAAGAAGAGTCGGCAGAGCCAGGAAAGAAAGTGGAGTAGTGACAAGGGGTTCACTGGTGCAAACGTTTTGTACCCAAGAGAGCAAGGAGCTGGAAGCACAGACTTCTTCAGCAAGAACAAGAGGTTCTTAATAAAATTCGGAGCTATTCACGCTCAGATAAAGCACACACTGAACCTAGGCGCAGGGCCTAGAGGTGTCGTGATTGGTCGGTCATAATAACACCGATGGCCCAGACCCAAGAGATGGGTAACGGGGCCTGTGATTTTTCCAGAATCGTCCTTTGGTAGTGCAGAAGAGTCCAAGTCGAGAAACCAGAATACCAATTCAAGTTAGCAGCTACAACAGGCGGAGAAGAGGGGAAAGGGTTAACATCCCTCTTTACTGCACGAGATAGAAAGAGAGAAGGAGAGTAGTGGAGGAGTCGTTTTTTTGTAGGAACTAGGAGTGTCAGACAGACACTGAACATAACATTAGAACTCAGCAAGTCATCTGTAAGTTGTGTCGGAGGTGATAGAAGGGTTCTGGTCGTGGACTTTGTGAGAGTCAGAGAATATTTAGCCTATAGTGGAGCAGCGGTGTAGGCACGTCATTTGTGTAGAACCACGTCTGCAGACAGACGGACAGTAGGAGTTAGGGTGTGTTTACACGATATCAGGTTGATTAGGAGAAAGACGGATCTGGTGTTAGAGATCCTCCTTCACATGTTGTTGTATTACTTACCTTTCTTCCTTACAGGTTGAGGGGAGGGCGACTGTGGGGTTACCTTACCTAATCACTTGAAATTAATTGTTATGTTTTTTTCCAGGTGTGTGTGTGTGAACACGCATGTTAAATTCTATTTTGTAGTATGTTATATGAATTTTCTGTGGTGTAAATAAAATCCATTGTAAATTTCCGGCTGGATCAGTCACTTACTTCAACCTATATGTTGTCTGTAAGTGGTGTCTGTGGTGTTAAGTAATTAAACCTTATCCCAGTCTTGGTAGCTAGAGGTAGTGAGGTTATTGCAAAACCATAACGTCACCTAGTGGCAAGGGAGAGTCAATTTCGGTTCTCGACCCTTGACGCCAATAGCCTCATCTCCCACAGTCACTGTTATTTTCTTCTGAAATCTATCTTCTTAGTCTTTCTTTCCACTAGGGTCTAGTCTATTTAGGTAGACAGCCTCTAGTCTTAAATCCACTTCGTGACAGAACCAACAACAGAGGTGGCCCCAGGTTCCATCGAGAGTAGGGAGTGGATGATAATATCATGGTGTGTATATTAACTATACCACAATTTTTGTACGTTTCATATGTATAAATATGTATGCATAGAATAATGCAATTGTCGTCTACCGCTGCCCAAAAGCACTTTCACCGACTCAATCGGTTCTAATTTAATGCTCAGGGATAAGGGCACAAACACTGAGGAAAATAAAAGGGTGGATGGAAGCATGGGTCGCCTGATGATTATATCAGGAGACCCAATACTTAGCAGAGACATTTGTCTTCTTTCATTATTTGGTCAAAGTTGCCAGTAATCAATGCTATAGACACCGACAACAGACGGGTCTTGAGTACACGGGAAGAAGCAACCTAAGTAGTAACCCCGACCGTGTTGCAAGGGAAGTGCTACTGCTAAAGAAACTTCAACTCCTGAAGAGATGGAACAGTCCAACCACCTGTGGGAACCAGCACCGACTGAGGCAGACCTCAACTGACCACACACACCGTCAGCTAAGTAACATACCATCTCAGCCAATGAACATTTATAATTTTGTTCTCTTATCCACCAAAATTTAATATCCTCCGATGACAAATATCATCGCTTCACTTTTATAAACGTACTTAATATTTTTGCCTTGTTAACCAATAAGTGATTATTCAACCCGTTTATCTGTAAATATAAATATATACTTGGATCAATCACTACTGAGCGAATTGTATGTCTGCACCTGTACGACTCATGTTGTTTTAAATACATAAACATATAGAGCTTTTAAATTAATATTTTGCTGAATCACTTTCAGCTGGGGGTTCAGAAAATACCAGTCAATAATTTTCCTCGCAGAAGGGGCGGAAAATAATAAGCTCATAATATCTTAGATGATCTCAGTTGTTATGTTTGCTTGTCTTTAAAATTCCTGTGAGGCTCCCTTGAATAGAAGCCTCATTCTTGTATTCACATCTCTGCTAAGAGTAATCTTGAGCTAAAGTTGATACCTTTTAAAGCCCTCATAACTTTACTCGGAGTTTGGCCATTGATGGACCACTACTGTAGAGAATGGAGACAATCCAGCCACACATGACGGGAAATGATTATGTTGTTTGCTCACTTGTGCATGCCATGATGCCGGCACTAAATTCTACTGTAATCATTTCATTCACTTCCATTTTGCTTCAGGAGTACGGAAAGACGGAAGTATAATGCGTATAATAATAGACTCTATTAAATATAGGTTTCTACGGTGCAGTCAGCTGTGGATGGTAAAAGTAACTAAGATCTGAAATGGTAGATCAGCTTATCATCACTGATTGGCGACTAACTCTTGTCTTTGAAGGTGTTGTCTTGAGTTGCATTACCTAGATGTTGGTAGATGAATGTCTCTTAGAGTTGTCTTGTTCAGTAGACTTGCCGAACTGGCCACAGATCTCGCTCTCCAACAGTCTGCAGCAGAGCAAAGTAGGAGGTAGTTTCTGTTAGATTCTTTGTTCGATATTGCTGGCTACTTAGCTGCATTCTTTTCAGCTCCATAGTTCAGCCGAGGATAACAGAAACGTCGATAAGAATCTGCACTCAAACCAACAACTTGAAAATCTTTTCGCAACACGCCGCCTTTTTTAAAATTCTGCTTGTCAAAATCATTTCCAACTGTCTTGTGGAATGAGTGATAAACCCAGTTTCTCTTATCATTTATACGTTGCCACCGCGTCGGATGTGGCATCATTTTGATATGCAATCTGATCATATCATTACTAGACTACGAGGATCGCGGCTAGTTCACCGTTTCTTGATGGTTCTGGCACCGAGTTATATAACCGTCTGGGTGCAGATTGTCTGACTTTGGTCTAGAGGCCAAGAGATTGGTGTGTTCAGGTCCCTAAATTTGGGGCGAGGTCGTCGACTATCAAGACTTGGTTTCTTCTGCTTACGTAACCACGCGTAACTAAAAAGATATGCGAGGAGGGGATGGAAATCCAGAATCAACTAATTACAATATTAAGCTGCAGAAGGGTCATCATGCGCGTTGGGATGTTGATGACTTGGTTGTATCCCTGTAGGTTCGATTTCACTCTCATTCTAAGCATTGGGTGCTAGTCATGATTTTTCTATACGGGGTGCGCAAGACGTGAGTGAGCGTTGCCTACCATCATTGGTGGGGAATAGTTTCCATTGCAGAACTGGTCAGTACTGAGTGTCGCATTCCCCAGTCCAAAAGTATCCCTCATATGTAATGGTTTGCAATTCTCAAGCTTTGATCACTGCAGTCTATGTGGGGGATCACCACTGTGCAATCCCCGCCACCCAATGACTTGCTGTTTGTCTTTTGAGTACCACTACGTTTCAGCCTCTAGGAAAGCACTAGTGCATTCTTGCTTAGTCAGAAGGAACGTCACATCAAGCATCTAGATGCATTCTTGCTTAGTCAGAAGGAACGTCACATCAAGCATCTAGATGCATTCTTGCTTAGTCAGAAGGAACGTCACATCAAGCATCTAGATGCATTCTTGCTTAGTCAGAAGGAACGTCACATCAAGCATCTAGATGCATTCTTGCTTAGTCAGAAGGAACGTCACATCAAGCATCTAGATGCATTCTTGCTTAGTCAGAAGGACCGTCACATCAAGCATCTAGATGCATTCTTACTTAGTCAGAAGGAACGTCACATCAAGCATCTAGATGCATTCTTGCTTAAACAGAAGGAACGTCACATCAAGCATCTAGATGCATTCACAAAAGGAACTGTAACTGTAACCCGCCGGCTAGATTTACATACGAGTGGGGCTTTACATTTAACTCTTTGACTCCTTTAACAACGCTCAGAGCGTTGGTCAGATTTGACACCCGTGCCAAAACAAATCTCTGAGCGTTGTTTTTAGCCTATCACGAATTAAAGTTACGGCACAGGATGGAAAATAATTGCGGAGTCAAAGAGTTAAGATGTATGGCAAGAGGATCCAGAGGAATCCAAGGGCGTAGTGTGGCTAGTCGGTCGAGACTGTTACCATGGGGATACGCTGAACTTAACTGCTTAAGGTTGACCAATGGATTTGAGCCACTGCTGCAGTATAACAGTACGACTGAAAAGTTCTCCATTGGGCAACCCGAATCCGAGGGATGACGGAAATAAACGAGGACTAAGTCACTGATTAAAACTTAAATGGTCAAATACGTAATACTCGAACTGTGGGAGCCGCGCTGGTGTAATGGCTACAACGTTGTACTGGCGACCAGGTGTTCATGGTTCAAACCCGGCCGTAGGCGTTTGAAGAAATGTTTACGACCGGAAATTTGACTGAATAACCTGAACGGCTCCTGCACATAAATCCCGTGTGGATGGGAAGGAGCGAAGCTCCTGACCGGGTTGGAAGGAAAGTCCACTGACCCCCCAGCCTCGCAATGACATGTCATTGGGCCGAAAGAGCTGGAAAGCTCGAGTGCCGCTGGTTATAGAAAAAAAAAAAAAAAAAAAAAAAAAAAGGAATACACAGTTACAGAGGAGGTAGGGGAGAAACGGATTTTGTACATTACCTAAGAAGAAGATAGAGACGGTTCGAGTAAATACGCTACATTTTAATACGTTCTAAATGATATTAATATTAATTTAAACGGGAATAAATATCCCTTAAAACAAATCTGTATACATATAAGCATATAATAATAACGCAGCTAATGCTTTAAGATTTAAAAAATAAAAACTAAAAAGCTACAGAATTTCATAAATAGACGCTTTGTCTAGAATAGAAAGATTGAAATGGAACGTTAAGGTAACTAATGCAGAGCTCATGACAAGAATCCGACAAGTATCAGTGGAAGAAGAGATGAGAAGACGATACTGGCGACTAATAGGACAAACATTGAGGAAACCCGTTGATAACATTACAAGGCAGCACTTGTTCTGGAATCCACAGGATAAGAGATGCCTATGGAGAAGAGAACTGGAAACAGAAATGAAAATGATGAAGAAAACATGCAAAGAACTTCAGCGGATGGCACGGGACAGGAAGACTTAGCATGTGTTTGTTGAAGGCCTATGCTCCTCGGGGAGCTAAAGGGTGTTAACTGATAGAAGATAACATGAAAATTTCAGGGGGGTTGAGAGAGTTTAAAGCCTGGAAGCCTCCTCTCTAAACACGCCACTGATGATGATAAATAAGTATGCCGAGGATATCATTCTTCTTTGTAGATAGACAACCTTGATCATCCGAAGTCGACTCCATCAGACAAATGTTTTGGCCTTTCTAACTCCTTGACGCGCTAAAGGGGCAGGCTCACTTGGGTCATGACTTTCAAGAGTCAGCCTCCTGTTGTTAATTTTTTTTTTTTTTTAAGTTGTAAAGTACGTTATCGCATACCTGTTGTACACATTACCGTTTTTCTTGATGTTGTTTGCCAGAAATAATTGAACGGTTTGGATCAAACTGTTTCTACTGCATCAGCCGTCGGCGGAATAATACCTGCACGTGTGTATTTAATGAAACGCGCGTGCAAAAGTGGGTCAAAAGCAGGGTGGCTTAAAACGTTGTTGAGCTAAACAAGTTAGAACAGACGTCAGGTTTACAATAATGTTTGCGAGATGACAATCTCTGTATCTCTTAGACGTTCTGATTCTTATGTGTAAGAATAATAGCATGTCTGCTCATTCATCTTTTGTAACGGGATGCAACGGATGATTAAGAATGGGTTCTGTAAATATTATGTAAGTGTTAAGGATGGACGTCAAAGATTTTTCAATCATTATCATCATGTGCAGGTGATGGAGATAATTGTTTTTAATCTATTTTCCAGGTTTCTAGATTCTTGAAGTAATTCCAATATTGTTGAAAGGAAGTGCTGTATGACGTGTGTTCGAAGAGGTCTTTAAAAACATTTTTCAGATACGGTAATAAGTGGTAAGGAATAAGGTTAGGTTTAGGCATCCTAAACTTAACCTTAAACCCTAATCTTAATCTTAACTCGAACGATGTCTTCTTCTTTCACCTTCCAACTCCAAAGGAGCGTAGACCTTCAACACTTATGCCAAGACTTCCTGTCCAGTGCCATCCACTCAAGGTCTTTCTATCTCTTCTGTATCCCCTCGTGTCTGTCTCCAGTGCTCTTCTCCGTGTGTTCTTTGGTCTTCCTCTGCCTCTCTTACCCTGGGGAGTCCAGAACAGGGATTGTCTGGTAATGCTATCAACACGTTTTCTAACCACGTGGGCGTCTTATTTTAAAGGTATAGAAGAACGTGTACCACTGTTCTTCTTTTCAGCAGAATTTTTTCTCCTGAAAGTTTGTTGCAGTTTCACGCATTCTGTATTTCTCTATGTCTATCCACATCTATCTATTCTTCTTTAGATGCATTCGATTTACATGTTATTGCCACATTAAAAAAATCTTTTTTCTTCTCATAACATGACTGAAGATCTCTGGTATAGTTTCCTATATATTTACGTGATTTAAACGGTATAAAGGCTGTCACATAGCAGCTACTGCAGTAGGGAAATGAAGTGTTGAAGACTTCAATATACTAAGTACAGCTTCGAGTAGTGGCGTGACCGGTTCCCTTCCTCGCTGCCTTTGCCTTGCCTAACTTAAGAACGAACGAACGAACGAACTTTATTTTCGAAGGGTAAAGAATTGGGCGCGCAGGCCCGTCTAACATTCTGCCCTTCCACTCTCATTAATCTTGCATACTATATCCTTTCATTCCCACATGATGCTTTAAGCATTAATTTAAAGGCATGCAACATTATAAAGTTACCATAACAGCATTCATTTACAGTATGCAAGCATAATAAAAAAAATGAGTAGGGTTTTTTTTTTTGAAACAAACAAGCTAGTAAATGGGGGGAAAAGTAATAATAAAATAAAATAAATAAAACAATAAATAAATTCTGTATACCGACACTCACTCATGCGGTCAATCCGTCTACAATTAATCTGTATTTTTGGTATGCGGGTACATTCTCACGACTCACATTTCTAAAGTACAGTATTATGTGGGTACATTCACACATACATTACATTATATAATAATATTTTAAAGTGAATATAATAATGATATTACATGGATATAAAACAAATTATTCACACACAAAAATGAGCGGAAGAGGAAAAGAAATGTTGACCTATGGATGAAATGTTGACAGGCAAATACTGTTTCTATGGGGGTAGATAATCAGTGTTGAGGAAGTGTTTGAAAAGTGCTTTGTTAAAAGAATATTGTGTAGGAAGGCTTTTTAGGTGGTGTGGAAGGCTGTTCCATAAGTAGGCACCAGAGTAGGCTAGACTCTCAAAGCCAGGTACCCATTTACAGCTGGGTAGACTGGAGCGTGACGCCACCGTGTGTCGAACCCGGTACCTTTGTTGCTACAGGTCAGCGCTCTAACTACTCTACCTCACCTACACTGATGGTTTACTCTAAAAATCGTCGTCTTTTATTGATGGTAATCTCTGATAGAATAACAAATGTCAAACTTTAACGCTAACTTATCATGATGTTACACTCAGGTATAATAATAGATCTCCAACGGTGTCGTCGTGTGTCTTGATGATACACTCTGATATAAAAATAGATCTCCAACATTGTTTTTGGCTGTCTGAATGTTACATTCTGACAGACAGTGTTCTGTCCAACATCTGTTGTATTTCCTTCTCACCTGTAACATTGTCATGCTTTTGACAGCTAGCTGACAACTTTTTCTTCTGTTAACTGGCCATGCAGACTCAGATACCATCTGTTAACGAACTGAAAATCAAACAGATATTTGTCTTTGTGGGAAGGACAAACAGACAGTAGAACATTGTAGAAGTACAAACTCTGAAGTATTAGGCCACACTGTAGGAGTATCTGACTTCTTTAAAAGTTTCTTTTTACCGTTGTCCATAGGCCATACTAGCCATCATTGTAGAAGTACTCGTAGACAGTGTAGAAGTACGTTCTTATTATATGTAGCAGTGTGGGTGGTGATGTTGTAGTACAATACATCGTTCGTACCACATATAGGAGTGTGGTGAAGTGGGATGTTATAAATATTTATAGGGGACTTAGTGTACTGACTGAGATCAGCTGTGAAGGTATCTATATCTATTAAAAGTAGTGTATTATAGATAACCTTACTTGCTACCACATATCTCTTTATCTCAGTCAGAATTATTCTGGAATAGTGTGATGCTACGTTATGTGTCTAGGGTATGTGTATGAAGAAGTGTAAGTCACAACAACAGACAGATAAACAATTTAATGTAATCCACTACTCTTGACAACACTGTGACACTCACATACATATAACACTCTATGAGAATATCTTAAAGGAGGCACTGATAACTTTCAAATAACAATATGTATTCATTACTGGCATGAATGAATATGTGTCCTGATTCAACTACAAGGGAATCAGGAATCACAATCAATTTAAATTACAAGTTATGTACAGAATGTATTTAATATGAATATAGTAGTGACATATATTATTACAAATGTTCTATGTGTGTCAGTTGTGTAGTAGTAAAATGAGGTAATACTGGTTTTGTTTTGTTCAAGCTCTGTTGGTATTTGTCATCATGACTTCAATAGTTTGTCTTTAGGGACCAGTATTGGAGATGTTCACAGTTCCTGATTTTAAGACAAGTAAATTCCCCTCTTAATGTTAATTTTATAAAGTCAGTTCAATATGAGGGGACATAATGTTGAGCTCAGCTGGCCAATTCGCTTATCTGGCGTGATGGCGGCAGGAAAGGACTCCTCTGCTCGAATTCTCCTCTGGGCTCAGGAGACACCTCACTGATAGCTAAAAGACCAAGGAGTATGCTGTCCGACACTGGATTCAGCAAATCTCTGACCAGATGCTGCTCAGTACCATCAAGACCACTGTCCCTGAAATCAAGAAGGATGTACCTTCTACTTCATAACTAATTTATATTCTCTTTTACACTGATCACAATACAGCACAAACATTGCGTTCAGAGCGTTACGCCAACAGTCAGCTTCATCTGAAATACTTTATACCAGCATTACCATCCTTAATGGTCACTACGCCTCTGCACTTCCAGCATTATTTCTTTCTAGTCAATCATCCAGGTGTCAGTGTACTGTTTGGCCATTCCATGCCGTTTTACTTCTCTCCGACACCCTCTGTTCAGGCTGGAGCATTTTAGGCTTTACCTCACGTTTGCCACTGAACTACACATATATATACAGGCATAAATCAACAATTCACATTCAATTTTCATTAAAAGATATTAAATGGTTCAAGCTTACCACAATTCATACGAATAACACAGATACGTTGATTAGCAATGAATTTCTGGCACAAACTGGCACAAACTTCCATCTGCCTATGTTCCAGGCTTTTATTGAGCCAAATATATGCTGGCTTCAACGCACTGATGCTTTATCAAGCTATTTTTAAACAAGTGGTTTCGAACTAACGCTCCCAAGTGTGTATATCAGCGAGTCTGACCAATGAGCCCCGTTTCGACAAGTGTTTGAAAAAATGTTACCTTTCCCCGTTTCCCCTAACAACCAAGATAGTATTTATAGCCCGACCAATCGTGGTTAGGCTTTCATTTGTTGCGCTCCAATCAATTTGGAGTTTACATGGTAGGCTATTTATGTAACGTAAGGTTTTTTTCAAACACGTTATAAAAAATTTTATGAGCAGAAATGATTTCATGCTGTCAGGCAGCCTCACTATTTTATTTTGGGTATAATTTATTAATTCCTGGACTATTGGCGTAACGTTTTACATATTATTTGTCAGCAAGCCCTAAGGAACCCAATTTTCCCACTTTAAAAGAGCTACGTGGCTGCGTTCAAAATATGTATTTTCTACTACCTCCTGTTTGGAAGATGTGCTGTCTGGGTACTGTTATGTTTTCAACCGTAAACCCATCTAATGTTATCTTTTCTAATAAGAGTCTGTTATGATTTATAAACCTAACTCTGGGAAAGGGTAGTGTATTTTATCACTGTCCGTCTGAAAAAGTTAGTGCTTGTAGACTTACACGCGTGATGCCAGCATTTGTATATCGCGCGTCGCGTGTTGCATGCGTTCCTGATTTTCAGCCCTCCCCTCTCGCTATCCTTTTGTCCATCTGTTCGTTCGTTTTGGTAACGTAATATAATTAATGTTAGGATTAATTTAGGTCATTACGCAGTCTCTCAATGTTTTTTCCAAGAAATACAGCACACGTTTCATTGAAGAAAGCGGGTATAATACAGTAAGCTTTTACTATCAACGTGAAAGCGTTACAATTTGCAGACGAAGCAGAAAACAAGGGGGATTTCGAGTACATTCCTTGTGACAGCAATGTCATTTTACCATTGCTCTTCTCTTTATTAATTTTATTTGTTAGGCTTCATATTTACCTAATAATTTATATATGTGGATTAGAATATTTCATGACACCTCCCCTCTTAAAACAGACATTATATGTCAGTCCTTTATTCTATATACACATAGAGAAATTTATTATTATTTCTGGGGTTTACGGTGATTCTCATCACACGGATGGCGGCTTAAAAAATCCGCTCCCAGATTGGTTTTTCCAGATATATATTCAATGCTAAAATTATATGGAGCCAGAAGCAAAGACCATCGGAGTAACCTAGAGTTCTCATGCTTAGCCTGTGCTAAAAACGATAAAGGTTTGTGGTCAGTTTGCAACTTAAAGGCCTTCCCATATAGATAAATATTGAATTTCTTTATTGCCCATATTACTGCAAGACATTCTTTTTCGCTAGTTGAGTAGTTGATTTCAGCTTTATTCAACTTTCTGCTAGCATATGCCACTGGGCTTAATTCCCCATCCAATGCATCTGATTTCTGTAGTAGAGTTGCACCTACCCCAATATTACTTGCATCCGTCCTTACTATGAATTCTTGACTTAAGTCAGGTAATTTCAAAATGGGTTTACTTGTGAGCTTTTCCTTCAATTCTTGGTAAGTCATTTCACATTGTGGTGTCCATGTAATGCGATCTGGAAGTCCTTTACGTGTCAATTCCGTTAAAGGTGCACATATGGAATTAAAGTTTTTGATATACTTCTGGTAGAAACCACATAATGAGACAAAGGATCTCACGTCCTTCTTGGTTTGTGGTCTCGGGGCTTTCTGTAGTTTCTCTAAATTCTTTGGGTCAGGGGTCATGTTTCCCTGATAAACTGTGTGTCCCAAAAATTCCAATTCTTTACATCCAACGCAACATTTGGTTGGTCGGGCTGTTAAATTTGCCTCCCTAAGTCGATCAAACAGCATGTTCAGAGAGTCAATGTGTTCCTCAAATGTTTCTGTTGCTATAAGGATATCATCCATAAAATTTGTTATACAGGGATTATTCAGAGGATCCAATAATTTTCTCATCATTCTAGAGAAGACACTAGGTGCATTCTTCAATCCAAATGGCAATCTATTAAACTCATAGTGTCCTTCTGAGGTACTAAAAGCTAGGTATGGTCTAACCTCAGGCTTTACTGGAATCTGATAGTATCCTTTACTCAGATCCACTTTTGAGAAATATTTAGCTTTATTTAGCCTGGCAAACAGCTGATTTGTATCCGGCAATGGATCCACCTGTCCTTCTGTAATAGCATTCAGTCTCCTGTAATCTATACAGAGTCTATGTTCTCCCGAGGGCTTCCTTAAAAGTACAACACCGGAACTATACGAAGACTCACTGTGCGAAATAATTCCTTCCTTCAATAGATAGTCTATCTCTTCCTTCAAAGCTTTTTCCTTAGCAAACGGAATCGAATATGGTTTCATACAGACAGGTGTGGAGTCTATGAGTTTCATATCATATTCCAATAGGTTTGTATGCCCTGGTCGGTCTGTTAACACCTCTGCATGATTATTTAGAACCTGTTGCACTCTCTCTTTCTGAGTTTTCGTTAAATGTGTACTGATTTTCACCTGTGCTGCTGTCTCACAGGGGTGTAATGGATATTCAAATGATGAAAGTGGTTCCTTTTTCATCTCCATGGCGATGGACAAGGTCAACAAGTGTGTCTCTTCCTGATGTTCTCTTTCCAAATATTTCTTCAGGAGATTCACATGATAGATTTTTTCTTTCCCCTTCTTATCTATCTTATAATTTGTTCTAGACACCTTCTCTAGAACTGTATATGGACCCTGCCATCCAATTTGTAACTTATTCTGATCCCCAGGCAAAAGAAGCAGTACTTTCTCTCCCACAGCCAAATTTCTGTCTTTCGCCTTCCTGTTATAATAGGCAGCATGTTTCTTCCTGGCTTGTTTCAAATTTTCATTGGCAAGTTTCCAGCCAGTTTTTAACCGAGTGGTCAGCTCATTCACATATTGGTATGAAGATGTAATGTTTTCCTCTGCCTTTTCATCAGTCCACGTTCTTAACAAAGCTTCAAGTGGACCTTTTATTGGCCTTCCAAACAATAATGTTGCCGGGGCCATACCGGTTGAACTATGGGGTACCTCCCGATAAGCAAAGAGGGCGGCGTGCAGGTACTGGTCCCATGTATCTGGTTTTTCGTGTGCCAACTTTCTCAGGATCGACATCAATGTGCCGTTAAATCTTTCCACTTGGCCGTTCCCTTGGGGATGATACACACTACAATGGAAGTGTTTGGCCTGGAAGATCCTGAAAACTTCTTCAGTTAGTTTCCCCTTGAACTGAGAGCCATTATCAGTCAAGATTTGATTGGGAAAGCCTAACCTTGTGAAAATTGTGAGCAATGCCTCTGCCACATGTTTTGAATCAATCGATGACAGGGCTACTGCCTCTCCCCACATAGAACAAGTGTCCACCAGAGTCAGAATGTAGCTGTTCCTTCTCTTGGTTCGGGTGAGAGGTCCCACAAGATCCACGGCAACTCTCTCAAAGGGTGTTCCCACTATGGGCATTTCCCCCAGAGTTGCTGGTGCAGTCCAATGTTTAGGTGCTACTCGTTGGCACTCTGGACAGGATTTTACATATCGTTTGATATCTTCAGTTATTCCTGGCCAGAAATAGTGACAAGCTATTCGCTGTCCTGTTGCGCTGATTCCCATATGACCACTGAAGGGAATCGCATGCCCTAGTTCCAACACTTTAGTCCTATATGAAGTGGGAAGGACCAGCTGTCCGTGACCATTGGATTCAGATCCAGCCTTCCTATATATCAATTTGTTCTTCATATAAAACTCTCCCTTGCCTGGAGGTGTATGAGATTTGGGCAACTTCTTGAAACATGGCTTGAGTGTTTTGTCCTCAGCCTGTGCCTTCCTCATCTCATCTGGGTGAGTATTTATTGGATTATCCTCCTCCTTCTTTGTCTGTGATCTGGTCTGCACTGTTGCCAATATCACAGGTCTCTGGGATTCCCCAAGAAGACATATCTACACCCCAATATTAGAGGGTAGATTGGCTCATTTATCACTGCTGCTTTTATGATTCCTTCCACATATCGCGTTTTCACTTTTATTCGGGCGACGGGAAGTGTCATGGTAGCTACATCCTTGGTTGCAGTTTGAATCTCCACTGTTTCTGTGGTGTATTGATCGGCCTGCACCAGGTGAGAACTCACAACGGAATCGTAATCTAAACCGGTATCATATAAACATCTTATAGTGACACCATTACAGATGACATCTTCACACACTGGGGGGTGGTATGGTTCCTGTAATTCTTCAGGTTTGCCCTTCTTTTCCTTTTTCCCCGATGTCATAGCAGCAAAATGAGGAGGTTTCCTTCTACAATGGTCAGTGTCATGATTGTTCATCTTACAATTTTTACACCACCTTTTTCCTTGGTTGAAAGATTTTCTTTCATCATATTTCCTTTCATCGAATTGTGGGAATTTATTTTTATTGTCATACCGTGGCCTATCAAATTGGTGCTTACCTTTATTTTGATCCCTAGGATCAAATTTATTAAAGTTCTGTGGTGCCCTGAAGTTATCCACCTGTTTCTTTTTATTACCTGTTACCTCTGCTTGAGCTGCTTGATACCTTTCAGCAACATTTAGCAACTCACCCAGCCTCTCTGCACCTTGTTCCATGAGAAACTTTCTCAGGTCTGGAGCCATGGACTCTCTTAGTTGCTCTATAAGGACCATTTCCTTAAGATCTTGGGTTTTCCCCAGAGAAGTCCATTTCTCCAAGTATGTCTCGATTCGTGCAGAGAACTGGTGATAGGTTTCACCTGACAGTAGTTTAGCATTCCTAAATTTTTTTCTGTAAAACTCTGCATTCTTTTCATACCTTAACAAAAGAGCCTGCTTTAGCATGTCATAATTTTCCTGATCACCTCTGCTCATTTTTGCAAAAACTTCATAAGCTGCCCCACGAAGTCCCTGAGATAACTTTAAGCTCCACCTTTCTCTCTCTAACCCATACGTGGTGGCTAATAGTTCATACCTATTTATATAGCTCTCAATATCATCGTCTTTCTCAACAAAATGATCTAAATGAAAGTTCATAGCTGAGATTGAGGCTCCTTGAGTAACCGTAGCATCAGAGGCAAAGGGACTGGCACCATTTTCAGGAGCATGGCCTTGAAACTCAAACTCCCTTAGTCGTAACTCATGTTCCCTTTGTAATCTCTTCTCCTCCTTTTCTGCTTCCCTCTCTGCAGCTAATTTCTTCTCTTCCCTTTCTGCAGCCAATTTCTTCTCTTCTGCAGCTAATCTTTTGTCTTCTCTTTCTGCCTCCAATTTCTTAGCCTCAGCCTCAATCTGCAACCTCTTAGTCTCAGCCTCAGCTTCAAACTGTAACTTCTTAATTTCCCTTTCAGCCTCTAACCTTCTTTCGGCTTCAAACCTTCTTTCTTCGCGTTCAATAAATTTGTCACATTCCGTAGTAACATAGGCAACCATAACTTGCCCATCTAATCCTAACTCTTTTGCAGTCTGAACCGCAGCAGATCGAAATTTGGCCAGGTCCGCCATTGTCTATTATGTAAATTTATACAATGTCTAACCAACAATTCAATCTCTAATGGACAACACAGGCACCGTGAGCTCAACCTTATTTAATTCCACCCAAGGATACCTTTTAATTCTTATATTCCCTGAAGTGAATTACCCCCAATATTTTTAATAGTTAAAGATTCAAAATCCCGGACGAGCCCCCAATATATGTGGTGAAGTGGGATGTTATAAATATTTATAGGGGACTTAGTGTACTGACTGAGATCAGCTGTGAAGGTATCTATATCTATTAAAAGTAGTGTATTATAGATAACCTTACTTGCTACCACATATCTCTTTATCTCAGTCAGAATTATTCTGGAATAGTGTGATGCTACGTTATGTGTCTAGGGTATGAGTATGGTGAAGTGTAAGTACCTTCTACTTCATAACTAATTTATATTCTCTTTTACACTGATCACAATACAGCACAAACATTGCGTTCAGAGCGTTACGCCAACAGTCAGCTTCATCTGAAATACTTTATACCAGCATTACCATCCTTAATGGTCACTACGCCTCTGCACTTCCAGCATTATTTCTTTCTAGTCAATCATCCAGGTGTCAGTGTACTGTTTGGCCATTCCATGCCGTTTTACTTCTCTCCGACACCCTCTGTTCAGGCTGGAGCATTTTAGGCTTTACCTCACGTTTGCCACTGAACTACACATATATATACAGGCATAAATCAACAATTCACATTCAATTTTCATCAAAAGATATTAAATGGTTCAAGCTTACCACAATTCATACGAATAACACAGATACGTTGATTAGCAATGAATTTCTGGCACAAACTGGCACAAACTTCCATCTGCCTATGTTCCAGGCTTTTATTGAGCCAAATATATGCTGGCTTCAACGCACTGATGCTTTATCAAGCTATTTTAAACAAGTGGTTTCGAACTAACGCTCCCAAGTGTGTATATCAGCGAGTCTGACCAATGAGCCCCGTTTCGACAAGTGTTTGAAAAAATGTTACCTTTCCCCGTTTCCCCTAACAACCAAGATAGTATTTATAGCCCGACCAATCGTGGTTAGGCTTTCATTTGTTGCGCTCCAATCAATTTGGAGTTTACATGGTAGGCTATTTATGTAACGTAAGGTTTTTTTCAAACACGTTATAAAAATTTTATGAGCAGAAATGATTTCATGCTGTCAGGCAGCCTCACTATTTTATTTTGGGTATAATTTATTAATTCCTGGACTATTGGCGTAACGTTTTACATATTATTTGTCAGCAAGCCCTAAGGAACCCAATTTTCCCACTTTAAAAGAGCTACGTGGCTGCGTTCAAAATATGTATTTTCTACTACCTCCTGTTTGGAAGATGTGCTGTCTGGGTACTGTTATGTTTTCAACCGTAAACCCATCTAATGTTATCTTTTCTAATAAGAGTCTGTTATGATTTATAAACCTAACTCTGGGAAAGGGTAGTGTATTTTATCACTGTCCGTCTGAAAAAGTTAGTGCTTGTAGACTTACACGCGTGATGCCAGCATTTGTATATCGCGCGTCGCGTGTTGCATGCGTTCCTGATTTTCAGCCCTCCCCTCTCGCTATCCTTTTGTCCATCTGTTCGTTCGTTTTGGTAACGTAATATAATTAATGTTAGGATTAATTTAGGTCATTACGCAGTCTCTCAATGTTTTTTTCCAAGAAATACAGCACACGTTTCATTGAAGAAAGCGGGTATAATACAGTAAGCTTTTACTATCAACGTGAAAGCGTTACAATTTGCAGACGAAGCAGAAAACAAGGGGGATTTCGAGTACATTCCTTGTGACAGCAATGTCATTTTACCATTGCTCTTCTCTTTATTAATTTTATTTGTTAGGCTTCATATTTACCTAATAATTTATATATGTGGATTAGAATATTTCATGACAAGGAGACAGGGAGGTTGAAGACCACTTGTATGGTTCTAACGTTTTATTACAATCACATCACGTCGACATCACAAACGAACGTACTATCATTAGGACAAGGTTCAAGCACATTTAGCATCATGTACATAGCATTAGTTCATAGTATCTGTAGTGAAATTGACAGAGATACAACGGTAAAATACCTCCAAAGATAACATGTAAGGATAAAAACATAATGCGTAGGCTGCTGATAGTACATGATCGCCCAGACCGCGGGTCATCACCCTCCATAAAAATTGACTTGCTAGACAGGAGGGGAACGGCGGATAAAAAGGAAAAAATATGACTGGAAAGATTGCGTGAGACTAGAAAGGCTAAGGAGACGCAATTGGGGGGGGGGGAAACGGAGAAAAGTCACGTTTCCCAAGTTGACATAAAGTAAGGAACTCGACAGAAGGGACCTTGGATATGTTACGCCACAGTCATTTATTGGTCGCTTTTGCGATACCAAGCCTTTGATTTGAATTCAGCGGCAGAACGCAGATGTTTGGAATATTACAAAAATTAAAAAGTAACTTTTTCGTAATATTAATGTTAGGAATATAAAAATTAGCTGGCCGGATGGCCCATTCTGAGCAGTGAACTAATATGTTCTTAATTTTACAGACGGATAGATAATATTGAAGATAATGACAAAAGACAGTGTTGTTCACATCAGCGACAGACTGTATGGAATAAAAAGTGTCGCTATTTGCACAAAAAAACACGACCTTGAGACGCAGGTGTTCAAATCTACTTAGTAGGGAAGCGAAGGGACATTGGTGGGAGCTGTGTCTAAATATAACTTTTAACGACAAAATTTTGGAGGGGAGAGAAAGGTTGGTTCAAAAATCAAGTACGTTTTTGAAAAAAAAACAAGTAGAGACGGACAGACTAACAGATAAACATCCATACTTGACTGAAGCATGACTGAAATGACTTTAGGGTAGGAAATTTGAATTTGAAATAAACCTAGGCAGTGATTGGCCACAGACAATCATTTTATCGGCGCTCAGACGAGAAGTGGGGCCATTCCTCAATAGTTGTTCGATGATAGACACAGTATTTTAAAGTGTGGTGATTTCCAAATGAAAGAAAGTGAAATAAGTTCAGAGACGCCATACTATAGCCAGCAGCTCAGCTGAGTTTTGCTAGCATTTCTGTGTTCTTTATTCATAATCTGAGCTGTGAGTTTCAGTTGTCAACAAGGCGGTGTCTATTCAGTTGGTGATTTTACTCGAGTGTATCTGTGCAGTACGTTGTGACAGAGACCACTATTATTGCCCGCCAGCACGGAGAGGTGGGACCACCAGATTTCAGCACCAGAGCTACATATGCAAGTTGAGTGAGCCTCTGGTCTGCTGGAAGTTCACCAACGCCTTTTAGTTACTAATACCCCATAAAATTCCTGTAATTTACTGGACACTGTGTAGTCAATATAGACAGGTGTGATGAGGCCACCCCAACAGCACAAGCATTAACTATCCTCCCAAGTAGATGACTACTAGAACATTTTAATAAAACTAACTAGTCTAGTACTTATATATGTACACTCTTGCATTTAGTATGTAACATTCCATGCATTTCTTTCATAATTTTTAAATCCTTTTTTTTTCTAAAAAAAAAAGTTCTGGTCAACATAAAACTTGATCCAGAACAAATAAATGTAATATAATTCTATCAAAAATTTTACACTCTTGAGTTAGTTCAGTGTATTATAATATTTGTTAAATATTATTAGTCTGCTTAAATATCTGTGGGTGTATCTATAACTATCACACCACATTACATATCATTACCCTAGACATTTTACATAGCTACATTCATTAAGAAAAAAAATTGAGTGTGAGGTCGTAGTGGTAGCAAGAAAGGCCTTCTGACAATTCACAACTACATTTTATCTCAGGAGCCTTCACAGCTGGCCTCATACATTACATTTAGTAATATCACCATCATACAATACCATCAAACCCACTACATACATTGGGGTCTTGTCCAGGGATAATTAGCCCAACAGTAATATTAGGATCTCCTGGTTGGAGAAATAAAATTAGGGGAAAAAAAATTGTGAAATTCCCTTTAAAATTAAAAGTGTCCCTGCAGATAAAAGTTGGTGAATCTTCACAGCCAGTGATAATTAATTAGTTAACTGGTTAGTTAGAATTAGTTAGACTATAGTCATAAGAAGTACTTAGTGTATTTACTGGTTAGAGATTTAGCTTGTATATTATTATATTGTCTGAAAAGTATGGCGGAGCTAGCAAAATTCCGATCAGCTGCTGTGCTGACCGCAAAGGAGATGGGAATGGATGGTCAGATTTTAATTCAATATGTAACGGCTGAATGTGATAAATATATTGAAAGGGAAGATAGAAAGGTAGCTGAAGAGAAGAGGTTACAAATTGAGGCTGATAGAGAAATTAAGAGGCTGCAGATTGAGGCAGAAGAAAAACGACAGCAAAGGGAGGCAGAAGAAAAAACGACAGCAAAGGGAGGCAGAAGAAAAAAGGTTGACTGCCGAAAGGGAGGCAGAAGATAGAAGGTTGCAAAGGGAGCACGAATTACGACTAAGGGAGCTGGAATTACAAGGCCCGGCTCCTGAAAATGGTGCCAGCCCTTTTGCCTCAGATGCTACACCCAGTCTGGGAGCCTCAAACTCAGCTATGGGGTTTCATTTAGACCATTTTGTTGAAAAAGACGATGACATAGAGGGGTACCTAGGACGTTTTGAGTTATTAGCTACTACATATGGGTTAGAGAGAGAGAGGTGGAGTTTAAAGCTATCACAGGGATTGAGAGGTACTTCTTATGAAGTATTTGCCAAAATGAACAGGGAAGACCAAGACAATTATGACATGTTAAAGCAGGCTTTGTTATTAAGGTACGAGAAGAATGGTGAATTTTATCGTAAGAAATTTAGAAATGCCAAACTGTTGTCTGGGGAGACATACCACCAATTCTCTGCTAGACTAGAAACCTATTTGGAGAAATGGACGGCTCTGGGGAAGACCCAAGATCTTAAAGAAATGATCATGATTGAGCAATTGAGAGAGTCCATGGCTCCAGACATGAGAAAATTTCTCATGGAACAAGGTGCAGAGAAGTTGGGGGAAATTTTAAATGTTGCTGAGAGGTATCAGGCAGCTCAGGCAGAGGTAAGTGGTGCTAAAAAGAAGCACATAGACAATTTTAAAGCTCCACAGCAATTTAATAAATTTGATAATAGAGAGCAGGGAAATAAAGGTAGGACAAACTTTGAGCGGCCAAGAAATGACTATCGCGACAGAAACTCACAGTTCAATGACCAAAAGTTCAATGAAAGAAAACCGTTGAACCAAGGAAAAAGATGGTGTAAATGGTGCAAGAAGGATAACCATAACACCGAATTTTGTAGAAGGAACCTTCAAACATTGCTGCAATGAAGTCGGGGACGCGAAGATTAAAGGTTAATCCTAATGGACAACAGGAACCTTATCACCCCCCAGTTTGTGAGGATGTTATTTGTAATGGGGTCACCATAAGGTGCCTTTATGATACAGGTTTGGATTATGATTCAGTTGTGAAGTCTAGCCTAGTGGACCCAAGTCAGTATACCACAGAAACAGTGGAAATACAAGGGGCGACTAAGGACATACCACTCATGACACTTCCCATCGCAAGGATAAAGGTGAAAACTCGCTATGTGGAGGGAGAAATCAGAGCAGCAGTGATAGATGAACCAATCTACCCTCTGATATTGGGGTGTAGATACGTCTTCTTGGGGAATCCCGAGAAACCTGTGATCATGGCGACAGTGCAGACCAGGTCACAGAAGAAGGAGGAAGAAGGTGAACCTATAAATGCTCATCCAGAGGAGATGAGGAAGGCGCAGGCTGAGGATAGGACACTCAAGCCCTGTTTTAAAAAATTGCCCAAATGCCACACACCTCCGAGCAAGGGGGAATATTTCATGAAGAACAAACTCTTATACAGGAAGGCCGGAACTGGAACAAATGGTCACAACCAGCTGGTTCTTCCCACTTCATATAGAGATAAAGTGATGGAACTCGGGCATGCGATTCCCTTCAGTGGTCACATGGGGATCAGCGCCACAGGACAGCGTATAGCTTGTCATTACTTCTGGCCAGGGATAACGGAGGATATAAAAAGATATGTCAAATCCTGCCCAGAATGTCAAAGGGTAGCTCCAAAGCACTGGACTGCTCCTGCAACTCTAGGGGAAATGCCCATAGTGGGAACACCTTTTGAGAGGGTTGCAGTGGATATTGTAGGACCTCTCACTCGGACCAAGAGGAGGAACAGTTACATCCTTACTCTAGTGGACACTTGTTCTATGTGGGGAGAGGCGGTAGCCCTGCCATCAATTGATTCAAAACATGTAGCAGAGGCACTACTTACAATATTTACCCGATTAGGATTCCCGCATCAAATCTTGACGGATAATGGTTCTCAGTTCAAGGGGAAACTAACGGAAGAAGTTTTTAAGCTATTTCAAGCCAGACACTTTCATTGTAGTCCGTACCATCCACAAGGGAACGGCCAGGTAGAGAGGTTCAACGGGACTCTCATTTCTATCCTGAGAAAGCTGGCACACGAAAAACCGGATCTGTGGGATCAATTCCTGCCCGCCGCATTGTTTGCGTACCGGGAGGTACCACATAGTTCAACCGGGATGGCTCCCGCAACTCTGCTATTTGGGAGGCCAATAAAAGGTCCATTAGAAGCTCTATTAAGGACCTGGACAGATGAGAAGGCGGAAGAGACTGTTACCTCATCGTATCAATACGTGAACGAACTGACCACTCGTTTGAAAGCTGGATGGAAACTGGCAAATGATAATTTGAAGCAAGCCAGGAAGAAACATGCAGCATATTTTAATAGGAAGGCAAAGGACAGGGAACTGGCAGTCGGAGAGAAGGTGCTGCTTCTACTACCAGGAAGCCAGAATAAATTACAAATTGGTTGGCAAGGTCCATATACGGTTCTAGAGAAGGTGTCTAGAACAAACTATAAAATTGACAAAAAGGGGAAGGAGAAAGTTTATCATGTAAACCTGTTAAAGAAGTATCTGGACAGACCACTCCAGGAAAGCACCCCCTTATTGACCTTGGCTATTGCAACCCAGATGCAAAAAGAACCACTCACCTCACATGAATACCCATTACATCCTTGTGAAACCGCAGCACAGGTAAAAGTCAGTAAGCACCTGACTAAAAACCAGAGGGAGAGAGTTCAACAAGTTCTGGAGGAACATACAGATGTATTAACAGATAAACCAGGCCATACAAATTTGCTACAGTATGACATGAAACTGGTAGACTCAAACCCAATCTGTATGAGAGCCTATTCTATTCCGTTCGCGAAGGAGAAGGCATTGAAGGAAGAAATAGAGTATTTGTTGAAGGAGGGGATTATTTCGCACAGTGAATCATCTTTTAGTTCTAGTGTCGTTTTGTTGAGAAAACCGTCTGGGGAACACAGACTGTGCATAGATTACAGGAAACTGAATGCTGTCACAGAAGGACAAGTGGATCCATTACCAGACACAAAACAGTTATTTGCCAGACTGAACAAGGCAAAATACTTTTCAAAGGTGGATCTTAGTAAAGGCTATTACCAGATCCCAGTGAAGCCTGAAGTGAGACCTTATTTGGCTTTTAGCACTTCGGATGGACATTATGAATTCAATATGCTACCATTCGGACTGAAAAATGCTCCGAGTGTGTTTTCAAGGATGATGCGCAAATTGTTGGATCCCCTGAATAACCCATGTATCACGAATTTCATGGATGATATTCTCGTCGCCACAGAGACATTTGAAGAACACATTGAAGCTCTGGAGATGTTGTTTGATAGACTTCGGGAGGCGAACTTAACTGCTAGGCCAACAAAATGTTGTATTGGATGCAAAGAGTTGGAATTCTTGGGACACACTGTATATCAGGGTAATATGACCCCTGATCCTAAGAACTTGGAAAAACTGCAGAGAGCACCTAGGCCGCAAACAAAAAAGGACGTGCGATCATTTGTGTCGTTATGCGGATTTTATCAGAAATACATCAAGAATTTTAACGCTATTTGTGCTCCTCTGACTGATCTGACTCGCAAGGGACTTCCAGATAAAATTATTTGGACTGCACAATGTGAACTAGCGTTCCAAGAGTTAAAGGAAAAACTCACTAGCAAGCCTATTCTCAAACTGCCTGATTTGACACAGGACTTTGTCTTAAGAACCGATGCAAGTAATGTAGGACTAGGAGGGGCTTTGTTGCAAAGATCATCTTCACCTGATGGGGAACTGAAACCAGTCGCTTATGCAAGCCGTAAATTGAATGTCGGTGCAGATTTCTTCAGTCGGCACCCCTGTAATCAAAATTAGAGTAGTGGCAGACGTGAGGAGTAATTTTACCTATGTGTATCGCTGGTTTTGGAACTTGCCATAGGCATGTTTTCAAGTGGGGAGATGTGTAGTGAAATTGACAGAGATACAACGGTAAAATACCTCCAAAGATAACATGTAAGGATAAAAACATAATGCGTAGGCTGCTGATAGTACATGATCGCCCAGACCGCGGGTCATCACCCTCCATAAAAATTGACTTGCTAGACAGGAGGGGAACGGCGGATAAAAAGGAAAAAATATGACTGGAAAGATTGCGTGAGACTAGAAAGGCTAAGGAGACGCAATTGGGGGGGAAACGGAGAAAAGTCACGTTTCCCAAGTTGACATAAAGTAAGGAACTCGACAGAAGGGACCTTGGATATGTTACGCCACAGTCATTTATTGGTCGCTTTTGCGATACCAAGCCTTTGATTTGAATTCAGCGGCAGAACGCAGATGTTTGGAATATTACAAAAATTAAAAAGTAACTTTTTCGTAATATTAATGTTAGGAATATAAAAATTAGCTGGCCGGATGGCCCATTCTGAGCAGTGAACTAATATGTTCTTAATTTTACAGACGGATAGATAATATTGAAGATAATGACAAAAGACAGTGTTGTTCACATCAGCGACAGACTGTATGGAATAAAAAGTGTCGCTATTTGCACAAAAAAAACACGACCTTGAGACGCAGGTGTTCAAATCTACTTAGTAGGGAAGCGAAGGGACATTGGTGGGAGCTGTGTCTAAATATAACTTTTAACGACAAAATTTTGGAGGGGAGAGAAAGGTTGGTTCAAAAATCAAGTACGTTTTTGAAAAAAACAAGTAGAGACGGACAGACTAACAGATAAACATCCATACTTGACTGAAGCATGACTGAAATGACTTTAGGGTAGGAAATTTGAATTTGAAATAAACCTAGGCAGTGATTGGCCACAGACAATCATTTTATCGGCGCTCAGACGAGAAGTGGGGCCATTCCTCAATAGTTGTTCGATGATAGACACAGTATTTTAAAGTGTGGTGATTTCCAAATGAAAGAAAGTGAAATAAGTTCAGAGACGCCATACTATAGCCAGCAGCTCAGCTGAGTTTTGCTAGCATTTCTGTGTTCTTTATTCATAATCTGAGCTGTGAGTTTCAGTTGTCAACAAGGCGGTGTCCATTCAGTTGGTGATTTTACTCGAGTGTATCTGTGCAGTACGTTGTGACAGAGACCACTATTATTGCCCGCCAGCACGGAGAGGTGGGACCACCAGATTTCAGCACCAGAGCTACATATGCAAGTTGAGTGAGCCTCTGGTCTGCTGGAAGTTCACCAACGCCTTTTAGTTACTAATACCCCATAAAATTCCTGTAATTTACTGGACACTGTGTAGTCAATATAGACAGGTGTGATGAGGCCACCCCAACAGCACAAGCATTAACTATCCTCCCAAGTAGATGACTACTAGAACATTTTAATAAAACTAACTAGTCTAGTACTTATATATGTACACTCTTGCATTTAGTATGTAACATTCCATGCATTTCTTTCATAATTTTTAAATCCTTTTTTTAAAAAAAAAGTTCTGGTCAACATAAAACTTGATCCAGAACAAATAAATGTAATATAATTCTATCAAAAATTTTACACTCTTGAGTTAGTTCAGTGTATTATAATATTTGTTAAATATTATTAGTCTGCTTAAATATCTGTGGGTGTATCTATAACTATCACACCACATTACATATCATTACCCTAGACATTTTACATAGCTACATTCATTAAGAAAAAAAATTGAGTGTGAGGTCGTAGTGGTAGCAAGAAAGGCCTTCTGACAATTCACAACTACATTTTATCTCAGGAGCCTTCACAGCTGGCCTCATACATTACATTTAGTAATATCACCATCATACAATACCATCAAACCCACTACAGTATCCAACACTACAGAGACTCTTGCAAAAATCAAGCCGCATAAGGAGCGGGCTTTCAAGTACTCAATGTTAATCTATATATCTTCTGACACAGCGAGTCAGGTACATCTCTGACAAAAATAGGCTGCACAGATAGCGGGCTCCCAAGTACTCAATGTTAATCTATATATCTTCTGACACAGCAAGTCAGGTACATCTCTGGCAAAAATAGGCCGCATAGATAGCGGGCTTCCAAGTACTCAATGTTAATCTATATATCAACTTATTGTTACCTGCTCTGCACTCCAGGAAACAAACACACAAGAAACACTAGCCATATCCTAGGCTTTACCGAACTATGCCAGAATCACAATCAAGGGGAATCTTAAACATATTTAATCCACAAAGAACTCGGATCCCCTTTTACACTGCCAGAAAAAAATGGCGGGACACCCTCTCCGCTCAAATCGCCCAGCCAGACTGTCCCAACCAAGCAGTTTTTTGGACCCGCCAAAACCTTGGCGCATGCGCGAATCATCGCGTGACTTGAGTTTAGTTCACCACTGGAACGTACTGGGACTGTTCTAAGAAAATCTACGAACAGAACCTTATATGAGCATATAGCTAGACACTAGCAAGCCCAAGGGGAGATAACAACTAAATCTAACTTATTCCAGAAATATTACACCTGGTTAACTCTCTTAGACCACAAATATAAAATAGCAATATAAAAAAGGTCACATTCCTAACTTACAACAAACTGACTCTTAACAAACATATAGTCAAAAACTGTCGACCCCATGAGACGAGCGGGTTGGCAGCGTGGCCTTCTCCAACCAGGTTAAGGGAGAAACTGTATGATGACTTGAGAAGCCTGAGATGAACTGCCAGCTTTGCAAGAGAGATAGATATGTTGTTTTTTTGTGTGTTCGCTCTCAGCCATCTCTCTCTCTCTCTCTCTCTCTCTCTCTCTCTCTCTCTCTCTCTCTCTCTCTCTCTCTCTCTCTCTCTCTCACAATGTTGGCCGTTAGTTTTGAGCGGTAAGTACACTGTGTCGTAGTTTACAGCTAGACTGCAATATCTGCGCCTTTCGGCCCAACAAATCCGATTTCATCAAAGTAATTTTTACGGGGTTGCTTCCCTGCCAACTCACGCCTATATGTATGCTATACCTCATGTCCATCCAATAGTGCAGTGAGGTGGTTGCACCAGTGAGCGTCATCGTAGCAGAGACGCAACTCTGCCCCAGATCTGGGAGGCCCCGTTTCCAGGAACACCACACACATCCAATTGAGGCACCGTTCGCCGTTTGGAAATTTGTAGCATAACGAATGCGCAACTGTGAGACTTAACGTTCGTCTGATATTTTTAGCACAAGTCCTTGACATTTGTCATAGACTTTGTGTTTTCATAAAAAAAATCAGAACCAAGATAAGCACTGCACAAGTTATGAATGAATTTAATGTTCAGAAACCCCAAAGAATAACCTCATAATATTACGGCGAGCACAAGCGCCAGATACTGATCTGTTTTTGTAATTTTATAATATTTCATTCCATTCTCACTCCGTATGGAACAAGGGATCATCACTGCCAATTGTCCTTTAGCAAGAAGCTTGCACCAAAGTGAGGATATGTTCTTGTAGGAGTGGTTTCTGTAGCAAGTTGTTTTACATGATATGGTTGCCATGAAGAAATTCATCTTAGTAGTCTTTCACGTCATGACTGAGTCAGCAGAAGTCTTTGTTCTGTCTTTGTTTACTTAGAGAAATTCGGGAACAACACTGGTAAGATATTTTTTTCCTGAGATTTGTTGACTGCATAGTGAGTGAGATGATTAATTTTAAAACAAAGGCTATTTGTAAAGGCTGTCTAATGACTGTCTTTGGAAAGGTAAGTTAGTTCCATAGCCGAAACTGTTGGAGCGGAGTAAACTGTTAGAGACTTCACCATACTAGACCCAATTTTTTTATGAGGTGGGGTTGACCAGCTTCTTTCCTCGCTGCCCTTGCCTTTCCCAAATCAAGAGTGTAGTCAAGTATCCGTTTACAGTAGGGTAGACGAGTGTGACGTAACCAGGGTTCGATTCCAGAACTAGGTAACTTTAGAGTTACGAGGGGAAAGATCTCTAACCGTTTCGCCAGTCGGACGCTTTGATTGACTATATACAAGACATTTATGAATACTTACTAGTTTACTTAGTTAGGATTTACATGAAAATTATGAATGTCTTTACTGAAGATCTACTAGTTTACTTAGTTAGGATTTACATGAAAATTATGAATGTCTTTACTGAAGATCTACTAGTTTACTTAGTTAGGATTTACATGAAAATTATGAATGTCTTTACTGAAGATCTACTAGTTTACTTAGTGAAGATATAATGAAAATTATGAATGTCTTTACTGAAGATCTACTAGTTTACTTAGTGAAGATATAATGAAAATTGTGAATGCCTTTTCTGAAGACCTACTAATTTACTTAGTGAGGATATACATGAAAATTATGAACGTCTCTACTGAAGACCTATTAATATATTAAGCTAGGATAAATTACGCAATTGTTTATAATCTATCAGGTTATTTTTTGAACGCCACTGAAAGAGTGGACAAATGACGATTCTCTGAGATCTGAACCAACAACATAAGCATGTTAATAAACTGAGGAATGTGGTGGGACAGAAATGATACGTTGTATGAACCGTCCACAAGTCCCATGAGATACTGGACCACTAAGATAGTTAGGGCGCTTGCTGCTGGAGGCAAAGTGACCGGGTTCGAAACCAGGTCGGGTCACGCTCCATTGTACCCAGGTGTAAAATAACTAGGCACCTCATTGTGCTCTTTAGTAATTAAGGAAAAGGCAGCGAGCAAGGGTACATTTATTTATAAATGTGAGACCCATTATAATGAGGTCTCTAACATTTCACTTTTTTACGGCATTATCTACAATGGGACTATCTTTGCGTTATGTGTGAATATATATATATGTGTGTGTGTGTGTGTTTTGCATCTTCTTTTGCGCACCACGACGTATTCGCTTATGTGAATCGCTGTCGTGCTCAAACGAAGAGTATTCAGAGTATATCAGTGGACCCATATATATGGCCATGGAGCTCACAAAGACACATCTCTACACCTCCAGAACGCAAGCCGAAAGAGACCGCAGCAGACGATACTTACTTCTGCATCTCTGTACGCGTCTGCCTGCATAAATTATATTACGTCATTGTTTCATGCGGTCACTCAATACATAACGCAACAGTATATATATATATATATATATATATATATATATATATATATATATATATATATATATATATATATATATATATATATATATATATATATATATATATATATCGTGATGCGTTCAGAGCAGCTGTAATGGAGACAACGTTCTGGAAAGAATATGTCACATGATGATGATATATATATATATATATATATATATATATATATATATATATATATATATATATATATATATATATATATATATATATATATATATATATATATATATATATATATATATATATATATATTCTTTCTTCTTCTTTGGTCCTTAGCCGCCGACAGTCAAAGCAGTCAGTGGCCATCACGCCTAGTGGCGTCTTGTAGGGTAACAACACATTGATTCCACTCCGCTCGGTCGGCGGCCACCTCCAGCACAGCGCCCCAACTCACGAGCCCCAGACTCCGGATGTCCGTCCCGCAGCAAAGTTTGTTTATTCGTTGTTGTTTCCGTAACTTCAATTTTTTTTTTTACATAGACAGGGGTGTCAGCCCTATGCTAAAACCCCCAACCTGGAGGACCAGTGTGTCTGCTTTAGTCTAACCCCTGCCCGCGCAAACCTGTCCAGCTTGGTAGAACCTTCCAGGAGTAAAACTCCCGGTGGCATGGCTCTGGGGGTAATCAGGGTACGCAAGTCGCCATACCTCGACAAGGTATTGACACCGGTGATGGCAGATATATATATATATATATATATATATATATATATATATATATATATATATATATATATATATATATATATATATATATATATATAATATATATATATATATATATATATATATTATATATATATATATATATATTTATATATATATATATATATATATATATATATATATATATATATAACATTGGATATGCAGATTAACTAATTAACTACGCTCTTCGAAATGTGAATCTACTCTGTCTCGAATCTTGAGAACTGTATCATGATTATTTCTGTATTTGCTCCATATGAAAAACAGAACCACCAGCGTCGTAGCTTCTCCCCGAGGACGTCTGCATCAAATATTTCATGGGCTGTGTTAGCGATGGTTTATGTAGCAATTATATTTACATAATGGCGTAGTCAGTCTCATACACAACTTCTTTTTAGTTGCCTCTTACGACATGCCTGAGCGAGAAGCAGCTCTGATTTTACTTTGTCTACTGTTGAACACACTGGAAGTACACGAGGTAGACTAAAGAATATAGATATTACAATAGACAGAATATATAATAACTGAAAACCAGGGCTGTAGAGTCGGTCACGTTTTAGTTCAGTCGGAGTCGGTAAAAAATGTCCGGACTCCGAACTTTACGAGACGTAAAACAAGGCAGATCCACATTCGACCCATGCAAGAGAGTGGGCGCTTAAAAAAAAATTTGAAATAGCATTTTAAAGCAGCAGAACTCCTAAAACTACTTTCATGTTAAAGTACATCCATTTTTAGATAATGCCGGAAAATTTCAGTTGCTTTTGATCATTAATAAAGTTTTTATCACAATTGGAAATTTGTTGGCAACATTTAGAAAAAGCAGACAAGAAATGACAATAAACTATATACTCGTACACTGTCAATCTTCTCGTTGTTGGTAAAATGAAATCATTTTGCCTCATGGTGCTTGGCAAAGCAGTCATTTGTGTGCAGGTGTGGATGATTTGTTATTTTGCATTACTGCTTGAATGAATGAATAGTTTAAAATGTAGTTTACGAAAGCCACGTATTCACACCTATACCATAATTATACATATACTTTTGTGCCATATCACTAGTTAAAAAAAAAAAAAAAAGACTATCCCGAAGTCGGCATCGGACTTCTGAAATTTTGGGAGTCGGAAAATTTGTTGGCCAACTCCACAACCCTGCTGAAAACATTGATAAGAACTGACTATGGCAAAATAACACATACGTCGTCTGAATGTAGAAAGAAGCTACGCAATATGGACGTTCAATCAGAGAAAGAGAAAGAAAGATAGTCTTGGTGAAAGAGCAGGTCAAAGAGAAGTAAGATGGAGACGTCTATACTATTATTATATTTTCACAAGGTCTAAAACTACTTTCTTGATCATCTTCCTTTATCTAAAGCCGCTGACTGGCGAAGTAATTTTTGACCATTACCGCTAACCGGCCCTAACCATCGTGCGGCAGCTTAAGTCTGGTTCATGCTTTGCATCTCTGCTTTCGCTGCTCTGCGCCAAATTGCTTTTTGGTCTGCTTCTCTTTTGCCTTCCTTTTGGGGTCCATAGCATGGCAGTTCTGGAGATGGTGTCTGGTCTCTTCTGAGGACAAGGTCAACCCAATTCTTACGTCTGCCTCATATGATGATGTGAATATCTTCTAGATGGCTTTGCGTTAGCAGTTCTTGGTTGGTGTTGGTACTGTGTCAGAAAATTCGAGAAGTTTTCCTTAACCAGATTGTATTGAAAGAGAGTAATTACTTTTCTGTTACTCTCCAGCATTTTACTTCGTACAGAAGTACACAGCTCATTTACTATAATTTTTTAAATTTAGTGTTTGTGTTGCACTAGGAAGATTTCCAGATGTTGTTTAGATTAACAAAGGTTATTCTGGCCTTATTAATTCTGTTACATGTACTTTCTTTCCTTGTACCGCCGTCTGGCGGAACTACTTTTAAATATGCATTAATTAGTGACGTCACTATACAAGCAGTATAGATGGTGCGTCCCTCGCCGGACGAACCTTAGATATAACTTGTATGGTGACGTCAGTTCTTTAGACACATGTACAAGTAGTGCCTGGCCTTGAGAAATATCTAATTTAATGACGGCGTAGTGTCACAGGGTTATCCCGAAGGGTAACCAAAGAGAGTTATCTGTGAGGTACCGGCTTTGTCAATGGCTCAGATTCGCCTGGCACCCGGTTGAAGATGAGCAGCAGGAGTGGAGAAGGTGAATATAAGACTTTGGGATGAGTTCCCAGCATATAGTCCCAGTGATTCTGGATCTCGTTACACTATAACTCCTACCACTCTATCCCTCTCTCTATATTATAATGCTAACGAGCCCCCACTCCCCTATTACACTGAGTGAACAGAAGAGGAAGAAAGGAAGAACAGTATGTCTCTTTCGCACACTTTCTTTCCTTCTTTATATATGTAATAACGTGTGTTGGTAATGTAACCACAACTACAACATTTATTAAATTATGGAAATATAACAACATTCAATTACCGTAATACAAATGCATCTAGGAATGACATTAACTATCCCTGTGAAGAAAGATACTAGTTAATGTAAAATACACAAATGAATCTAAAGTCTACACTATGTGATGATGATGAATTTAAGTTATCTTAACTACTACCAAAAGGATATCTTGTTTCGGGTCTCTGACTGACTGTCAATAAACACTGGGTATTTGTATACACTGGACAAGTCTTTGTCTGCATTCAATAATATTGGACGGTCCACTTTATTTCGTCAGGTGTCGATGGCCTACTCTTTTGTTCTTCACAAAGCGAGTGTTGACATTGCCACGCGCGTCTGAGGTGGCTTGTCCCTAGGTTGTGTTGAAGCAATGTTATGCGGTGGGGACTTCGTCTGATATGCAGATGTCCATGTGTGGTGAAGATATTTTCCTCAGGTGGTGATGATGGTGAAATCTGGTCTATAGTTGAATTTGTTTGCGCATCAGTTTTACGGGGAGAATCTGTCCATTACTGCAAGTAATTTAGGATCTCGATAAATTTTGTAGACACTTGGTTTACACGATCGTCCGTCTTCTCTTGCCACTTCCGATCAAGATTTCTCAAAGGCACTTGTTGTAAAATCGTCCGTTTGCTACAGCAACTTCTGATCATTAAATTCACGCGGACAGCTCTTTAGTAATGCCTCCCTTATTCTAGGTAATTGCGGATTACTTTTCTGTGTGGGTGATTGTTTAGTAGAAAGTCCCTTCGCCGCCTGGCAAGTTCTTTTCTAAAATCCCCGTTGTTTGTTGGTAGGTTTGTTGCCGTTAAATATCTGTGAGATGCATGTTGTCGCAGTATTTCTGTTTGGCCCTACTCATGTAGCTTATCCCGTAATTAACGCCAACAACGTAGTAGACAAAGGATGAGTATCTCAAATGGTCCCTGTCTCTACCACTGCGATGGATAAAATAACGAACCCTTTGTAAGTGTCCCGTAAACTATGCTACGCCTGTAGTGTGTTCTTGTAGGTGAAATCTTATCAGTATAATGAATGACTGCGCGGTGTTTACTGCACGGTTAACATGTAGTGTAAGAGGCAAAATAAAAGTGTCTTGTATTTACTTCGTTATAGTTACTGGAAACTGTGCAATATAGTAATTCTCTCATGGTGTTTATTGCAACCTGTACATATGAGTATAAAATATAATATTATAATAAACGTGACTGGTATTTACAGTGTTATATTTTATGGAAAATAGGTATATATAATCTGACTGAAGTTAAGATAGATTTATAATAATAATGTACAAACTATATTACACCAACCTTGGTGTCCATATCAAGAATTTCACTGACACACGTCTTGATTCTTTCTCGTGAAATCGAGAACCCAAGTTTTGTTGGCGGACTGCTTCTCTTGCAATGCCGAGCTACAACTTTAGTAGTGTTATATATCGTTTGAATCGCCTATGGCGATTTTTCAGGTCGCTTCTTGTCATGTGAAATTGCGTTTGTTTTCCTTTAGTCAGACATTCAGTCCTCATTACTGGGTAAATTTCCTGTAATATTTTGCTATTATCGTTTTCTTGTTTTTCCTCTCCCAGACAATCTGTCTGCGTCGTCTTTTGAGTGTCTTGTGCAGTGTTTTTCTTCTCGTTATAATTTCGTATTCTCACTCCTTTCATGTTGTCCTTGTTCGGACTTTCAGTCTCCTTTAATCCAATATCACTTTGTCTGAACGACTGACCACAATACTCATTGTGAAACTGCCTCGCCGCTCTGTCTCTTATGGTTTGTTACTAGTCACAATAATACTTGGGTAGTACTGGCCTTGTGTAAACACAACCGGGACGTCCGTCGCTTTACTCCTAATAGTCTGTTGATGTAATGTCTGCGTGTTTGTGAAAACATTTCAGGTGAATGTTGTTGCATTTAAGGGGGCATATACACCCAGAAATAGACAAAAAAGGTTATTTTTGATTTGCATATAATAATTGTGTTTTAAATATTTATAAGCCTTTTTACTTCGATATTCTTTTTGAATTATGTGTTTACCTGTAATAGTTTATGAGTTATCAATGTTCAAAGAGAATCAGATAAGTGTTTTAACATTTTAAAAACTAAACTTTAACGAAAACAGGGCCTGCGATTCACAGTTCCGGGTGATATTTTCTCCAATTTTAAAGCTATAGCCTTCAAATTTTGCACACTTATAGCCCATGTTATCCTTTATGGCTTGAACCTCCACTTTTTTCTTACATGGTATAGAAACAGAGATATTGCTATACAAAGTTCTAAATTTGTGCTATTTCTTCTTCTTCTTTGATCCATAACCGCCAACCGTCAAAGCAGTCTGCGGCCATCACGCCTGGTGGCGTCTTGTAGGGCAGCAACAAATTGATTCCACTTTGCTCTGTCGGCGGCCATCCTTCGTACAGTGCCCCAACTGTGGTTCATTCTTTGCATCTCAGCTTCCACAGTTCTCCGCCAAGTTGTTTTTGGTCGGCCTCTCTTTCGCTTTCCCTCGGGGGTCCATAGCATAGCTGTTCTTGCGATGGTATCAGGGTCCCTTCTGAGGACATGGCCAACCCAACTCCAGCGTCTGCCAGCTATGATGGTGTGCATGTCCTCCTGGTTACTCCGAATAAGTAGCTCTTGGTTGCTGATGGTGTTTGGCCAAAAGATTCGGAGAATTTTCCTTAGGCAGATTGTGTGGAAGGAGGACAGTTTCGACATTTCCTTCTCTGTTACTCTCCAACATTCCGCACCATAGAGAAGCACAGAAAGTACACAGCTCTCATACAGTCTTAATTTGGTGTTTGTGCTGTACTGGGAAGACTTCCAAATGTTGTTGAGAACAGCAAAGGCTGTTCTCGCTTTATTCATTCTGTTGTTAATGTCCTTGCTTGTTCCGCCGTCAGGTGTTACTATGCTTCCTAGGTAAGTAAATGTGTCTGTCTGTTCTAACTTCTGGTTCCTTACTGTTATTGGCTCAGGATTGCTCACATTTAGTGTCATGACCTCTGTCTTCTTCAAATTGATGTTCAGGCCAACCTGCTGGCCATACTTATTCAGTCTATCGGTTTTGTCTTGAATGTGTTGGTGTGAATGCGCGAGTAGTGCAATGTCATCTGCATATTCCAAATCTTCCAGTGTAGAAAACGTTGACCATCTAATTCCTCTTGGACTGCTCTCTGTTGTCTGGCGCATCACCCAATCTATGACTGTCAAAAATAATGTTGTTGATAAGGGGCATCCCTGTCGTACTCCTGTTTTCACTTCAAAAGTTACATTACTCGATCCAACACTGCACGTAAAGTTAGAATAGAGGCTTTTTATAATGGAAACAATGCGGCTGGGAATTCCATAAGCCCTCAGAATTTTCCATAGGCTGTCTCTGTGTATGCTGTCGAAAGCCTTTTCAAAATCAACAAAGTTTATGTACAGCTGTCTCTGCCATTCTGAGCACTGCTCTATAATGTTCCTGAGGGCAAATATATGATCTGCACATCCTCTGTTCTTTCTGAAGCCCGCTTGTTCTTTCCTCAGTTTATGGTCAACTGCTTTTGAAATTCTCTGGATGATTATCCTGCCTAGTATTTTGCTGGGAACTGAGAGGAGGGTAATTCCTCTCCAGTTGTTGCAGTCTGCAAGGTCGCCCTTCTTGGGCAATTTGACAATTATTCCTTTACTCCACTCTGTTGGTGTTGTCTCAGTTTCCCAGACTTGTGCAAATAGTGGTTCTAATAGTTCTGCTGCTAGTTCAGGGTCTGTCTTGAATAGCTCAGCATTCAGATTGTCGTGACCAGGCGCTTTTCCATTTTTTTAGCCCTTTGATAGCTGTGATAATTTCTTCTTTTCGTGGAATGTCTGTATTTACGTCTAAGTCACTTTCAGCCTCAGGAACATTCAGCTGAGTCTCTGGTGGTTCCTTATTCAGTGTTTCTCTGAAGTGCTCTGCCCATCTTGTTTCCTGCTTCTGTGCTGTGGTGATGAGATTTCCTTGCTTGTCTCTTACTAACGTTATGTTGTTTGCACCTCGTTTTCCACTGATAGCTTTAGTTATTTTATAAACTGTGCTTTGTTCATTTCTCAGTGCTGCCTCTTCTGCCTGTCTTGCAAGGTCATCCAGAAATGTCCTTTTGTTAGCATGGGTTTGACGTTTTACTTCCTTGTCCAGCTGACTGTACTGTTCACTATATGTTGCCTTTAACCTGGGAGACTTAGCTTCTGTTTTCTTTCTTTTCATTTCCTTTCTCTTCGCTATGGTGTTTAGCGTTTCTGGTGTTATCCAGTCTTGGCTCTTTCTTTCCTGGAATCCCAAGCATGACTTGCTGCTTTCTTTGTATATTGTTGAGATGGTGTTGAATTTCTGGTCCACATCGTCGGTCTCTGCTCTTTCCTGGCTTTTGGTAATCAGATATCGTCTCTTTACGTCAACCACGAACGCTTTTCTGGTGAGGGGGTCCTTAAGTTTCGTGATGTTATATCTTTTCTGTTTGACTGCAACTGGTCCAGCAGCTCTGAGTTTCACCTTCAGTCTTGCTACTACTAGGTGATGATCACTTCCCACATCTGCGCCTCTTCTTACTTTCACGTCTTGTAGTGCATGTCTCCATCTGCCATTGATCATTATGTGATCTATCTGGTTTTTGTCTCGTCCGTTTGGTGATTCCCATGTTAACTTGTGCACTTCTTTGTGTTGAAAAAGTGTTCCTCCAATGACCAGGTTGTTAATACTGCAGAAGCTTATTAATTTGTCCCCATTCTCATTTACTGTTCCACTGCCGCATTTCCCCATTACTCTTTCATTATAATTATTGTGTGTTCCAACTTTCGCATTTAGGTCTCCCATTACTATAATAAGATCGTACCTGGGTACAGTTTCCATTTCCTTTTGTACCTGTTGATAGAACTCGTTTTTGATCTCTTCATCGCTGTCATTTGTTGGTGCATAGCATTGTATAATTGTGGTGTTGGTGAATCTCCCTCTCAGTCTTGCTCTTATTAGTCTGTTGTTAATGGGTTTCCATTCCAGTAGAGACCTTTCCATTCCTTTCTTAAGGATAATGGCTACACCTTCGTTGTGCTGACCGTCCTCTCTACCAGAATAAAGTACTGTTTCCCCTGTAGCTGTTTTTATTCTCCCCATCCCTGTCCATCTGCTCTCGCTTATTCCCAGGATATGTAGTTTGTAATTCCTCATCTCTGCTGTGATCTGTCTCAGCTTTCCTGCCTCATTCATAGTTCTGACATTCCAAAAACCAATTCTGGTTTCGTGTTTTGCGGTCTGGGCATCCGTTTTCATGCCAGTGGCTTCCTTTCGGCTTTCACCACTGTCAGTCATACGAGCCTGAGACTCCGGATGTCCGTCCCGCATCAAAGTATTTTCATTTATTGCTGTTTCCGTAACGTGTTTGGTTTTTTACACAGACAGGGGTGTCGGCCCTGTGCTAAAACCCCCAACCTGGAGGACCAGGGTACCAGCTTTTGTCTGACCCCTACCCACGCAGACCAGTCCAGCATGGTTGAACCTACCAGGAGTAAAACTCCCACTGGCATAGCTCTGGGGATTGTCAGGGTACACAAGCTGCCATACCGCTACAAGGTATAGGTACCATTGATGGCAGTTGTGCTATTTAAAAGGGTCATATTGCAAGAGCCATATCTACAAAGCTCATTGGGGTAGACATTTTTGGGTGGTTCACGCCATAGGTAGGGATGTTATGCACATCATCTGCTGATTTGGCATTCTTTGCACTTTTTATGTGAGTGAAATTCATTCCCAGATGCACTGGGGGGTTTTCCTTTCATTTTTTTTTCATCACTTCATGTTAATTAATTATTTTCACATAAAACATTAAAATTTATAAAGTAAACTTTATTTATCATAAAATATAATATCTCTTGTAACATGTAGCCAAATTTTATGTCAACATGTTCGTTAGTTATTTTTCTGTTAATTTTTAAAAAGATAACCCATTTTTGGCTGGGTATGCCCCCTCTTAAAGGGCTCACGCCGAGCGCTGTCTATTGTTATGTAGACATTCTCTGTAAAACTGGTCGATTTCACACGACTGTTGACAAACGATGACTGGTGCAGACAATGAATTTAGACAACAAACGGCTTTCTCATACCGTGAAAAATGTACCGACAAATTATTGGCAGTAGGTCTTAGGAATTGAAATGCCGACATACTCGCGTCTTGCGACACGTAGATGAACGAGGTTTGAGAAAATAAAAGAATAACTGGGCAGACGAAACTACGAAAACCAATGCAGAACTTAGGATTTAACCTGAATGCCCAGAGATGATGTTAACCACCAATGTCTGCTTGCTCAACATTGTCACAATTGTTTGTTCGTTTGTTTTGATTCCCTGGGCGCGAGTTATCCACTCTTTTGCCCTTTAGGGGACGATTTATTCACTCATACCCTTGAGCCAGTTTAGGGAGGTGAGGTGTGGGCTTTGTTTCAACCCCAAGGGAGCATCCTAGACTCAGCGGTATGGTACACCAGGCCCACTTTGGCGTGCGTGCGATACCAAGAGGTTTGACACTCTCTACCCGGTGCAGGGGGGTTATATCTCCGAAATAAGACTGACACGAGCAATCAGTCACCGGCCATGGCACGAGCAGCCAGACAGCAAAGTGGCGCGGTGGCGAAGCCACCGCAACCATATGGTTGTCAAAAGTGGGCTTTCTTGCAACCCCAGGGAGCATCCTAGACTCAGAAGCATAACGTACCAGTCCCACTTTGGAGTGTGTGCCATGTTCCGAGGTTTGATGGCTCTCTACCCTGCAAAGGGGGTTATATCTCCGAGACGAGGAGCGGTATTGGGCTTTGTTGCAACCCAGGGAACCTCTTGTCGGGTAGCGAGGGTGCAATGCCACGAGAAAAGAGGTTCCCTACCCGGCAAAAAGGGGTTATATCTCCGAGACAAGAATGCGGTATCTGGCAGAGCAGCCAGTCATCGTAGCGGACGTACAGGAAGGCATAAGGTAAGTTATCTACCTTCGAAAATAAATTATAGGCCTAATAGAACTAGTACACTTGTAAAAATAAGCATAGAACTGATTCTTCCTTGGGCATACCGTAAAAGCCAACTTGTATGAGGTTGTCCTTGGGGCAGACAACCTCATGATGTATAACAAATTGTTACAAGAACCACCACTGCACACAAATGTGTGCTTTAATGCAGGTTTCCACTAGGAATTCATTTGGGGTGGCCCAATGTGTGGAGTGAAAAAGAAGATGGCGAAGATGAGATGACACGGTATGCACCTGTATCATGAACGTTTAAAAAATAGGACAGCCCTCTGAATTAGTAAAAGACATATTATTTCTGAAATGAAAGTCACCAAGAAATGCCGCTCAGTGACAGTAGATCAAAGTCAAGTCAAGTCTTAAATAAAAGTCAACACATAAAGTTACAATGCGTGAATGTTAAGGTAATCACTTGGAAATTTAAAAAAAAAGCATTGATCGACGGACGAGCTGAAATTATGAACATTGATATAGTATAGCTCAATCACAAACTAGAATTTTAAATCTCTGATTGTCAACAACGATATACGACATGTAGTGATGAGGAAAACACATTTCATAATTAATCACGTCAACAAAACAAAACACAAAACAAAACAAAAAAGTATTCCCGGTAATCTATGGGCACATGTAAATGGGGTTTAAAAAAAAACATAAGAAAGCATAAGAATTTTATACACGATACATTGCTTGTCAAAACTTCGACCTCAAAAAGGTGATTAATATTTTTAGTTTTTAGGTGCGGTTGGAGAATGTGATATAGAACAGTATATGGAAGGAACTGTTTCACGTATGCACAATACAGATGTAGTTGCTATAAAAGTATAGGTGGTATTAACCAGAACATATAGTAACAAGTTTTACAATATGACAGTTATAAAATTTTTCTTATTTGTAGTTTCACGAAAACAAGTACTTCAACACTCAGTGCATCCGATTGGCTGAGTGGTTAGAGTACTGGCCTCTCGCGGCAAAAGTACCGGGTTCGAAACACAGTGACGTCACGCTCCAGTCTACCCAGCTGTAAATGGGTACCTGATTCTGCTCTTTAGCTAGGGAGGCAAAGACAGCGAGTGAGGGAACTGGTCACACCACATCGCAAAGCTGGACCTACTATAGCGAAGTCTCTAACATTTCACAACCCCTATGACAGTATCTGCTACTGAACTATCTTGTTTACCGCACTCTGTACATTACTTCACAAGAGAAATACAGCCTTGCTATAAATTCATTACTCACATCATCATTATGGTCCTTCTCGCTCGTTAAGGATCATTGAGCTACCACTGTAAATGGTTCGAAGCCTGCACCAAGCATTATCACGCTCTTGCAACAGTGGTATTTGTATCTATTACTGTTCCAAAAAAAAAAGAAACGCAACATTATTGCAGTGATAATGGACACCAAATTTCAAACTTGTACCAAAATTTTATTTTACGGAATTAATGTTTCAATCTTGGCCTGAAGAAACTTTCAGACTTTAACAACGAAATGATGTTCATTAAATTTGGTTTGGACTTTTATTCTTTGCGACTGAGGCCTCCCTTTCAGTAAGGTGTATGGCCTCCTCTGGCCTCTATCAGAGAACGACATCTTCTTGACATGGATCCGATTAGCCGTTGGATCTGTTGTTGTGGGATGGCTGCCCACTCTTCCCGCAGTGCAAGAGACAACTGTCGGAGATTGGCTGGAGCCACGTCTCGCTGGCGGAGTCATCTGTCGAGTTCATCCCATAAGTGTTCTATGGGGTTCATGTCTGATGACATGGCTGGCCACGGAATGGTCTGGACGTTGTTGTTAATGTTAGCGAAGAACTGGGTGGTGAGTTGTGCCACATGAGGTCGAGCGTTATCCTGCTGAAAAATCGACCCTCGTGCAGCTAGAAGTGGAAGGACGTGAGGACGAAGAATTTCAGCGACGTATCGTTGGGCATTCAGGCGTCCTTCAGTTTGAACCAGGTCACTTCTTCCTATGAAGTTGATCCCCCCCCCCCCCCCCCCCACATCAGTACACCTCCACCACCATGTGGAGGAGCCTCATCGACGCTGTTCTGGGCGTAGCGCTCATGGACTCTGCGGTAAACTCTTCTCCGTCTATCGTGTCGCTGGAGCACCAAAAATGATTCATCACTAAACCAAACCCTTCTCCAGTCATTCCCAACGGTCCATTGACGATGCTGGTTTGCCCATTGCAGTCGGTTCTGGCGATGCCGGTCCGTAAGAACAGGACCTCTGTAGGGTCTTCTAGCCCAAAGACCAGAGTCGTGCAGCCGGTTCCTGACCGTTTTATCTGAAATTCGACGAGCTGCTGACATTGACTGGACTGTGGAGGATGCAGATGCAAGTCGATTCCTGAGGTGACGCAGCCGTATGAAGCGGTCTTCGGCAGGAGTTGTGACTCTGGGTCTTCCACTGCGCGGCCGGTCTGCCACTGAGCCAGTTTCTTGAAATCGCCTCCAAAGGCTACTAATGGTGCTTCTAACCACATTAAATTGTCTGGCAACTACACTTTGTGACTGTCCAGTCTGTAAACGTCCAATGATGATGAGTCGTTGTTCTGTAGTGAGATGAGCCATACTTGCGCATTGAATTTTCAACTGAATTTATTCGAGGAGCGTCAATCTTTTATAGGCATTCAATAATATGGTCAGAGAGTTTTGTGGTCATTAAGTTTCACGGGATTCTCATGAACCTGTCACGAGTTATTGTCAAAAATGTTGTTTTGACCTTGACCTCTTTCATGACCTCACGAATCATGAGGTGAGTACAATTCAGGTAACCACGAGAAGTTAATGACCAGGTGGACACAGTCGATAGGTTGACTGATATCCAATCAGCGAATATCTTTCATAAAAGTAACACCAAAAAAGTTGCGTTTCTTTTTGAACAGTATATTTGTTTTACGTGATGAGGTAGCTAGCCTCAAGTACAATTTCATATTAGTCGTCTTGAAGGACATGACTTAGGGAGCTGTAGCTTTATAATTTCCCTGTCTCATCAGAGACCCCCCGGGACTACACGGGACATCACATGTTTAAAACTGTTTTTTTTTTTCAAGTGATTCGGCATACCTGTACCTGCTATTTGCTATATTTCACCAAATTAACCCAGATTTAGCTGCGCTGAGATATACCTGTTTGTGTGTCATCGTTTCAAAGGAGCCGGGACAACATTTGCCTCACGCTCGCGCTCTGCGGCACTTAATGCGAGCTAGTACAAGCCAGGTCTACTCACTTGTTTCAATGTATGTTCTGGCGCGAGATATTGCTCGTAACATTGCAGTTGTGATGGGTCCCACACATCGCCAAATTTACAACTCTGCCAAATTCACGTTGATGTTCTGATTGACTGATACATATTATTTTGGTTTTCTGTGGGGAATAAACACAGATAAACAAGACATTATCTAAATATTTCTTTACCCTGAAACATTCAAGGCAGGAACATTTGAGTGCATTGATTTCTTCTTATTCTGCAAGGTTTAATCTGGTGGATTAATATCAATATTTAAAGGTAAGTTGTGCAGTTTGTCAATCTAACTGTTTTAAACCATTCGTTTATTTCCCATTTCGCTCCTTCCGGAGAATGGCGCCAGTCAGCACTGCAGCCGCCCCCTCCCCCCTTTGCAGAAAGCCTACATTTGAGAATTTATTAGTTCCACTTTAATATGTTTTCTTCCACTTGAAAATAAAGCGCAGTCAACAACACCGACAGCACAATCACAACATCAACGTATTAACAAACTTACAACAGCAATTGCTAAAAATCCATTCATTCATGCATTATCTTTCAGCTCTCAATGGCGCATGGTCTTCAACAAACGTATGCCAAGTAAAGAGGGGAAACCAGATACATGTAAACAATAAATAAATAAATATTACACACATAAAGGTATGTTCGGATGGTCCTGGGTTCGATTCTAATATTGAAAATGCATGTGTAGGATAATAAAAAAATGAGTATGGGAGACGAGAGAAAGGATGGGCAGAATGTTAGACAGGCCTGCGTGCCCAATTGTAAACCATTTGAAGATAAAGTTCGTACTTTCGTTCTTTCGTTCTATCTGATTCTGCTCTTGAGTTAGGGAGGGCAAGAAAAACACGGAGTTCCAACTCCCTCAAAAGCAGACTGTTCAAATATTTCGGGAGTTGCGATTCTATAATACCCTAAGGTGATCATACTCGAATTATTGTCTGATTTACCGTTTAGATGTTTTGGATTTGTTTATTAGTTTTTTTGTTGTTTTTTTTTCATTACGTTCTTGTTTGCTTAAAAAAATACTTTCTTTTCATTATGATTGGGTAATGTCATTGTATGCTGTTATATAACTTTTACAATGTTGTATGTCTTTAATTTAAGGCTTAAAGTAACATGTTGGAATGAAAGGGTATAGTATGCCAGATAAGTGAGAATGGAATGGCAGAATATTAGACGGGCCTGCGCGCCCAATTCGTAACCCTTTGAAAATAAAGTTCGTTCGTTCGTTCGTTCATTCGTTCGTTCTCAGGCATGCCTATCACTCCTATTGTTTCTCTGTTGTCTAGTTTTCTACTTCATTTCTCACGAGTGCCTGAAACATACCTCTATGTGTGTAAAATTTATTTATTTGTATGCCAAGTAGTCGTCCTATCACGTGCCATCAGTTCCAGGTCTTGCTTTGCCTTCCTCGTCATTTTCATTTCTATCTTCAGTTCTCTTCTCCATGTGTTTTTCTGTCTACCTCTACTTCTCTTACCCTGAGGATCAGGGCCGTCTTAAAGCATGGGCACACTGGGCAGTGCTCAGGGGCCCTACGATTCTAGGGGGCTGTTAGAGGTTGTCACGTGACTGTTAATTTATTTTACCATTCCGTTCCATATGTTTTTACTTTTTAATGTCCTGGTTTCCCCGTCATTTGTATTCTTCTTTTTTTTCATTTTTCACCTTCTCAAACCCCACCCGAGGTTTGTTTACGTTCTGGCCGGCCTACAGTACTAATTCCCTTCCCAGCGTCAGCGTAGCGTAACGTAATTGGATTGTCGTTGTAGGGATGAAGCAACCTGTGTCGATATTAACCGGGAGAGAACCACGCTAAACTTGGACCCACCCGAGGTTTGTTCTACGTTCTGGCCGGCCTACAGTACTAATTCCTTTTGCGGTATGCGTAGCGGTAACGTAATGTTATCTAAACGCACCTGTGGTTCGTTTGACCAGAGAAACATTCCTCTGGTCGCTTTAAGTGTTTGATCACGATACGAGAGGCTCTTTGAAGGAAACCCGCTAGCCTAATAAAGTTGGTAGCGAGATTAAAAGGGGAGATAACGACTCACGTTCGTTCTGAGAGATTTGTTGTGGCCCCTGACCATAATATTATGCATTTGTCTCTACCTGAAGGAATCTTCTGGCGGCTGTTGTCTCTGATGTAGTCTCTAGAATGGCATTTGTCTTACTCCTTGTTACGTTGCACGCCGATACATCTGTAGAAACAAGCCATGCCAGGTGTTTATTGGTAAACTATAAGAGTAGAAGGCTTAATAAGACTAACACACTCGTGAATATATTCCTGGCCCGAGATGGACCATCATGAGATAAGGCAGACTTTAACACAGAACTAAATGTTAAGGCCTATCTCTAGTCATTTTTCGGGGTGAGTTGACATGTCTTATTAATATATAAATATTCATGTTAGCTTTTTATATATCTGATAGGAAAGTGACGTGAATTCATTTCTGAGGACTTCTCCTAGTCATTTAATTCAGTGATAATGTAGCGCGGTCTGCCGCCTTAGTTAAGTGGTGCTTAAACTGTTACGATTTATAATGGGAAATGATAAACTTACAATAACAGACACTCAATAGGCGTAGAATCAGTCTACAAATGCTTATCATGGGTTAAGAATAGGCAAATTAACTGTCATTTCTGCAAGATAAGGTCAGAGGTGTGGATCATTCACTTAACACTGAATTATAGGAGAAAGTCACTTATTCCTTTTTGATAGATATTTCTAGTGGCAAGGGAGAATCATTTTATGCTTACTTGTGTAGCTAGACTCTAGTCATAACTTTCACAGAAAGCAGACACCCGCCATAGATATAATTCTATCTTATGTACAATCACAACTGTATTATTATAGCAAGAACATTGTATTTTCTATGTACTCATTTTGTGGAATGTTAATATATTTCCACAAGGGGGCATATGATTTATTTGTGTAATGCCACATGCTGTAATCTGTTTATGTAATTCATTTAATGTTGTAAGATGAATAAGCATATTCATTTAACTGTAACTACAAGGTTAGGTTTCCTGTATGTTGAGATTGTGAGAAGAGGAGTAGTTTTTGCTGTCAGAACATTTACTGACAGGTACATGGGGGTACAAAAGATATTAAGGCTATGCGGGCACCTGCTATAATTGATAGAGTGATTTTGTTGTTGCTTGATGTAAAGGGTGTTTCTTTTTTGGGTCTCAGTTTCAGGGATACCGAATCGCTAGAGCAGACTCCAGTCAGGCGAAGAACGTCATGTTCTCTTCGATCTAGAGGGTTTCTGAATACCGCTAGCGTCACGAGTCGTCAACCCCGTTCCTGAATCAAAACCCCTTTTGTCAACGCCAAGTTAAGCTCACGCAGTGCAACGAGCCAACGCTAAATCTGGAACCACCTAATGCAGTAGTAGTTCTCTACTCGCCTATTGGATTACCAGTCAGAGCATTGCGGCTTCCATAATATCAAAACCGCCCAGCATGTCTATAGCAGAATCTGATATCACCCGCCTTTGTGTGCCTAAACGGGGAACTCAGCCAAACCACAGCCAAACCAGTTTAAACCGGATTTGAGGCCAAGCAAGCAATAGCGCCGGATAAGAGCGCCTGGTTCTCTTCGTCCCCAAATAACTTCGTCTGGTGTAGTTCTGGGTTATGAAAAATTTCTTATGAGCGTCTTCCAGCCCCCTCACGCAATTTTCACCAATTTAGCACCAACAAGAAAGTTTTGTAGGCTTATTCCTCTCACCTTGAAGGATCTACATGTAAGACACTTTTCTGGAGCTTTTGGTCGAAACCAGGCTGTCGCTCAGTTTGATAGCAGGAGAAGATAAACAGCGTCTTCCAGCCCCTCGCGCAATTAGAGGTCACCAATGATAGCACCTACAGGAAGTTTTGTATTTCACTTCATTCACCTTGAAGGATATTTACATGTAAGACACTTTTCTGGAGCTAGCACCTTTGGTCCCACGAAAGCGGACAGGCTGTCGCTCAGTTTGTTTATTTGGTCAGCAGAAGATATACAGCGTCTTCCAGCCCCTCACGCAATTAGAGGTCACCAACGTTTAGCACCACCGAGGAAAGTTTTGTATTTCACTTCATTCACCTTGAAGGATATTTACATGTAAGACACTTTTCTGGAGCTAGCTTTTGGTCCCACGAAAGCGGACGGACTGACACGCAGTTTTATTCATTTGGTAAACCAGAGGTAAATAGAGTCTTCCAGCCCCCTCGCGCAACTAGAGGTCACCAATGATAGTACCAACAAGGAAAGTTTTGTAGGCTTATTCCCTCGCCTTGAAGGATCTACATGTAAGACACTTTCTGGACTATTACATTTGGTCCCACGAAAGCGGACGGACTGACACTCAGTTTATTTCATTTCTCTGTGTTCTACAGGTTTTATGAGTGTTGGTGGTGTGTGTGTTTGTGGGTGTGTATTTGCATTATTGTGGTTATTGATGATTATTGATGACTATTGATGAATATTTTGATTATTGATGTAATTTTATGCTGTGTATGATGAGATGCATTATTTTCCATGCTTTTCTTCTTTAATAAAGTTTACACATTTTATTAATACGCTGTTCACGACCCTTCCATCCATAATTAACTTGTTTTAGCTCTTTACTATAATCTCCATGTTTGATAAGAGAAAAGAGTGAGAGCAGGAGGTGCTTAGACAGTAAAAGTGAGTTGAGGCTTGGAGAGAGAGATCATTTTGATAAATCTTCTTCCAGGTTGTCTCAAGTCCATCTCCTATTTACACCTTTCTGTGTGTGTAATCTATAACTCTGTCAGTCCACTATCCCTTGTCGAGCTACTGTCCAACTCGACTACTCTACACTTTCTCAGAGGTATGATTTTGATGAAGAATGCTGGACTCAGGTGTCCAATACGTCTAGGGTTATTATACTACAGTCCATTCAGCAGAGTTCAGTGGAACGTAAGGCACAGTTTTAAACAGTATAAAACTCAGTAATGCCTGTTTGACGTTTTCACATATGAAGACTTTAATCACAATACTTTGCTCCTCAATAAACGCATCGACGAATAAGACAATGGCACTCAGTAGCCAGTCTATACGTAAGTCTAACGTCTGTAGACTATCAGAACACTTTCAGAGTCATCTTGCTGAATTTATTATATATTATAATATACTTTCTTTCCACATCCTTTCAGCGCTGACGTGTCCTTATGAATTATGATCGGACTAGGCTCTATCAATTAGACTACCTAGCTGAAATACACATATAAACTCAGTACTTAAAGTACATATTCAGGAGCACGGTTTAACACATCCTTCTCCCACGGAGACACGGTGCGAAAGAGAACGGTAGCTAGATCGAATCTTCGGTCGTAGCCCGGCAAATCACGTCTGCTAGAAATCTGCAGACAATGTGACGTACTTCCTGTGTTGTCGTAGAAACGAAATGTAAATAGGAAATCAGCTCACAAACCAAGTTTGAGAGCGACCGAAAATGTGTTATGATTTTAATCGTAACAGGGGCCCATGCTGGGATGCTGTCATATTGTTTACATTTTTATTCCCGTGGGTGGGTAGGGCTGGTAGGGGCCCAGTGCATTGCTTTGCCCGGGGCCTACAATGCTGTTAAGATGGCCCTGCTGAAGATTCTAGAACAAAGGCTGCCTTATAATGCCATCAGCCGGTTTCATCAACGCGTGTTCTTGTCCTATCCATCGCCATCGTCTCCTTCTCATCTCTTGTTCCACTGACTCTTGTCTGGTTCTTGTCATCATTTCCATACTGGTGACGCAAAATACAGCATTATAAATAAGTGATGCACCAGTAGTAGTGATATCATATTTTTTAATATTCATATATAACAACGCGTACTAAAAAAAATAACTATTGCCCTGTGTAGTTCCCGTGGGTCTCTGAAGAGACAAGGAAAGCATAGGACTTTAGCACACTCAAGCAATTCGTACCAGGCGACTAGTATGAGATTGTGCGTGGGACTGGCAACCTGGTTATTTAAAATAAATTGCCACAGGAACCATCACTCCAAGAGCATGTGAATGTTTGGTGTGGGATTCATGCAAGAGGACCAGCTACCATGCTCCATAAGAGGAGCACAATAGAGAATAGTGATGATGAATATGAACTAATACTAAGGTAAGAAAAATCAGTAAAGTACTTTAAACAACAAGAAACGTAACAATTACAAAAAAAAAAAAAAAAAACATTGTAAACAGCAAATAGTCAAGAAGTAAGTTAACAACAGTCTAAGGTAAATAGTCGTCACCAAAAGCAATAAATAGTAAATGACAATATGGATTCGAATTAATCACAAGATGGATTACGATACTGCACTGAATACATTAATTACAACCGACAATTAGGTTGAACAGAGTAGACTTTCTGCCGAGATGGTTGATGATCTGAGGCAAATGAATCTCATCTGATGCTTTTCCATTTCTTTAAAAAAAAAATGGCCTACCGGTAATTAAAATAAGGAAACGAAAATAAGAACTACAACAAATACGACGAAGTTATTGACAGTTTCCATAAAATAAAAAGCATTTAATACAGAAATGTAACAGTTATAGGCAATGACAAGTGGCTGCATTTTATTTTGGTAGTTATAGCTACTTTTTGACAATTTAAGAAGGCAGGTACCGTGCCTCGAGTCGTAAGCCATTATGTCTCTTCACAGATCTCGACTTCGCTGCTTTTTGTTAGTTGAGTTGTTGATCTCGAACATGACTTCAAGTTATTCATTATCTTCTCTCTCTCTCTCTCTCTCTCTCTCTCTCTCTCTCTCTCTCTCTCTCTCTCTCTCTCTCTCTCTCTCTCTCTCTCTCTCTCTCTCTATTTCTCTGTGTGTTTCTCTCTCTTTCTGTCTACCTTTCTTACTCTCTCTCTACTTCTCTTTTCTTCTATCTTTCCCGAGGTTGCAATGCTTTCGAGTGCACTTCTTTTCACCATATGTCCAATGAACGTTGATTCATCATCATCATTCTAGCTTTTGTTCCCTGCAGAGCATGCAGCTGCCCCCCCCCCCCTTTCAGTAGGAAGCATTCACCAAAGCATTGATGTCATACAGCACTGGTGGCTTCTGTGGCAATTTATTTCCATGGAGAGGTTGTCAACTCCGTTCACAACCTCACGTTTGTAGTCTCTTACGAGATGATTAAGAAAATCAGTGAACCTATTCTTTCTTTGTCTTCTCAGATTCCCCCAGGAAACTACACCACGCGAAGATTGATTGTTTTCTCCTTATCTATTTTACAATACTTACTACTTACTTAGTCTTTCCACTTCTGCCTTGGAGTATCGTCTGCCTTGGAGTATAGGGGTTTGCCAGAGAGAGCGCAATACTATACTGTGGGCTATCTTCCTTCTGGCCTGGTTCCAATCTAGCTCTTGGGCCTTTAGAGATTGTTTAATGTTGACTTCCCAGCGAACTCTGGGTCGCTATGGAGGTCTGGATCCTTGGGTCTTAGTTTCCAATATTTTTTGTGGTAACCGATCTTCTTCCATTCTGCAGACATGGCCAAACTATTGAAGTTGGGAACTATATAAACATTTATAACACATAAGGAAGGGAAACCCGAGGCCTGTAAACAGTAAATAAATATTAGACAAACATAAAGGTATGTTTTCAGGCACTCGTAAGAAATAAAGAAGTAGAACACTAGACAACAGGAAAACAACAGACGTGAGTGGCTTACCCAGGACTCGAACCCAGGACCTTCCGTGCGACAACCCCGCCTAGCTATGCAAGCGAATCACACTATCCTACCTGCTATCTAGGCATCACCAAAAAATGTTTACAGGCCTCGGGTTTCCCTTCCTTACGTGTTATAAATGTTTATACAATACCAAAAAAACCTACCCTCTGTCCTGTACTTACTTTTCTTAGTCTTCTATCATTTACTAGACACAGTATTAAGGTCTTTGAAGACATCAGATTAAGCTGGGAGAACAGGTCCTGGAGCAGGTCGACCACTTTAAATATCTCGGAGCTATGATAGACCGAAAGGGAGGCATCAAAGAAGAATTAGCCACTCGAAAAGCAGCAGCTGGGAGACTTTTTCAGGCCATAAATCGAGGATTCCTCAGCAAGAGAGAGGTTGGTAAGAAAACGAAGATGGCTGTATACCGCTCCACCTATGTCCCAGTCGTGACGTATGGATGCGAGTCATGGGCAATGACTACAACCCACAAAAGCCAGATCCAAACCTCAGAAATGAGTTATCTGAGGAAGGTGGTTGAAGTAACAAGAAGAGACATGATCCGCAACCAGACGATACGTCAAGGCCTAAAATCCCACCCACTGCAGACCCAAGTAGAACAGTCCCAATTAAGATGGTTTGGCCATGTCTGCAGAATGGGAGAAGATCGGCTACCACGACAAGCATGGGAAACAAAGAGCCAGGGATCCAGACCCCCAGGACGACCAAGAGTCCGCTGGAAGGACAACATTCGACAATCTTTGAAGCACCGAGGACTAGAATGGAACCAGGCCAGGAGGAAGACAGCCGATAGGATAGTCTGGCGCTCTCTCTTCCAAACCTCTACAGCTCACGGTAGAAGGGGAACGACTAAGTAAGTAAGTAATATTTATTTACTGTTTACAGGCCTCGAGTTTCCCTTCCTTATGTGTTATAAATGTTTATACAATACCAAAAACCTACCCTCTGTCCCGTACTTACTGTTCTTAGTCTTCTATCATTTACTAGACACAGTATTAGGGTCTTTGTCTTGTTTAGTCTGACCTATACTGTATAATAGGGGAACAACAGAAGTGATTGCGTCATTAATAGGCTGGACTGCCCATGGTAAATTTCCGGTGTTATGTATTGCCAGTCGCATTAATGACCCGTCATCGAAGCATCATTTTTTGGTGATGCCTAGATGGCAGGGAGGATAGTGTGATTCGCTTGCATAGCTAGGCGGGGTTGTCGCACGGAAAGTCCTGGGTTCGAGTCCTGGGTAAGCCACTCACGTCTGTTGTTTTTCTGTTGTCTAGTGTTCTACTTCTTTATTTCTTACGAGTGCCTGAAAAATACCTTTATGTTTGTCTTGTTGGGAACTGTTCTATTTTGGTCTGCAGGGGTTGGGTTTATTTTTGACAACACTGAAAACTAACAAAAGACTGAGGAAATGTGCGAGTCACTTAGCAGCTTAGGTATAATCTTCATCACCCTTCAGCTCCCCAAGGAGCATAGGCTTTCAATAAACGTAAGTCAAGCCTTCCTTTTTCGTGCCATCACCTCAAGGCCATTCCACATCTTCTTAGTTCTTTCGTGTCTATCCCTGGTTCTCTTCTCCAGTCTTTAGTCTCTCTCTCTCTCTCTCTCTCTCTCTCTCTCTCTCTATATATATATATATATATATATATATATATATCAGTGGCGTATTCTCTATGTGTGCTGTGCGTGCTGCGCACACCTATGCGCGAAGGAAAATAAAAATTTAATTTATTATTCTATAAAATATTTCTCCTCTAAGTTCTGCTTTCGGACCGCACGCATCAGGATAACGGATTTTCTCGCATAGAATCTACGAGTACATCTAGTTTCAGTTTCAAAAACGCGTTATATAGTGCAGTTTTTATTGGTTGTAGCAATCGCCCGAAGTTTCTCGGGTAATTCCGTCACAATGCGTGCTGGACCATTCGGATTCACGTCTAAAGACTGGTTTGTGTGAACCGGGGTCATGGGCAGATACGTCAATACAATGCGAACATGCGTGCGGTGGCCTAGCAGCTCTCGAGTTGTAAAAATCGGCTGTGTCCGTCCAGTGTTTTTTGTGATTAATTTTTGTTAGTTGCCGGGAATGCAGATTATTACAGTGACAGTGAGTTTCAAGTTAAAAGTTAATTAGTATTTCGGAGATAATTGACATATACCCCTAATAACTATCGTTGCGTAATTGAATATAGATGGTTTTTAAATTAAGAGGGGAAGAAGTTAAATAGGCGTACATATTCATTTTAAGTAGCAGCACGCCTAGCTCGCATTACTAGGATACGCCACTGATATATATATATATATATATATATATATATATATATATATATATATATATATATATATATATATATATATATATATATATATATATATATACCTTTCTTACTATGGGGGTTTCAGAACAAGTACTACTTAGATATGTAACCTTAAAAAAAAGAATAGTCACGTGGAAGATGGTAAAAGAAGGAGACAGGTACCTTCAAGAAACAGAAACTGACAGCAATCCAAGTTGTAATACCTGCACCGAATTTTAAAATTCCTTAACCTGCCGTCCCTTGCACACTTCACAACACAAAATGTAGATAAAGAAAACAAGAAGAATAAAAAAAATCTGTCGGCTTCAAATATAACGGAGCTCTCTACACTTTGTAATTAACTTGTCTGTCCCATAACGCTATAAATAACAACGGGTTTTACGAAGCATGACCTTCACTTAGTGCACTGAACTGAACGCGCCAAAACATGCAAATTGAATTCCTGAAAATTGTGTTTAAGTGTTCTTATTTTAAATTCGTTCTGCGAATGCTTCATTAATGTAAAAGCATTAGCCGTTTCCACTCCCTCCCCCCATTTTGTCCCCCTTTTCCACAAAAAAGGATTACACTGGAAGTCCAGCGCTATGGATGTTATCAGTACGGGCTCGTTAAGCGGAGCGGAAGCGATTTCGATATCTGCCATAACGAAACATTGACACAACATACTTGTTATTTTTTTTTTGTCCAGGTCAAACTCAAGGAGAATAAAAGAATTAACAACTTCCAGTTCTAAAGAACCAGTGAGATACTTCGCGATTCTGTGAGGCAAACCTTCGTCAGCTTCAACAAGCCAATGTTTTTTGTATTTTTTTAAACTTGTGCTTCTTTTATATTCGAGCTTCTCTAGCGGCAAAGGTACTGAGTTCGAAACACGTTGGCGTCACGCTCTATTCTACCTTGCTTTAAATGGGTACCTGATTGTGCTCTTAAGTTAGGGAAGGTAAAGTCAGCGAGGAAGCGAATTGGTCACCTCAACTCTCGAATTTGGACCTAGTATAGAGAGCAGTGGAGGACCATGTCTGCTGATGCTTCCACCATGGCACCCCTACGACCCATGACGGGTTACGGGTTGAGATGATGATGATAGTGAAGTCTCGAACACTTTAATCCCCTACGACAACATCTGCTTTGAGACTATCTTTACTTACGTTTTATACTCAGTTCGTTTTTGTTAACTGTTATTAAATGCTGTCTCAAAATTTACATCAGCATAAATACAGGTGATCGAAACTTAGTAGCGTCACGCTTTAGTCTACACATCTGTAAATGGGAACCTGACTCTGCTCTTGAGTTAAGGAAGGCAAAGGCAACGAGGAAGGGATCTGGTCACGCAACTCATAAGGTTGGACCTAGTAAAAGGACACAGTGGCGTACTAAGGGGGTGTGAGGGGGCGATCTGCCCCGGGTGACAGCCTGGAAGGGGGTGCCATTAGACACTATTATAGTAGTAGGCCTACTTACTGTTAAAATATACTTGCAAGTGTATTTCTTTATGGGTGAGGGTGTCAAAGGTAGGATCCGCCCCGGGTGCTAGATACTTTAGAGACGCCTCTGAAGGGACGTCTCTAACACTCCTTTACGGCAGTATCTGTTATTGGACTACAGACATTCTCAAGGTCACAACATCAATACTGCGTCGTCAGGTTCAAACCTGTATAAGTAATGGTGTTCTCTTTAACTGTTCATTCCCTTCAAACACGGAGGTCTTCACATGTATAATCGTGCCAGACCTATCCGTCAAAACCAAAGCCCGTACGTTGTCGTAGTCGACATATACGCTTTACTTTTGCAGACATCCATTGTATGTGTATATATATATATATATATATACATATATATATATATATATATATATATGTGTATATATATATATATATATATATATATATATATATATATATATATAAAAATAATATATATATATATATATATATATACATATATATATATATATATATTAATAATTATGACGTCATGGAGATAGCCTCCATGAAGGAGTCCAGAAAAAGTTATTGGCGGAAATGACGCGGTTTTTCGTTTCTAGGAGATGGTAAACAAGGTCTAGCTACGCAACTAAGTTACTAGAACGAACGAACGAACGAACGAACTTTATTTTTCAAAGGGTTGAGAATTGAGCACACAGGCCCGTCTAACATTCTGCCCTTCCTTTCGCTCACCTTTCATACTGAATTCATTTATTCTCATATGCATTTTAAATATTAATTTCATGAAATTCAACGTTGTAAAGTAAAATAATAATATAGCACATTCATATTAACATTAATTACTTATAAGCATGACATAACATATGTTGAAAAGTACAAACATCGTCATTAGAACCTACAGTTGATGTGTCACCGGTGTGGTGTGTACCAGTGGCGTATCCTGGTAATGCGAGCTAGGCGTGCTGCTACTTAAAATGAATATGTACGCCTACTATTTAACTTCTTCCCCTCTTAATTTAAAAACCAACTATATTCAATTACGCAACGATAGTTATTAGGGGTATATGTCAACTATCTCCGAAATACTAATTAACTTACAACTTGAAACTCACTGTCACTGTAATAATCTGCATTCCCGGCAACTAACCAAAATTAATCACAAAAAACACTGGACGGACACAACCGATTTTTACAACTCGAGAGCTGCAGGACCACCGCACGCATGTTCGCATTGTATTTACGTATCTGGCCATGACCCCGATCCAATCAAACCAGTGTTCAGACGTGAATCTGAAAGGTGCCGCACGCATTGTGATGGAATTACCCGAGAAACTTCGGGCGATTGCTACCACTATAAACTGCACTATAAAAAGCGTCTGGGGAAACTGAAACTAGATTATACTCGTAGATTCTATGCGGGAATATCCGTTATCCTGGTGCGTGCGGTCCGAAAGCAGAACATTAGAAGAGAAATATTTTATAGAATAATAAATTAAATTTTTATTTTCCTTCGGGCATAGGTGTGCGCAGCACGCACAGCACACATAGAGAATACGCCACTGGTGTGTACTTTTATTTATCCTATCTATCGTAGATTTGTGATAGGGGAATTAAGACTTGGGTTGGTCCCTTCTGAATAGAAATAGAACAGGTGATAGCTCAGTGGGAGATAATAATAGAAATAGATTTTCACGAATGAGATGGTGGGGATCCTCTCGCTCAGCCTATCTCTACAACAGAAAGTATTTGTCAGACAGATTACTCAGTTATATAGATGTACTATATATCAACCACTCACCGACACACACACATAAGTGACGACAGTTTGACGTACAAACGTGAAAACTATATCAATGGAATACAGATATTTTTGGACGAGCTGACCGACACACTTGAATAAGTTTATGTAAACTTTTATTTATCATAAGAAAATTTACCACAATCATAAATTTGAATATCCATCACATATAAATACACATCTTCTTCTTCTTTGATCCTTAGCCGCCGACCGTCAAAGCAGTCAGTGGCCATTACGCCTGGTGGCGTCTTGTAGGGCAACAACAAATTGATTCCACTTTGCTCGGTCGGCGGCCATCCTTCGAACAGTGCCCCAACTCTGGTTCATTCTTTGCATCTCAGCCTCCACAGTCCTCCGCCAAGTTGTTTTTGGTCGGCCTCTCTTTCGTTTTCCTTCAGGGGTCCATAGCATAGCTGTTCTTGTGATGGCATCGGAGTCTCTTCTGAGGACATGGCCAACCCAGCTCCAGCGTCTGCCAGCTATGATGGTGTGCATGTCCTCTTGCTTGCTCCGAGTAAGCAGATCTTGGTTGGTGATGATATTCAGTGCTGTACTGAGAGGACTTCCAGATGTTGTTTAGAGTAAAAAAGGCTGTTCTTGCTTTGTTCATTCTGTTGTTGATATCTTTGCTTGTTCCGCCGTCTTGTGTTACTATGCACGCTAGGTATGTGAAGGCATCTGTCTGTTCCAGTTGCTGATTCTTTACTGATATGGGCTCAGGGTTGCTCACATTGAGCGCCATGACCTCTGTCATTTAGGTTGATGTTCAAGCCCACCTGCTGGCTATACTTATTAAGTCTATCCATTTTTTTCCTGGATGTGTTGATGTGAATGTGCTAGCAGTGCAATGTCATCTGCATATTCCAGATCTTCCAATGTAGAAAATGTAATCCATCTTATTCCTCTTGGATTGCCCTCTGTTGTCTGGCGCATCACCCAGTCTATGACTGTTAAAAATAGAGTGGTTGATAAGGGGCATCCCTGTCGTACTCCTGTCTTCACTTCAAAGGTTAGGTTGCTCTGCCCAATGCTGCACGTAAAGTTGGCATAAAGGCTTTTTATGATTGACACTATGCAGCTTGGAATTCCATAAGCCCTCAGTATTTTCCATAAACTGTCCCTATGTATACTGTCAAAAGCCTTTTCAAAATCAATGAAATTAATGTACAACTGTCTTTGCCATTCTGAGCACTGCTCTATAATGTTCCTGAGGGTAAATATATGATCTACACATCTTCTGTTCTTTCTAAATCCTGCTTGTTCTTTCCTCAGTTTGTGGTCTACTGCTTTTGAGATTCTCTGTATAATTATCCTGCCTAGTATTTTGCTGGGAACTGAGAGAAGAATTATTCCTCTCCAATTATTGCAGTCTGCAAGATCTCCCTTCTTGGGCAATTTGACAATTATTCCTTTTCTCCACTCTGTTGGTGTTGTCCCTGTTTTCCAGACTTGTGCAAATAGTGGTTCTAATAGTTCTGCTGCTAGCTCTGTGTCTGTCTTAAATAGCTCTGCATTTAAGTTATCATGACCAGGAGCTTTTCCATTCTTTAACCCTTTGATTTCTGTGATGATTTCTTCTTTTCGTGGGATGTCTGTATTAACATCTAGATCATTTTCAGCCTCAGGAACATTCAATTGTGTCCCTGGTGGTTCCTTATTCAGAGTTTCTCTGAAATGCTCTGCCCATTTTGTTTCCTATCCCTCTACTGTTGTGATGAGATTTCTTTGCTTATCTCTTACTAATGTAATATTGTTTGCACCTCGTTTTCCACTGATGGTTTTAGTTATTTTGTATACTGTGCTTTGTTCATTTCTCAGTGCTGCCTCTTCTGCCTGTCTTGCAACTTCATCCAGAAATGTCCTTTTGTTAGCACGGGTTTGACGTTTAACTTCCTTGTCCAGCTGACTGTACTGTTCACTATATATTGCCTTTAATCTGGGAGACTTAGCTTCTGTTTTCTTTCTTTTCATTTCCTTTCTCTTCGCTATGGTGTTTAGCGTATCTGGTGTTATCCAGTCTTGGCTCTTTCTTTCCTGGAATCCCAAGCATGACTTGCTGCTTTCCTTGTATATTGTTGAGATAGTGTTGAATCTTTGGTCAACATCATCGGTCTCTGTTCTTTCCTGGCTTTTGATAATCTCATATCTTCTCTTTACGTCGACCACGAAAGCTTTTCTGGTGAGGGGATCCTTCAGTTTCGTGATGTTGTATCTGTTCTGTTTGACTGCAACTGGTCCAGCAGCTCTGAGTTTCACTTTTAGTCTTGCTACTACTAGGTGATGATCACTTCACACATCTGCGCCTCTTCTTACTTTCACGTCTTGTAGTGCATGTCTCCATCTGCCATTGATCATTATGTGATCTATCTGGTTTCTGTCTCGTCCGTTTGGTGATTCCCATGTTAACTTGTGCACTTCCTTGTGTGGAAAATAAATACACATACACATAAGTTAATGAATTACTAAAAGAATAGACCCATAGGTGTAATCGTTTCCCCCTCTGTTGAACCCACGATCCCGTTAGAGAAAAAGTTATAGCCCCAAAGAGTCACAGATTTATACGCTATGGTCTAGGATTTCCCTCTACAGTTAAGAACAGAGTTGATATATTAATCTATTCTAAGAGGAAAACATCATTAGCAACCAACTTGCATAAAGAAATTACGTGGGTGCATAAATTATACCATAGGGGAATCACTCAGTCCTGCTTTCTCTCTGTTCATTCACCAGTGGCCACTGACATGCTTTCTTACCTACAAAACATGATGTCTTGCACCTTCAGGCACACACTTTAGGACACACACATACCGTGAATCCGTGTTCCTTTTGATAAAGAGAACCCCAGCTCTGCAGATACAGGTTTCATCCAATGTTCCGGGGAGCGTTCACTTTACGACTATATTTTAGGATTACTGTTTATGTCACTTGAATCAGTTCAGGTAAGACATTGTAAATGAGCTCACAGTGTCAGAATCTCGAGGTTTCCAGTACTTAGGAAAAGACAGGTTGGTAACTTCTCTCAATATAAAATTATTTATCACACCACAATTGGTCAAACGTCGGAAATGTTACTGTTTGTAATTTTTCTCGCCACAAGGGCTGAATGTACATAAGATTTTGGGAAGAAATATAATCTGGCTCGATAGTCCCAGTTACTGCATTTTGTCTTAAAGTTCGTGAGATGGGTACTTTGTCTCCTTCTGGATGCAAACACAATGCCAGACAGGTGGTAACTTGGACCCCCACGTATTTAAGTATAAAATGTTTCTTCTAGGTTATTCTTATATATATATATTGAAACCGCTGGTAGATTTTGGGCTTGACCCATATACTGTATAAAGGAAGAGAAAAACATAAATACTCAACTTTAATAGTATACACAATCCTACGCGTAAATAGCATATGTTCACTTTGGTCATTTAACTTAAATTATAAACCGCAAACTTAGATCTTGTCTTATCGTTTAAAACTCCCGTGAAATAAATTCTAGTCATTACAAAAAAATCAATCATCATGAATTAGAAATAAATACATATTTCGTCAACACTCATGATATATCAGTGCATTACTTAGATGGTTAAATTATTCTCTGACTGGTTACTAGCAGTGAATAAATTTTATATTATAGTTTAGCTAGAAATTATTATTTATTCTGCTATCCACTGTAACACAGTAAAACTTAGAGAATTAACAAATGACGGACCTATTCTAGAAAAACATTTCGGCACAGAAAATTTAGTGGAATATAATTTTGCACTAACAATAAAATCACTCGACAATACTAGTCAATATTATTACCTCCAAAACAGAACTACAGGCTATCTCCACGAAACTGAGAACTTCACTTATACAGGTATTCTAAAACTCGGCTGGATGACGAGAAACTAAGAACTTCACTCTACAAGGTATTCTAGAACGAAGCGATCTGTCTACTGACACTAAGGAGTACTGAATGAACGACGTCTAAACTGCTGGGGTTTAAATATTAGAAATCAATGAAATAGCCCAGACTTAATACATTTAGCACCTACACCCAGATTTACATATTTCTTTATTCATTCTGCAAATCAAACGAATTCTTCACACTGAGACTGAAACCAGACTCAGGCAAATCGAGCGAACAATCTCTCTTAGATCTTGTGTAACATGATTTACCAGACCGTGCGAGATTTTCTTCGCACGAGAATTCACGCTATTCTGCCTGCAGACTATGGTCATAAACGCAATATGAGCGAGCTCGGCTTTGATCTCAAATCTTTCACCGTGAATAATTAACTTATAGGCGAACAGATCAGGGAAAAGTGATAGACAATGGTCTTCCTTATTATCCCTGTCGAGAACGAATTAACACGATTCGATCTCTCATCAAAGAACTTAGCTAACCGCAATAAAATGCGTTGCTAAATTAGAAAGGAAATGACAAAGGTCTGAATTGCTAACAATCTAGCGTATGCGAAAGAAAGGTAAAGGAGCGAAAGAAAGGTAAAAGACAAGTGTAGAATAAAGAAAAGATATATGAAATCTATTAATCATAATATCTCTGCCACACTATCCCAAGTTAGATCTTTACTGGCTTAAAGCCCGCCAGAGGTTATAATTTCTTGGGTCATGTTTAAAAGATGACCAGGCTTGTTCGTTCCTCTTATGATGTTACAAGTTGGAGAGAATAGTGGTAGAGATGTATGAACTTGAACAGTACATCTAATTTGAACCAACTGACATACAATTATCCAACAGCTTCGTTCGTTAACAAGGAACTTTTATTTAACTTGAACTGGTTGAATATCATCAGGCAATTTTCATTAACGGTGCATATTTACATAAAATACAGTCTTGGTAAAGTTTCTCCAATGTATCATCCATCCCTAAAGCATCCAGCGTGGCTCATAACATTTGTCTTCACCGTCATATTCTTCCAATTTCTTAATAATAATAATCTCGTAGTTGGCTACTTCTTCAGATGGTTTCCTTAATGTTTATTTCATCCTCTATCCTTTTCATTTTGCTTCTATATAACCATCTTTGCCATCTTCATTAGTTTCTATGTCTCATTTCACATAACTGAGCTGAAATAAAAACGAAATATTTCGATGGTTTCTACTTACGTGGGTATACCACAAACAACATCTGCATGTGTATAGATTTACACATCCAAGAAATATCTCTCTCTGCAACTGCAGCATGGTCGAAAGATTATTAACTTATAATCTATAACGTTGAATATCTCAACGTGGGAGCAAGACGGTCACAAACGCGTCTTTAGGCACTGCTCAACTCCATACAACTGACTGCCCGAATATTCTCTTGCAGCCGGCCTCATAGTGCGTGCTTTGCTGGCTACTTTTCATTGGTTGGAGTTTTATTCTATTCAATTATTTACTGGTCATTCCCTCTCATTGTCTTACCGGGGGTAAAGCTGTTCCTATCTACGTCACTAATCTCCATAACAACTGCCGCCTAAACTAGCGTGTTTTGTGTCAAAGCTGACCTAGTCGATTTCTACCACCACTCTACCCTGCTCTTAGTGTCTCGGGTTATTTTTATATTAGTTAAAAATCTTGCTTGCTTATTTATCATAATAGCGAATGACAGTTTTATTACTTTATTATAACTAGACTCTAGAACGAATAAATGTTATGGTGGTGGGTCATACGGCCACAGATGTTATAAGAAAAGATAATCCGATTAGGGGGGCAAGTAATCAGAATTAAGAAAGTATTCAAAAAGTCTATGATTGTATGAATAGGGACTGAGGTTGTTTCTTAGGTTATGTGGAAGACAATTTCAAAGATGAGCAGCAGAGTACGCTAAGCTTTTCTTGAATAAGTCAAGCCTAGGCTTGGGCACTTGCAATTTGTTAAAGCGTAGACTGCGTCTTTCATTGAAATTGAACATTGGCCACAGATACGACGTGTGAAAAAATTTTATCAAAAATTTTTCAAATTCCACTAGAAGAAAAAAGAAGCATATGCATGCATACATACATGCATACATACATGCATGCATGCATGCATGCATACATACATACATACATACATACATACATACATACATACATACATACATACATACATACATACATACATACATACATACATACATACATACATACATACATACATACATACATACATACATACATACATACATACATACATACATACATACATACATATCAGAATCTTTATTCTCCATAAAATACATTAATATGTACAGACATGATATAATAGATACAACATGGCAAATAGGAGAATCATTAGAATTTACATAAAGTGTTGAAGACTTCTCAAGTAGTTATATGTGGGTGTTTTTACATCGAACCTTTGTGTTACACATACATAAAAAATTGTTAAGCTTTCTAAAAGACATTGGCATGTAATGATATGGTATACCCTGCCAAAAATGAGAATTATTGAAATTTACAAAATGTGTGAGGAATACCATTCAAGTAGAGCAATATGGTTGTTTTTACATGGAGGTTTTATCAGAATTTTGTTTGCCATAAAAAAACTTTGACAGCTAGTGGCGTGAGATATTAAATATAGCATCAAATACAATAGTCGTATGGTATAGTATACAGAGGAGCACAATTGAGTGTAGACTGTGTGGAAAACATCCCAGCAATTCAAAATGGGTGTTTTTTACATCGAAGTTTCCATATTCTGTAAGAACCTATAATTGCACTGATACTGACATATTTACATAAAACCTTTGCTTCAAATTTCCGCAACCCTAGCGACATTAATCCACTCACACACTTTGCATGTACATGACCCAAACTACCAATTATCAGTACGATTACATGCGTACGATAGTCTAGTTCGTTAATTTCTGCAGCCAATGGATAGTACTTATCAAATTTATGTTGGTAACATTTATCTAAATGGGCGTCATATGGTATTGCTGCCTCTACTATAAAAGCTGTTTTGTTCTGTCGATTGATTATCGTTAAATCAGGTTTTACGGCATGTGTCTTAAATGAGGTGTTACTGCTGCCGAAAAGTGATGGTTTAACTATTATCTCTTTATTTATTGTTATGTCACTCTTATTATTGTATGAGGATTTCAGTTTCTCATAAATAATGTCTACAGCTCTATTGTGCCTTTGTTGGTATAATGTTTGAAATTTGGTACATCCATTCAATAAATGTGACACTGTTTCGTATGGGTGGTTACATATTTTGCACATTTTCGTGTATGTCTGTGGGTAATATAGATGTAAAAGACTTTCGCATTCCAGCAACTGTAACCTCGATCTCACAGCAAATGAAAGTATTTTATCACTTAATTTAACATAAGATAGAAAACTAGATGACAATGAATGGTTTACACATTTCATTTCGCGCACTATTCTCCCTTGTGATGATTTACTTTTTAGTTCACTTAGAATTAGATTAAGTTTATGTGATTTAAATCCAGAATAAAAAGCATTTGCTGACTTGTATGTTAGACTCACATCTTCATCTACATCTAAATGTACAGTGTAATGGCCACTGTCATCCACTTTCACACTCACTCCTTCACGCGCGCATTCTTCATTCAGTTCTACCCAAAATGATTTTGGCCAATTCACCTTCGATCTTTTAGCTAGATGGTTTGTTTCATTTAACTCGTAACTTGCAAAGTTATTCCTATCATCATCTACTTGGTCTATTTTACGTTTTTTCATATGTCTATCTAACGAGTTTATCGCTGCAGTTTTTACAAGACTATCATCACAATTGAGCATACTGACAAGGAATGAAATATGTCGAGAGTGGTATAATATGAAGGGGTTTGGTATGCCAAGGCCACCCTTCGACCTGGGACAAAAGAAATAGCTCCTTGTCGATGATTCATTTAGCGCTAGCCATGTTCTAACGTGGTGTACAATTTCATCTTCAATTTCTTTAAGTTGTTTTTCTGTGAAGTGTATGTTAGAAAAATAAAACATGAGAGGACCGAAACACATCGGGTTAATTAATGAGATCTTTGCTGATGTTGGTAGTGGGGCACAGCTTAATTTGGTTAAATTTGATCTAAATTCTAATATAAGGCTGCTTGCTTGAAACATACATACATACATACATACATACATACATACATACATACATACATACATACATACATACATACATACATACATACATACATACATACATACATACATACATACATACATACATACATACATACATATCAGAATCTTTATTCTCCATAAAATACATTAATATGTACAGACATGATATAATAGATACAACATGGCAAATAGGAGAATCATTAGAATTTACATAAAGTGTTGAAGACGTCTCAAGTAGTTATATGTGGGTGTTTTTACATCGAACCTTCGTTTTACACATACATAAAAAAATTTTAAGCTTTCTAAAAGACATTGGCATATAATGATATGGTATACCCTGCCAAAAATGAGAATTATTGAAATTTACAAAATGTGTGAGGAATACCATTCAAGTAGAGCAATATGGTTGTTTTTACATGGAGGTTTTATCAGAATTTTGTTTGCCATAAAAAAAAAACTTTGACCGCTAGTGGAGTGAGATATTAAATATAGCATCAAATACAATAGTCGTATGGTATAGTATACAGAGGAGCACAATTGAGTGTAGACTGTGTGGAAAACATCCCAGCAATTCAAAATGGGTGTTTTTTACATCGAAGTTTCCATATTCTGTAAGAACCTATAATTGCACTAATACTGACATATTTACATAAAACCTTTGCTTCAAATTTCCGCAACCCTAGCGACATTAATCCACTCACACACTTTGCATGCACATGACCCAAACTACCAATTATCAGTACGATTACATGCGTACGGTAGCCTAGTTCGTTAATTTCTGCAGTCAATGGATAGTACTTATCAAATTTATGTTGGTAACATTTATCTAAATGGGCATCATATGGTATTGCTGCCTCCACTATAAAAGCTGTTTTGTTCTGTCGATTGATTATTGTTAAATCAGGTTTTACGGCATGAGTCTTAAATGAGGCGTTGCTGCTGCCGAAAAGTGATGGTTTAACTATTATCTCTTTGTTTATTGTTATGTCACCTTTATTATTGTATGCAGATTTCAGCTTCTCATAAATAATGTCTACAGCTCTATTGTGCCTTTGTTGGTATAATGTTTGAAATTTGGTACATACATACATACATACATACATACATACATACATACATACATACATACATACATACATACATACATACATACATACATACATACATACATACATACATACATACATACATACATACATACACACACACACATACACACATACACACATACACACATACGCACGCACGCACGCACGCACGCACGCACGCACGCACGCACGCACGCACACACACACACACACACACATACATACATACTCAGAATCTTTATTATCCAAAAAAATACATTAACATGTACTTGATATAGTATAAAAACACCACACACCATAGTAAGGGGTCAGTGGATCTTTCCATTCTTGATGAGGGGTGACAGTATCCGGTTGCCATTGATAACGAAGCTATAGTTTCTTTCCGGTGGATTCATAAACTAATATATATTCTTTACAAATAAAAATGTCAATTTTAAAGTTTAATTTTCGCCTTTCACTGATATCCTTAATTTCTGTAGCCATCTTTTCGGGTGTTGTTATAGTCGATGTTAAGAATTTCCACTTACTAACGTGAGAGCTTCAAGTTGACACACCTCTCAAAGCTATGGAAAAGTCTCTTCTCTGCTACAAATCTTGTTTCAGCATTGTACAAAATTAATAAGTCAGTGGATCTTTCCATTCACAATGAGGGGTGACAGTATCCAGTTAGCCATTGCTAACGAAAACATTGTTTCTTTCCAGTGGCTTCACAAACGAATATCTATTTTTTGTAAATGAAAAGTTCAGTTTCAAAGACCTTTTCGTTTTTATCTATCACAAATATCCCTAGTTTATGTAACAATCTCTTCGGGTGTTGTTAGAATAGGTGTTAATAATATCCACTTACTACCGTGGGGAGCCTCAACGCTAACCGTCAGGTCGAGCTGGCTTGACATGTTTCTATTGTCATAGATCGAATAACTTGAAGTTGAATTAATACATGGCTACCTCATTGTGCATGTATGATTATAATAAGGCATTGCTTCAACTTGCGATATTAATATGGCCTCTCGAAATTTGATAACAACAGTAACAATAGCCTTCATTAAATTTGTGATGTTTTGAAACGCAGTCCGGTTGACAAATCACAAAACCGCCATCTTGGATACTTGGTTCCAACACAAACAGCGAACTCGAGTGACGGGCAAACTTGATGTTTTCACTTTTGAAACACTTAGCAAAATAATCCTGAACATGAGCCAAACACACCACAAACTCATACAGCGTTAATGAGGGCTGTTACCACAGATGCAGACTCCAAAACGATGACATGAAATGTTTTCCAGTCTACTCACCAAAATATTCAAAACTATCTGATGCGTGATGCCATATGATGATGGATGGCATCCGCATGTCTGGTTTTGTGTAGTGTGTAGATGTGTTCAGTCAAAACAATGTTCATGCAACAATAACAGGGCAATCCACATAGGACGTCAGTAAACTCACGACGTATAAAGTCAATGAGTCTTGAAACAGCCGTTGACGTTTTTCTTCATTATTTATTGTGGACGCCACAGTGACAAAATGGTTACGCAAATGTGTAGGCACATCAAACAGTCATTATCACAGCAACATTCAATACAGCAATAAACGGTAGACAGCATTACAATGATGAGTCAGATGCATGTTATATTTCAAAGTGCTGTAAATGTAGTCAGGTGAACAACTCCATCCTTTTCTATAACAGCCAGGAGATAACCAGATGTATGAGATCAGTTCACTCTCCTTAGTTTGACTTCAGCAAGACAGACACGTCTGCCGAAGTATAAATAATGTCCTCAAGAATATCCTCTAGATAATAAAGGTTTTCTAAACCTAGTTCATTTAACAAAGTAGCAAGTAATGGTCCTTGGTACCTGCATCAACCGATGCAGTACAATGCAGCGACATGTGAGCTGGGAAAGAACATCTCGTGACGACGACTTTCGGAGACAGGCTATGAATCGAAATCGCTCACGACCCAAAATCGATAGAGTTAATGAAAAAGTCAATTTACCTTGCTTTCATGAAATACACAGAAATATCACGCCTCCCGGCATGTGGGAAACACTAGAGGTATTATCTCGAATAAACGAAATATCCATTAAGAGGACTACACATCCCTGACGGAACAAAAAATAGCGGAGATCCCCTCTTCAACGAGGCATCTCTTTCGCCATTCCAAATCGCTCACTCCCACTAGTGGTGGGCGGAAACCGATCGACCAAACAACAAGACAAGTCATGCGCAGTCCAGCGCAAAAATGACCACAGCTCAAAAGTTAACTGCATTCGATACCAACGCGAGAACCTCAACAGAAAAATAAATATGTCTCAAAAAATATTCACATCGGGGAGGTGTCACCAACACACATCACGTTAGCATGTAAACACAATATACGTATGCAAGTTACTATAATCATCATTAAACAGCATACTCTAATATTGTCTTAAAAATGGATGTACAAATCTGATAGGAAAATTTAAATAGTACATTCTTTGACATGTAATGACATAAGTACATAGTAAAGTTAAACTACATGACGATCCAGGACATATGCTCTGGTATTCCGAGGGTAAGTACACAATCTAGAACTCGTAAGGTAAGTCCTCAACTCAACAATGACATTCTGAGAAAGTACAAGCAATATAATGCTAATTAATAACTAATATGCTTCATAAGGTACAATACATTATTAATAATTGTGGCTGTTTAGTAAACTAACGGCCCTTATATTAACTACTCAGTCCTCCTCTATCATTTTAAAAAAAACGAACAGAAGAAGATGACAACAAAGCACGATAGTGTGTACATATAAAGTAAGTACAGATGTGCTAATCTATTGTAGAAATATAGGTGTGTTATGACTCTGTAATATATAGAAATATAGGACAGAAGTATTAGTTGGAGTCATGTGGGCATCTAGACAAAATGTCAGCCATCACATTATCCGCACCACGGATAGCTCGTACCGTGAAGTGAAAAGGTTGAAGAGCTATAGCATATCGAGTGGATCTCGAACTCTTCAAATTCTTAGTCTGAATAGCTGTAAGAGCTTTCTGATCAGTCTCTAGAATGAAATGTGCGCCCAGGAGGAATCTTTGTAGCTTTAGAATTGACCAAACCATCGCTAACAACTCACGGTCTAAAACCGAGTAGTTCCTCTCTGCCGCATTTAGTTTTCTAGAAATGTACATAACAGGATGCAGAGTATTTGCATATTCTTGCATCAGTGCTGCTCCAATCCCAGTGGATGAAGCATCACTCCGAAGAACAAAAGTCCTATCAAGAGTAGGTAATCTTAAGATGGGAGGAGAAGAAAATATATTCTTGATTTGGTCTAGTGAAGATTGGCATTCTTCAGACCAACGGACCAGATTAGGCGAACCTTTCTTCAACAATGTTGAGAGAGGTGCCATGATCGAAGATAAATTTGGAATAAATCTCCCATAAAATTGAATTAAACCTAAGAGACTCCTAACTTGTTTCTTCGTTTTAGGAACAGAGATGTTCAGTATTTTGGAAGTATTGTGGTCTTCTGTCTTCAAGAGACCATGACCAACACGATGACCCAGGAAAGAGATTTCACCAAAACCAACAAAAGCTTTAGAAGGTTTTGCTGTCAAATTATTCTCACGTAGAGTGGACAGTAAGTCATATAACCCTAAATAGTGATCTTCCCAGGTATCACTGAAGAGACAGATGTCATCTAAGTATGCGATGACATCCGAACGATGTGACAGAATTCGACGCATCATGCGAACGAAAGTGGCAGGGGCGTTCATGAGACCAAAAGGCATAACATTCCATTGAAATAGACCCCTAGGTGTAGAAAAAGCAGTAAGAGGTTTGGCATGCTCTGCTAAAGGCACTTGCCAATAACCTTTAGACAAGTCAAGTTTAGTGAAGAATCTAGAATTAGAAAGTCTAATCAGTAGATCTTCTAACAAAGGCATCGGTTCAGCGTCGAACTTTGTGACCTGATTCAATTTGCGATAATCAACGCAAATTCGTATGTTCTTATCCTTCTTCCGGACAATAACCATGGAAGAAGAATATGGTGAAGTCGATGGTTCAATTATATTTAATTGAATCATTTCATCCAATTCCTTTTCCACTTGCGACTGAAAGTGTATAGGAATAGGATACGGCCTAACCCTAATTGGATTATTGTCGGTAAGAATTATGTCATGTTCTATGACATCTGTGTGTCCAGGAATGTCAGTGAGAACATCCTGAAATGTTTGTAACATCGACGAGACTTGTCGATGTTCGTCACCAGAAAGATTAGGAGAAACAGAAAACGTTTTTCCAAGATTCCGTGGAATGTAATGGAACCACTGGAAGGGGAAGGTTGACATCAGAGAAGGTAGCTTCCTCATCCTGAATGACAGACAGGGATGAATAATGACCGTGAGGTGCAGGAGCATCATCCGTTGCCTGGAAAATAGGCAGCAAATAGTCCGGACGTTCGTGAAATTCCGAAAGCATGTTTATGTGGAAAGTTTTATGCTTTCCATCAATATCGACCACATAGTCAACATCGGAAATCCGAGAGACTATTGCATACGGACCTTTCCATGCAATAAGAAGTCTATTTTCCCTACTGGGGAGTAGGACGAATGCTTTGTCACCTGGACAAAGTTGTCGTAGACATCTATTCTTGTTAGCAAACTGCCTTGCCTTCTCTTTAGCAATTTCTGATGAAGCAGTTGCTAGCTTACATGCCTCAATGATCTTTTGTCTAAGAGCAATGACATACTCATATGAGGATTGAGTTTTCATCGCTAATATCATCGGCAGTGATGAGATCGTGTAATAAAGACATAGGGCCGCGTGGACGCGCGCCAAAGACAAGTTCGAAGGGAGAAAATCCTGTGTGTTCATTAGGGACTTCTCTATAGGCAAAGAGAGCCGCGGGTAAAACCCTGTCCCAATCTTGAGGATGATCTTCAGTTATCTTACCAAGCAAAGTCTTGAGCGTTCTATTCAGACGCTCAACTAACCCATTAGACATAGGATGGTAGATACTACTGAGAGATCGTTCAATATGTAAGGTAGACATTACCTGTGACATAGTGTCAGATATGAGTTGAGTGCCATGGTCTGACAATATTTCTCTGGGGAACCCCAAGCGAGAAAATATCAACCAAAGAGCATCTGCGATATCTGTAGTAGATATGCTCTTAAGAGGAATAGCCTCTGGCCAACGTGTGCACATATCGACACATGTAAGGATAAACTGATGTCCTCTGGCCGACTTGACCTTAAAAGGGCCAATAATATCTATGGCCATTTTCTGAAACGGCCGAATAGGAATGTCAGCAGCCTGGATAGGCGCAGCATGTCGTGGTCCTCTAGATTTGACCTCCTGACATACCTTGCATGATCGGCAGTAAATACGAATGTCCCTGTTGACAAAAGGCCAAAAGAAAGCCGCAAGGACTCTCGACTTCGTACGGGCAAAACCCCATATGTCCAGCACATTGCGAGTCATGAGCATGTTGTAATATTTGGACTCTCATGCTCTTGGGAACAAGAATTTGCGAATGTGCCGACGTAGTCGAATCTTGTACCATACGTACAAGTACGCCGTTTCTCATTGCAATCCAAGATTTTCTATTTGTATCCTGATTCGGATCACCTTTCTTCGCAAGAACGAAGAATTTTTTTTAAAGAAGGATCTTCTTCTTGCAATTTTATGAAAGAGTCACGAGTAATTACTAAGTGACTATCTTGGCTATCAACTTCATTATCACTATTCAGTGAAGTTTCGGGTGTTTGTAGAGCTTGTGCTCTTGTAACTACTGCATTTGTAGCTTGCATGTTATTATCTTCCCAAGCAGCAATCTGCTGTGGGGTACACTCCCTAACTCCGTGAATACGACCAATAATAAGGTCCGCAATAGGATTAGGTAAGAGACAAGCATGCACATCTCCAGTAAAGAAAGGAGTGGCAATGCGAATTACAGCAGTAGGATATTTTTCTAGAGTGCCGCCAAATGTGACACATTTAATAACCCTTCCTGTAGCACAAGATGGATCTACAAGCGATTGTCTAACACCAATAGTGGTGCATCCGGAATCGAAAAGTAGTGAGACCGGAGTATCATTAACAAGACCCTTATGTAGAATTAAAGAACCCCTCCCGTCATGCGCAACAGCAGCAGGAAGAGCGGGAAGTGGGTGACCACAACTCAAAGTAGTTATGGTACCCGGTTCGAATAAAGTACTGCATTGGGGGCATTTGTTTGCTCTCTCAAAGTCAAAAGCAGAACTAGTGACAGCGTCAAAGTTTTTACTATCAACAACATGATTACAGGCTCCCTCAGTTTCCTGTTGTACAGCATTAGCCTGCTGATATCTCTTTTTTTTTGTGTTGAGATCTACCCCGACTATTATTACCTCTGAAGTTATCAGAGTTATTATTATCTCTGCAGTTATTATTGTCTCTATTGTAATTGTTATACTGGTTCGAATTCCAGTTTCCACGATTACTATCATGTTCACATTGATGCGAACATCTATTTGTTTGGTTCTGAGGTCTTCGGCAGGAATAACCTCTATTACCATATCCTCTTTTGAAATGCTTATAATTATTAGGGTGATAGTAACGACCACTATCAGGTTGTCTCCAATTCTTCGAAGAAGAATCACCATGAAATTGGTTTCCATGATTTTGACAGAAATTACCGCTGCCCTTTCTATCAAAATTTTGTTGGGATCTACGAGCAAAGTTTTGACCATACGGAGCTGCCGAAGCAACTGGTAAACCTTCTTTCACCTTAGAGTTACCCATGGTTATGTGTGGGTGCGCAGTTACGTATTGGCAACAGAAATCTTCCATTTCTTTTATTGTTTTAGGTTTACGTTCATGAAGGAAAGCAAGGAAAGACTCATTGACAGACGACATGACTTTGTCTCTAAGTATTAAGTCCATAAGTCCTTCATAAGTTTTTTCCGTCTTAGATAGTTCAACCCATCGTGAGAAAGTAATGCGTATTCTTGCAATAAACTCGGAGAATTCAACTCCATTTTCAGGTAACATGTTTTTAAATTGTAGACGATAGCCGTCTTCGTTAAGCTGATATTTCTTTAACAAAGCGGCCCTGACAACCTCATAATTGCTCTTGTCAGGTTCATCCACCATATTTAATATACTTAGAGCTTTACCTGTCAGTATCCCTGATAACTGATAAACATATTTTGCTTTGTCTATGTTATGAGCTGTACATGCTTGTTCAAATCTGTCCAGATAGAACATTATGTCATCACTGGAAGGACTAAATGTTGGTAACTTAATCTTAAAAGTATCATTATTAGCCTTCCCAGAAGATGAACCCTTGTTTGAATCATTACCATTACTCATGCTCGTCAATTTCAATTTCTCCAACTCTAAAGCTAAGAGTTTTTCTTCATGTTCCATTTTTGCTTTCCTCTCATCAGACTCTCTTTGTAACTTCCTTTCTTCAGCTTGAGCCTGCATTTGAAGTCTTTCATTTTCAGCTTTTCTCAGCTTCTTTTTCAAGTCTTTTATTTTTCAGCTTCTTTTTCAAGTCTTTTATTCTCAGCTTCTTTTTCAAGTCTTTTATTCTCAGCCTCTAGCTGTAGCTTTCTTTCCTCAGCTTCTGATTCCCTTTTTTGTTTTTCCATTTCCATTTGGAATCTCTTTTCATCCACCTGCATCTGCAGTTTCTTTTGTTCAGCTTCCATATGCAGTTTCTTTTGTTCAGCTTCCATTGCTTTATCATATCGAGCAGTTGCAAATTCTTCTAACTTATCACCAGTCTTCCCAAGCAATTTACCCTGCTCAATAAAGTGCTCAAATGTAGACATGTTGTCTAACATATGAGTCCAAAACCTGAAATAATTAACTAATTTATTTCAAACCTAAGTGTAACAAGTCTTAATTAAGCACTTGTATATTCACATCACATTATATTATCCCAGTCTCTGTGGGAAACAAGTCTCCAATCAAAGAACTTGTATATGAAATATCAGCACTCAAATCTTGATCATAAGTGCACTTCTCATTCAATAGTGCACGACACTATTCATCATTCATTTATCATCAGTATAGTAGTAACAGTGCATTAGCATAGCCCATTAACTAATTACTATAACTGTAAACAATGACTATGTAAACACATGCAGAATGTAAACATTGAAAATGTAAACAATACAAACAATGTAAACAATAACAATGTAAACAATAACAAAGATCAGCAACAATACAAAAACTTTCGCAGAAATCAACTAAAAATAAAGCAGAAATTAATGAAATATCACAAAAAATGTGACGATATCTGCGATAGAATTAAACAAAATACATGACACCACAGTGTATAAACAAAAATGTTGTATGAAACTAAATTATAGACAAGAGTAGGCTAACAAATACAAACAAATCACAACAAAACTAAAGAATGTGAAATAATAACGAAAACAATATTAAAACATGTCATCACAGCTAACATAAATAGCAACAGAAGTCGCTTAGCAAATTCCAGTATCGGAAATTTGCAAACCCTACAGAAAACGCTCACAATAGACGACCTCTATGACGTGGCATAATCTAACGGAGACACCACCCAACCGAGAACCCGCTGAAATATAAACATATAAATATACAAATAACATATAGACATATAACATATAGAATGAGATGATACACAGAAGACTCAGCAGAAGTATAAGGGCACAGTTTACATACAAACAGGCCACTTAACTTAAAGGCTTCCAATCGTAGAACAGCAGAAAAACGGATGTCAATCAACGTCCTAAAGAGCGAAGCTCCAACGATGATGGCACATCTGAACTGCTTCCACTGCTAACACGATGGTACAAGAGCTTCTGAAATACTGTGTGTTGAGTTGTTTCGGCACTTGACCTTCTAATCCAAAAGTAAGTTGATGGAAATCGGTACTTGGCCTTCTTCAGAAAACAACCCGTTTCAACCGGCACTTGACCTTCTCAAAAAACGACAGCACTGGAACCTTGACAGCAGCAACTTGCTTGACTTGCGTAAAAGATAACAGCAGTCCGAGTTATCCGGCAACATGTAACAACGCCGGGTACTGTCAAATTCTTGTTTCCGTCAAAAAGTTGAAATTTTGACTTTTACCGGGCAACGCCGAGTACTTTGAAAATTTTGAAGATGTTGACTGTATTGAAGAATGTTAATTTCTTGAAGGATGCTGATGAATTCTTGTTGAAAATGAAGTGGGTAAGGGACCCCGTGTTTGCTAGTACCAGAATCAAACCAGCTTATGGCCACCAAATGATGCGTGATGCCATATGATGATGGATGGCATCCGCATGTCTGGTTTTGTGTAGTGTGTAGATGTGTTCAGTCAAAACAATGTTCATGCAACAATAACAGGGCAATCCACATAGGACGTCAGTAAACTCACGACGTATAAAGTCAATGAGTCTTGAAACAGCCGTTGACGTTTTTCTTCATTATTTATTGTGGACGCCACAGTGACAAAATGGTTACGCAAATGTGTAGGCACATCAAACAGTCATTATCACAGCAACATTCAATACAGCAATAAACGGTAGACAGCATTACAATGATGAGTCAGATGCATGTTATATTTCAAAGTGCTGTAAATGTAGTCAGGTGAACAACTCCATCCTTTTCTATAACAGCCAGGAGATAACCAGATGTATGAGATCAGTTCACTCTCCTTAGTTTGACTTCAGCAAGACAGACACGTCTGCCGAAGTATAAATAATGTCCTCAAGAATATCCTCTAGATAATAAAGGTTTTCTAAACCTAGTTCATTTAACAAAGTAGCAAGTAATGGTCCTTGGTACCTGCATCAACCGATGCAGTACAATGCAGCGACATGTGAGCTGGGAAAGAACATCTCGTGACGACGACTTTCGGAGACAGGCTATGAATCGAAATCGCTCACGACCCAAAATCGATAGAGTTAATGAAAAAGTCAATTTACCTTGCTTTCATGAAATACACAGAAATATCACGCCTCCCGACATGTGGGAAACACTAGAGGTATTATCTCGACTAAACGAAATATCCATAAGAGGACTACACATCCCTGACGGAACAAAAAAAAAGCGGAGATCCCCTCTTCAACGAGGCATCTCTTTCGCCATTCCAAATCGCTCACTCCCACTAGTGGTGGGCGGAAACCGATCGACCAAACAACAAGACAAGTCATGCGCAGTCCAGCGCAAAAATGACCACAGCTCAAAAGTTAACTGCATTCGATACCAACGCGAGAAGACATATGCTTACCGAGAAAAGTGACTATAAATTTCAAGCAGTTGTTGCCCTTGCGTTATAAAACAGACACTGAAATAAAACGATGTTGCGAGAATTTATCACGCAACACTATCCTTGTAAATTGCTTCCACTGTCCATTTATCTTTAAAGAGCACATTGAGATGAGGACTGGACATAGACATGAAGGGAATGAAAAATCAAGAAAAAACATTGAGCTGATGGACTTGAAGACTTGTCATGAGTTTGTTGAACGCTTATGCTCTTCGTAGGGCTGAAAGATGATGTTGATGATCTATTAATTTTGAACCTACTGGTTAGTATCTGTGTAAAGGTGTTTGGAGGTACTTTACAGGAAATGTGCGGTCTTGGAATTCTCACATGCCAATCTACAGCCATATTTTTTTTTTAAAATGCACCAGTTTTCTTAAATATAGCATTTCTTGTGCAAAAACCCTAGCTTTTTTTTTCCTCACTCATATAAATAATCATCTTAGTTTAGTCATTCTCAACCCAACGGGTCGCTGGAAACATTGCGATGGATCACGTTCCGTGTGTTTCCCTTACTAGAAGTTTTAAGTGACATGTTTTTAACCGAATTGCTCTAATAAATGTTTACTTGTCAGCTTTCATACATGGATCATCAGCTTCATGATTTGGTGTTGTGGTCGTAAACATCTTGAGAACCACTGTCTTAGTAAGGTAAAGGATCCCGTTACACGCCCATTGAGGCATATTGGGAACATGGTGTTAGGCCCATATTTTCTTGACCGTCGGCACACTAGGGGTGATGTGGTCAGCATCACGCCGGCCGCCTTAACCTTCCCAGAGTTGCTCTGGTACCCATTTGGGGCTGGGTCGACTCAGGAGCCGTTTGCGGCCTAAAAAAAATCCCACCTCATCTAGGGATCGAACCATAGACCACTGAGCTAGGAAGCCAGTGCACTAACCACTATGCTACCGCGGCTTAGTCTTAGCGCATCATCATAATTACCTTTCAGTTCCACAAGGAACATAGGCTTTTAACAAACTCAGGTCAAGTCCTCCTGTCACGTGCTATCAGCTCAAGGTCTGTCCAGGTCTGTATCATCCCTTTCATTTATGTCTCCAGTTATTTTCTTCGTGTGTTTGTCTGTCACCCTCTACCACTCTTACCTTGGTAATTCCAGAACAAGGACTACCTTGTAATGCTATCATTGGGTTTCCTCAATGTATGTTATATCCATCGCCACTGTCTTCTTTCCATCTCGTGTTCCACTGCCACTTGTCTGGTTCTTATCATCCGTCCTACATTGGTGACCTTGCCGTATCATTTCAAGGTTTCTTTTCTACGCGAGCACACATTTATGAAAGCAATCTTAGTTATTGATTTGTTATTTGGAGATTCTGTAATTCTTCATTACCTAACCGTCTCCTATCTCTTCACAAACGATCATTACTTTTAGTTTCCTCAGACAGTGCTACGGCTGTGACTAAGCTATTCCATTCATTCATTACCGTATAGCTCCCGAAGAAGTATAAGCGTTCAACAAACTCAAGCCAAGTCCTCCTTGCCTGTGTCATCAAGACTTTTACATGTCTTTCTCATCCTGTTCCTTTTCATCTCTATGTGTTTCTCTCTCTCTCTCTCTCTCTCTCTCTCTCTCTCTCTCTCTCTCTCTCTCTCTCTCTCTCTCTCTCTCTCTCTCTCTCTCTCTCTCTCTCTCTCTCTCTCTCTCTCTCTCTCTCTCTCTCTCTCTCTCTCTCTCTCTCTCGCTATGTCTCCCTATGTCTCTCTCTCTATTTCTCTCTCTTTTCTTTCTTTCTCTCTCTTTCTCCCTCTGTCTGTCTATCTATTTCTCTGTCTATTTCTCTCTCTCTCTGTGTTTCTCTCTCTCTTTCTCTCTCTATTTTCCTCTCTCTTTGTCTCTCTGTTTCTCTCTGTCTATTTCTCTCTCTGTGTTTCTCTCTCTCTTTCTCTCTCTCTTTTCCTCTCTCTCTTTGTCTCTCTGTCTCTCTCTATTTCTCTCTCACACACTCTCTCTGTGTCTCTCTCTATTTCTCTCTCTTTATTTCTCTCTGTCTCTCACTCTCTCGGTCTCTCACTTTCTCTCTCTGTCTCTCACTTTCCCGCTCTCTCTCTCTATCTCTCTCTCTGTCCCTCTCTTTTTTCCTCTCTCTCTATTTCTCTCTCTCTCTATTTCTCTCTGTCTCTCTCTCTGTCACTTACTCTCTCTCTCTGTATTTCTCTTTCCCACTCTCTCTCTCTCAAAAATTGTGTTGAAAAAGTAATAGAATTTTAACAAGATTACAGCAGTAAAAGGATCACAGTACTTGGTGACATTGAACAGAAAACTGTGAATAGAATTACATAATTTGGTGACGTTCACTAAATGGTGGACAAGAGCGCAGAACTTTTCAAGACGAGAGAAAGGAAGGGCAGAATGACAGACGGGCCTGTGAGCCCAATTCTCAACCCTTTGAAAATAAAGTTCGTTCGTTCGTTCTCTCTTAGACGAACCTATGTTCCTATTTCTCAACACTTTGAAAACAAAGTTCGTTCGCTCTCTCGCTGGCTCTCTCTCTCTCTCTCTCTCTCTCTCTCTCTCTCTCTCGCTTTCTCTCTCTCTTTTTCTCTCTCTCTTAGACGGGCCTAAGTTCCTTTCTCTCAACACTTTGAAAATAAAGTTCGTTCGCTCTCTTTCAGTCCCTATTCATACAATCGTAGACTTTTCGAATACTTTATTAGTTTTGATTACATGCCCCCCTAATCAGATTATCTTTTCTTATAATATCAATTGTAGGTTCTAATGACGATGTTTGTACTTTTCAACATATTTTATGTCATGTTTAAATAGTAGTTAATGTTAATATGAGTGTGCTATTTTATTTTACTTTGCAAAGTTGAATTCCTTGACACTGATATGTAAAATTCATATGGGAATAAATGAATTCAGTATGAAAGGTGAGAGAAAGGAAGGGCAGAATGTCAGACGGGCCTGCGTGCCCAATTCTCAACCCTTTGAAAATAAAGTTCGTTCGTTCGTTCGTTCACACAATCTCTCTCTCTCTATCTCTTGGTTTATTTCCCATTTAAGATGTTACCTTATTTTTGTTTCTGGAAATAACATCTAAAACTTATTGGTCAAATAGCATTATTGGCTCTTTGTTTTGACATTAGTTTTACATATACCCAGTAGATACAGATATACCGGCTTTAGGACAAGGTGACCGGGTCGACCGCTCTGGGCGCTGTGGCACGGAGGCACCCAAGCGGTGGAGGAAAAAAAAAAACGATCTTTAAACACTTTTTATTTAATTAGATATGAGCGTTGTTCGGATGTTTCGAATCTTTGAGCCCTTATTTCACTAGGTTTCAGTCGACATAGACAGCTGAAATTTTGCACACTACCTTCTATCGCGGTACATTTGAAACTACCAGAATTTTTAAGGAACCTAGCCCGCCATAAAAAATTAAAGCCGAAAAAGTAATAGAATTTTAACAAGATTACAGCTGTAAAAGGATCACAGTACTTGGTGACGTTGAACAGAAAACTGTGAATAGAATTACATAATTTGGTGACGTTCACTAAATGGTGGACAAGAGCGCAGAATTTTTTTTTTTTTTGCGTTGTTAAATAAAATTGTGTACATAAAAATGTTTTCCTTAGCTTATTTCGTTAAGAAGCTACACGTTTCTTCAGATGCGATTCAATTCGAGCAGGTCAAAGCATGCGGCTTAAACTCTTTTTTAAAATTTTTTTTAATTTTGAAAGAAAACATTAAAAACCGTGCGAAAAGATTTTAATATTCCGTTGTTAGTTTGTGTCGTGTTTTTTTTTAAAATTGTGCAGCTTTAAACTTCAAAATGCACACTCAAAACGTATTAATATTCTACATATTATTACCATATTATTAACTGACTTATTACTCAGGCAGAAACTTAACATGGTATTGATTGGCTTATTATTCGAACAGAAACTTAACAAAGTTTACATCCCTATTCTCTTCGCCCTGTAAGAGGAACAACGTTAGTTCTTTCATTCCTGAGCTCTTTCATTCGTATTATTGCTCTCAGTTCTGTTTAGACGTTGCAGTAGTACATTTATATTTCCGTGCCAGGAAGAAAACTTAACTTGATATAAAATATTTCTTTAAGGTGTCCGTCACTCACGCAGTCCATCTTCACCAGGGCGTTGCTTTAACCTGATTTATTTCGTTCTAATGATTCATGTCTGCTGGTTTATCGGCGGCATTATCGCACCATTTCCAAACTAATCTATCCTTTCAGGCTTACGATAAAGTGCCTCAGTGGTGTTGACTGCAATGTAAATGTCGAAGAGAATTCCTGATAGCATGGTGTTATAGAAAATTCCTTCATGGGTTAGTAATCTAGAGAATTCCTCTAGTCTCGTGTTGTATAGAATTTCTCCAGTCTCGTGTTGTACAGAATTTATCCAGTCTCGTGATGTAAAGAATTTATCCAGTCTCGTGTTGTACAGAGTTTCTCCAGACTCATGTTGTATAGAATTTCTCCAATCTTGTGCTGTACAGAATTTCTGCAGTTTCACATCGTAATAGAATTTCTCCAGTCTATGTGGTATAAAACTTCTCCAGTCTCATGTTGTAATAAAATTTCTCCAGTCTCAATGTTGTATAAAATAACTCCAGTCTCATGTTGTATAGAATTTCTCCAGTCTCGTGTTGTATAGAATTTATGCAGTCTCATGTTGTACATAATTTCTCCAGTTCCGTGTTGTACAGAATATCGTCAGTCTCGTGTTGTACAGAATTTATCCAGTCTCGTGTTGTAAAGACTTTCTCCAGTCTCATGTTGTATAGAATTTCTCCAGTCTCGTGTTGTACAGAATTTATCAAGTCTCGTGATGTATAGAATTTGTCCAGTCTCGTGTTTGTGACGTGTAATGGAAAAAGAGTCTACAGCGTCTGACAGCCTATTGAAACCTCATAGCTGCTCTGTGATTTGCTAGCTAAAAACCTGCATTATACAGTCTGTCTTTATTTACACAAGCTTACTCTCTCGTCCCGCCTCTTTGTTTTTAACACGAGCTAACGCAATGCTTACAAACTGCGTGACCTGTCAGTCATAACAGGGAAGCAAATCAGGCTGTATTTACCTCGTCCCCTCACGCGAGCATCTGTCAATCATAATAGTTCTCAGACAGGCAAGCACAGGGAAGAGACAAAAACACAGACCCTTTTGAAATTTCGTACCCAGGGGAAGTTAGAAACCCCTGGGCTCTTTGATCTTCAGAAGCGGGCATTCTTAAAGAGAAACCCACTAGTTGAAAAGAAAGTCTTTTGATGCCGGTCGAAAACTCCCGACGAGAAACCTCATCGACCGACCGTAAGTCTTTTATCTTGATACGCCTAGCTTCTGAGTTTTGGGTCTCACCAGGACGAGAAATTAACAACATTTGAGATCAGAGACATTCAATGATATATATATATAAAATAAAGTAATGCTTAGCGATTTCCTACCAGATATTCTATTAAAATGTTAAATCACGCCACCCGCATACCTTAGACCGTAATGATGTTAACGGTATAGGCAGACGCGACACTTAATCTCTACAGGAGAGAGATAAACTTTACGGTTTAGCTGACTGGACTTATAGGCAAAAAAGCGACTGATAGGGGGAGTCTAGATTACACGTTATATTTCATTTGTGCATATTTGTCATTATAGTGTCTATTATTTTTGATACCATACGACGAACTAACAGACGCCGAAAAATCAATAGCTATTTAATGACAGGCGATCATTGTTTAGGTAGCGCGTATGGAGAGATTAAATAATAATTAACATTGTACGCTGAACGCCGGCGCGAGCAGGGGCGGGCGAATTAACATAATTCAGTCTGACCGAACTCAGCGCCAGCGGTGTCTGCTAACTTGTAGGCGTAAGGAAACATCGTGTGCCTTTTAAATTTAATCAGGACATGACGGAGTGGAAAAGAGATCGTCTCGTCCCCGTCTGTGTGTAGATATAGGATAAGCATATTTTTTATATAAATGTTTCTTGTATTCTTTGCAGACCTGATCACAAGGGCGGCCAGCGATCTTTTTTTTTCTTTTTTGGATTTGTTATTTTTTCCTTTTCTTGGCTTGTGTGTAACCGATTTCATTTGTAAACGGGCACTCGCCAGAGAGTATTGGAGGACAATAAATTTTTAACACTGGACTTACCAAACCCAGATTTATATTTTACCAGCCATAGTAGTGAACATTATTTTATCCCGACTCCTGACAGTCGTAATTCAAGGGGAGTATACCTCTCTGAACACCTACACTGTGCCGAATCGGCGCTTTTAATACAGAGTTGGCCGATAGAAGAACCATCATCATCATATGAACATTATTTTTAGCAACCAGATGTTTCCCAATACTAGAAGTATTTTGTTCCCGCTAAAGAGTGAACCTCAAGAACTCTCACAGTTTTAACTGTTTGTAATAACACTTATAAGAGAAGCACCAGATTAGGCGATCATCTCATTAACTAATTCTGGGGATGGACTGGGGCCAATTTGGATCTGCGACAACTGGAGTGACAGAATATTAAGTGAAAATAGATAATATATTCATGGAGTAATTCTATTACCAAAGGATATTACAGACCTACCATTCAAGGCAATTAGGTAAGAGTGTGAGAGTGGCCACTGCTTGAAAGAGTGTGCGAGTATTTTTCTTGTTTTGTGGGAAAACTATCCATGTATCTGATTTGTCTAAAAGTTTGTTTATTTTACTGGGTCTCATAGAGTACCACTACTGTTCATTCTGTAACAGAGTGCTAACCTTCAACCTTTGGGTTAATAATTTTAGGTTTTTTTCCTCCATTGGGGGAGGGTGCACTTTTTCTGCTTTATTTCATATGCATGTAAATGACTCTTGATTTTTTTCTTTAATTATTTGATGTTGTCGAGCTTAAATGATAATAAACTACAAAGAAACTTACATTTGTGTGTTGGTCAGACCCATACCCATTTACCCGTAGTTTTTTCACGTTTGTGTGTCTTGTTGTCACATAGCTGTGTGTGTGTGTGTAGAGAAACGTATCTATTCTTGATAGGGAGGTAAAAGCTGTCTTGCAACAAAGTACAGTCGTACAGATAGGCTGGAAGAGATAACCTAATCACTCCAAAGACAGATCTTTTCCCCCTTCTACCACCTGTGAAAATCTATTTTCTATACCTTCTTGCGTATCTGTCGACATCCACTCTACTCAGAAGGGCCAATTAGAACAATTAACCTTCCGTACGACAGTGTTGTACATAATTTCTCCAGTTTCTTACTGTAATTCATATTTATAAAACTTCTCCAGTCTCATGTTGTATAGAATTTCTCCAGTCTCGTGTTGTATAGAATCTTCAGTCTCATGTTGTATATAATTTCTCCAGTCTCATGGTGTAGAGAAGTTCTCCAGTCTCGTGTTGTATTGAAGTTCTCCAGTCTCATGTTGTATAGAATTTCTCCAGTCTTGTGTTGTATAGAACTTCTCCAGTCTCATGTTGAATAGAATTTCTCCAGTCTCATGTTGTATAGAATTTCTCCAGTCTCATGTTGTATAGAATTTCTCCTAGAAGTCTTGCACTAAGTATTATTTTTGAAACCCTTGAGCGCTCTAGTACAACAGTAAATACTTCAATAGTATATGACTGAGCGTCCGATTGACCAGTCCGATACAGCGCTTTCCTCTCGAGGCACAGGTACTGGATTCGGGGATTGAAATTTGGTAGTTTCACGCTCGAGTCTAACTAGTTGTAAATGGGTATCTGACTCTGGTCTTGAATTAAGGAATGCAAAGGAGTGAGAAAGAGAACTGATCACTGTGGCGAAATTGTAAACACGCTGCTTTGTTATTAATAGAAGAAGGGGAAGTGTGCCAGCCAATCAAAAGACGCGAGCTCGTTGTTGCCGAGCGATATTGTTATGGCGGTAACTAGGATGATGAAGTATGCAAATTCTAAGATGGATTTATGTGACGTATGAGCTAATGCAGTGACAGAAAGTGATGGAAGTTATTTCATTTTTCGAAGGATAACTCCATGCATGCCTAAGGAATAGTGGATGTAACGATTACTTTTGGAGAAATGTGCAAGTGAAGGTGTCAATATAACGAACGCGGCTGTGTTGATTATCTTTAAAAATTGGTTTAAAATCGAAATCAGAACCAATTATAGAAAACTACGAGTACATATAGAAAGAAAGCAGAAATTCTGGGGAATGGAAGGAGATAAATCAAAAAGTCATGGATAACCAGGTTAAGATGCACGAAGAAGATGTTTGAAACACAGCTCACACACTCTCACTCGAAACTGCTAAAGACACGGGCTGAGATTAAGCTACCAAACTTTGAACTCTTTGGCTCGCGCTCGGCCTATAAACAGGAGCAGCGGATTTTTCAAAATACACATGCATAGCATAAGTCAGAAGGACAGGAGGATAGAGAGAAGCTAGTCAATACTGAAACTTTTACCATCTGTTGCCGGGCAGCGATATTCCCACCAAACCAAGTCTTTTCTGGACTTTATACTTATCCTAAGAGGGTATGTAGATTTATGATTAATTAATTTGTTTTATTGCAGCTTTATTTTAATAAAATTGTGTCAGGATCAGACCAGAGGACTGAACTGAACTTTAGTCGTGAATCTGTAAAAGGAATTCGATGCCTACCAGTGATTATCAGGATTGTCATGTGGAGTAATCAATTTGCAATATTATATTGGAAACAGAGACTTGGCACTCCATAATGTGAAAGGCAAAGGTAGCATCATATTTATGTATAAAATGTATTATATTATTTTCAAAAAATGTTCTGCAGAAAGACACCTGTCTTGTCTGGCTATTGCTTATCAGACTGATCCATGTATCATCCATATACATGCAACCATCTGAAACACACTCATTTCATGAAGATTAGGCTTGTGGGCTTCATAACCAAAAGCTAGCTACATGTCCAATATTGTCCTCAGGTTCATATGTGTCATCATAAATCAGAGGTCTAGAATCCAGATCAATGTGCTACCTGAAACAACACAGGAGTCTCTGCTATTGTCATCAGGATTTCAGCCCTAGTCCCCTTCAGTAGGTGGTGGTCTAGAGAAATACCTACACTGATATAGCTGTGAAATTCAAGTGAAGACAGTCATAAGATTTTGAAGATGAGTATTGAATGTAACCAAATTCTTGCAACAAGTGTGAACAGTCAAAGACAGTGATTAGTGTGATGATGATGAATAGTTGTTTGTTAGCATAGCCAAGAGGCTAGTGTAAAAAGAACATTTGGTGAACTTTTTTTCAACTTAATTGGAAGATTCAAGAAAGGATTTTCTTAGTTAGATAATTAGAATATAAATTAACTATCATTCAAATTTTGTAATATATTGTATTCATTGAATTCCATCATCCACTATTCACAATTTCACAAGACGACAAGATAGATGTAAATAATCAATTTAGTAATTGTACTCAACTGACCTATTAATTTTATATTGTTGAAGTTTGAGTTTTATTGAATTGTTTGATTATCATAGGTAGTTACATAGCGAAGGTGGCATCTTAGGGTCTGACTTTACTCTGAATACTTTCTGAAGCAGATACCTTCACAGCCGTGACTATCCTGGGATACCAGTTTTCTTCTCCAACACTGGGACTTCACTTTTTTCAAGACAAAATACTATTTCTGCTCCACTACTCGCACAAACTTCTATGCTTCAAATCAACTGGCTATAGGAGGAAGCATGTTTACACATAAAAGAATACACAAGGCAACATGGATATCACCAGACCATAGAACAGAAAATCAGATTGATCATATATGCATAAACAAGAAGTTTAGATCATCATTGCAGGATGTAAAGGTATATAGAGGAGCAGATGTGGCATCAGATCACCACCTTCCGTGTTGTACAGAATATCGTCAGTCTCGTGTTGTACAGAATTTATCCAGTCTCAAGAGATATGCAACAATGCAAAATTATTGACAACAATTTAATGTAGGACATGTAAGAAATCAAGAAACAAGAGACAAATTTGTGGTCCCAATATCCAACATATTCCAAGTGCCCCAACAGCTGGAAGATGTAGAGAATACAGAAGACTATTGGCAGCAAATCAAAACTGTATGGAATGAGACATATGAAGAAATACTGGGGAAAAGGGAACGACAACAAAAAGCATCGATAACAACAGAAACCATCAATAAGATAAAAGACAGAAAAAACAAGAAAGCAGATTTAAACACAAGCAAAACCAGAAGTTCCAAAGCCAAGGCTCAAGAAGTGTACACAGAAGCAAACAAAGAAGTTAAAAGAAGTGACAAAAGAGACAAGAGGAAGTATATTGAGGAGTTGGCAAGAGAGGCAGAAGATGCTGAACCCAAAGGAAATATGAAAGAACTGTATAACAGCACAAAGAAGCTGACAGAGAAATACAAGCAAACAATTTGCCTCATAAAAGACAAGAATGGAAAACTGCTCAGCAATATACAAGAGCAAATGAAGAGGTGGACAGCATATTTTGAGGACCTTCTCAATAGACCAGCTCCACAAAACCCCCCGGACATCCAGCCAGCAGAAGAAGAGCTACAAATTAACGGTGAAAGACCAACGAAGGAAGAAATAAAGAAAGCCATAAAGCTTCTAAGAGATGGAAAAGCGTCTGGACCTGATGGCATTCCAGCAGAGGCCATCAAAGCAGATATCGACACGGCTACAGAGATGTTATATAAATTACTTGGTAAAGTCTGGGAAAAGGAAGAGATACCAGCAGAATAGAAGGAAGTATATCTGGTTAAGTTGCCTAAGAAAGGAAATTTACAAGAGTGCACAAATTATAGAGGAATAATGTTACTATCAGTGCCAGGAAAAGTATTAAATAGGATTATCCTTGAGAGATTAGGAGCCGCGGTAGCATAGTGGTTAGTGCACTGGCTTCATCGCGCTGTGGTCTATGGTTCGATCCCCAGATAAGGCGGAAAAATTTTTAGGCCACAAACGGCTCCTGGGTCGACCCAGCCCCTAATGGGTACCAGAGCTACTCTGGGAAGGTTAAGGCGGCCGGCGTGATGCCGACCACATCACCCCTCGTGTGCCGACGGTCAAGATAATATGGGCCTAACACCATATTCCCAATATGCCTCAATGGGCGTGTAACGGGTTCCTTTACCTTTTTTGAGAGATTAAAAGAGTCCATAGACAAGAAACTGAGAGATAAACAAGCAGGTTTTCGACAAAACAGATCCTGTACAGACCAGATAGCCACTTTGAGAATAATAGTTGAACAAAGTCTGGAATGGAATTCACCATTATACACCGGATTTGTGGACTACGAAAAGGCATTTGACAGTGTAGACAGAGAATCACTTTGGAAATTGATGAGGCATTATGGAGTTCCCCTGAAGATCATTAATTTAATAAATAAAACATATGAAGACATGACATGCAGAGTTCTTCATGAAGGACAACTTGCAGAACCATTTGGGATAAGAACAGGAGTGCGACAGGGATGCCTCTTGTCTCCATTTATTTTCTTATTAGCAATAGACTGGGTATGAGAACATCAACAACACAAAACAGAAATGGAATCCAGTGGACTCTGACTAAGCAGTTGGATGATCTGGATTTTGCTGATGACTTGGCTCTTCTGTCCCATAAACGTAATCAGATGCAGGACAAATTGAAAACACTCGATGAGAGGTCACAGCAATTGGGTCTGAAAATACACAGAGAAAAGACAAAGATAATGAGAATAAATGCAGGTAATGAAAACAGGGTTGAACTTGAAGAAGCAACAATACAAGATGTAGAATCGTACACATATCTTGGCAGCAATATAGACAAAGTTGGAGGGACAGACAGTGAAATGAAATCAAACTAAGAATACAAAAAGCAAGAGGAGCTTTCATTGCATTGGGAAATATATGGAGATCAAGAGAAATCGGATCCAACACGAAAATAAGAATCTTCAACTCAAATGTGAAGTCAGTCCTATTGTATGGCTCTGAGTCATGGAGAACAACAAAGACAACAACCAAAAAGCTACAGACTTTCATAAATGGGTGCTTGCGTAGAATAGAGGGATTAAAATGGTATGACAAGGTTACCAACGTGGAACTGATGACAAGAACTAGACAAGTGCCAGTGGAACAAGAGATGAGAAGAAGACGATAGCGATGGATAGGACACACAGTGAGAAAACCTGTTGATAGCATTACAAGGCAGTCCTTGTTCTGGAACCCCCAGGGCAAGAGAGGCAGAGGTAAACCAAGAAGCACATGGAGAAGAGAGCTGGAAACAGAGATGAAAATGATACGGAGAACGTGGAAGGAACTTGAGATGATGGCACGTGACAGGAGGACTTGGCATGTGTTTGTTGAAGGCCTATGCCCCTTTGGGAGTGGAGGTTATGATGATGATGACTGACACTACACTCATAAAAACCTTTCGCTACAGTCACCTCACGTCATAATAAAAGGTGGGCTTATTAAGGCGAAGTCTTTAACACTTCACTCTCCTGCTGTAGTATCCGCTATGAGACTACCTTTATATTTTAGCGACACTGTGGGTAATTCTATTGTTTCCGTTTACAGCGGATAATTCCACGCTATTTTTGTAATGTACGCGACCGAGACATCCAAAGTAAAATGGAAACTCGTCTTTACTAAAAGTGTTACATTAGATTAGACCTTGCTAATTTACTTTACGTAATGCCTGGCTTCACTTCAACCAGAACACGTCATCATCATTAACGTCACCATCATTATCATCACCATCATCATCATTATTATTTCCCTGTTTGCTCCCTAAGGAGAATGGAGCAACCACTACAGCTGTGTCCCTTGCAGAGAACATGCACCAAAATATGAATGTGAACTTGAAGCAGTCGATTGTGTAGCAATTTGATTTACACGATGAGGTTGGCAGCCACATGCAAGACTTCATGATTGTCGCCTGATATTCCACGCCTGAGGAAGTAATTGTCCTAATCTCTCATCGTCTCCTCAGAGACCCCTGGTGACTACAAGGGGTAAAAAGAACATATGGCTTCAAGGAAATGAGAGTAAGAGGTATTGACAGAGTTATCTGATACAAATGTGAACTCAAGCCAGCCACGACCGAGAAAAGATAAAAGCGATGAATCAAAACAGCTTAAAAGAAAAGTGTCATAGATAACACACAAAGTCATATATAACAGAATCATTATATTCCTTGCCATGAAGAGATCGGGTGATAATTTTCAGACTGAGAACCTGCCATTGTAGACCTGATATCATATTTTCAACAAACTAAAAATCTAACACAGAGAAAGGTGTCTATGTGAGGAACATAACAGCAAAACATTCACGAACGTCAACTCCATGAGAAAAGCAGATTGACAGCATGACCTTCACCAACACTTTTTTGGACGGAGAAATTCTACGTTGATAACTGGAAGCCTGAGACAGACCGTCAACTTTATAAGAGAAATAGTTGTGACTGTAAGAGAGCGACAGAAGGAGATTGCGTTTTCAGATCAATGCAAATCCCATCCACTGTCGTTTAGGTAAACAACACGTCATCAAGATATCATAGGTCAGAGGTCGTCTCATGTAGAGCTTTCCGTTTGTGGTTCCAGCTAAATTTTTTAAAAGTATCCTATATATAAAATCCCAGCTTTTCTTTCAGTGCGTAACGCTAAGGGATGCAACTTTGGTTGAAAGTTAGACATTAATTGTATTGCTTCACTTATATGTATATGTACTCTCCCAAAAAAATAGTAAGCACGTTCGTGTTCCGCCACTTAACCGTCAGTTAGCTAATTAATGGTCAAGGCTGCCAATTGTACAGGGTGTTTATAAAGTCGCTGTGCAGTGAATTTGAAAAATATTTTAGCAATTACGTCACGTATGATGCAAATTTACGTCATGATATTCTGTGTTCCACAATCCCGTCCCGTGTGCAGCATTACACAACAAGTCGTTGTTATATTCACGGTTTCAATGCTGAAAGGAAATGGTGTTAGCCATTGAAAACAGGGTATTTTTGGTGACGTAGTCTCGCCCGGGCGTAAATTTCACTGCACAGCGACTTTATAAACACCCTGTACATATGTCAGTTGCGGGCCAACAGAATTCGTCCGTTATTTCTGAAATCCATACCTAAGAGGTTCGTTCATAAGAGGTTTTACATTATATGAATATTCTCCAGATCTAAAAGTCTTTTATATTTGGACATGCGCCCTAATATAACCGACTAGGTTGAACGGGACGCGCCTCGCCAAAACGAGGCAAAATTTTATTTAAAAAAAAAAAAAGTATATGAATGCCCGAAAAACCAAAAGAACAACAAAATAAAACACAACAGATCGGACTAAAAAAAGGTTCAGCCGAGACAGCGAATGTCAAACACAATAAGGTGCACACTTAATCATTTTTGAACGACCATCATTTTTCGACATCATTCGCATCATTTCACATTTATTGTGCCTATGAGCCACCTGGAACAACATGGGACAGTTTTCAGACATGCATGATTGTAAAACAGGACTAAGGATAGTTGATGATAGATCCAGCTAATTTGCACAGGTGGTTTCCCCCGCCACCAAATAAAGAAGAAGAAAGAAAGCGAACACAGTTCCAGAAATATTGTAGTGAAATAAACTTTATTGCGCAAGTTAAATATGGAGAAATTTTGCGTTTTGACTTATTAATCTCTCCCCCCCCCCCTTTTTTTTCCCCCGCCCACACACACACACACACACACACACACACACACACACACACACACACACACACACACACACACACACACATCACCACAACCTTGTATGGTTCTCGTAGAATTTCTCGTGGGATTTCCAATGAGATTTAAAAAGCTTTGAAACGTGGAAAACAATAAGTCAAGTACCAAGAAGTTACAGACGCTTATAAACTGCGTGCGTTTGAAATGGTGCGGCACAATCACCAAAGTGGACCTGACGACAAGAACCAGACAAGTGCCAGTTGAAATAGAGATGAGAAGAAGATGGGGACTCTGAATGGAATGCGTGTTGAGGAAACTCGCTGATATCATTGCAAGAAGTCATTTTTCTGTAATAACTAGGGCAGTGTTTCTCAACCTTTTTGTGTTTACGGCACACTTTGTAATTTTCTAAAAATTTGCGGCACACCTATCTGACCCCGCGCCTGAATAAAAAATTACAGTGTTATATACTAAATTATATACACTAATTCATGGGTACTTTAGAATAAAAAAAAACTCTCAGTTTGATTTTCTTTTAATTCTTTAAAATAATTTTGAAGTATATCTATTTTTGTTCAAAGCAGTTGATAGGTCCATTTTTTATTGAATTAATTCAAGCTGTAAGATCAGTTTAACATTACATGATCACTAAAAATATACTTCATGTCTTCTTTGATCCTTAGCCGCCGACCGTCAAAGCAGTCAGTGGCCATTACGCCTAGTGGCGTCTTGTAGGGCAACAACAAATTGATTCCACTTTGCTCGGTCGGTGGCCATCCTTGTCCTCTTGCTTGCTACGAGTAAGCAGATCTTGGTTAGTGATGGTATTCGGCCAAAAGATTCGGTGAATTTTTCTTAGGCAATACTTCATGTAGTAAGATTATAAAATTTTTGCGGCACACTTTAATAAGTGCGACGACGCACTAGCGTGCCGCGGCACACCGCTTGAGAAACGCTGAACTAGGGGAAGAGAGATAGAGTAAGATCCAATGGCAGACAAACGTGCAAAAGAAGGGAGAACGCTACAAGAAAATGATATAGAGACAACTTACGAAATGGCTAAAACTACCATGAAAGTCACACTCAAGTCCAAATGGGAAAAAGAGCACCCAGGCCATATGAAAAAGTGATGCCTATCCTCATCTATCTAAACGAGACCCGTTCATCGTTTTCCGCTTACGCATTGGACACAACAGGTTGAGGTCCCATCTGTATCACAAGAACAGGATTAATACAACAGATCTCAGCAACTGTGGCATCAGCCTCATGACAGCCGAACATCTTCTGCAGCCCTGCCCAACATACAGCAGTGAACGGATTAGCATATGACAACAGCCCACTTTTCTCCACGAAAAACTATCTGGAGATATCAGGAACCTTGAGCTGACTACTGTCTATAGAGTCATTAATTACTATCTTTATTAGAGTCTGAGGGCGAACGAGGAAGAGGGAGAAGAAAAACACACGAAGAAGGGGACAGGGGGAAGGGGTCAAGAAGAAGCGGAATGACCTTGAACGGATATACTAGGATTCTCTGTTATTCATACAAGAAGAACTAAATTGTCACATTTTAAAAAATAGTTTTAGTTCTCAAGCTGTTCAGCTTTACATTGACCGTGTCATAACAGGAAGTTCACGAAAATAGGTGCCCTAAACGGGGCTGAATTCTGGCCTCATGCATTTTAAAAAACTCTCTATAGTAATTGTGATAAGATGTCAGATGACAACGCTATTATTTTGTTTGACACATAATCGTTGACATTTAAGAGCTAAAGATGACAGACGTGAAACATACATCATGTAGAGAACAGAAATGGCCAAAGCTTAATTTAAGGGAGTCTCAAAGGTATTTTAGGATGGCTACTACAAAAAAATCGGTTCTTGTAAACTTTGTATCCCCCGCCCACTTGTGGGAGATATGTTTGTTTTTGTGATCATCTGGAAACAGACATAGTATTTTTGTCACGATTTGGCAGTAGACTCGTGTTTAATGATCCCACAACCTGAGATAATTCGGCAAAATATATTGATACAGATGGTAAAATCGAAACAAATAACTCACAAATTAAAAATGAGAGTCATCAAGTGTTGTATATCATCATCATCATCATCACAATCAGCATTATCATGATCATAATAATCATCTTCATCATTTCCTTTACGCTCCGTACTGAGCATGGAGGCACAACTGTAGCATGTTACCTTACAGAAAGCCTGCGCCAAGAGTACATATGGTCTTGCAACGCTGGTTTATGTAGCTATTCACTTTCAATGATGAGATTGCCAGCCCTATGCACAATCCCATATTAGTTGCCTTGTTGGACATACCTGATGGTGCAGAAGTCATAATCGTTCTTTGTCAATTCAGATCCTCGTCAACTACACGGGGCAAGTGTTATATATATCCTCCATTATATATGTTGAAACATATCATGGACACCAACATGGACAATAAACAACCAGTTAGAAGAAAGAATTAAGACCTTTGATATAAAGATATATAAACGTATGGGCCACATCTCATGTAAAGAGCAGGAAAAAAATAAAGAAATAATAGTGAAGCTTAAAATGAAGAGAATTAATAAATTAGATCAAAGTTACACAGATACCATTGTTTAGTCATATTAAAAAAATAATATCAACTTGCTGAAAATATAGTGTAAGGAAAAGTTGAAAGCGAACGTGCAAGGCAAAGATAGTACAGAAACAAAAAAGATAATATCATGAGATGGACAAGAAAGAGCCTATGCGAGTGTAACTATCAAGACAAGAGACAGAAGACTTTGGGAATCCATTGCAGCCGGTGAGAAGAAGGAACTTGATTATCAGGGACAATATCGTGTTCTCACCATGTTTCACGAAAGTTTGTTAATCGTGATAGCTGATTGGCTACACAAAAAGAACGGAAAAGTGGTACAAGTTTTGGAACAAATATTGATAAATGTATTCTAGTTTTTAAGCTCATGCGTTTTAGGAGATGTTATGCTTAAAAATAAAAAAGCAGCACTAGTTATTTTTGTGGTAATGGTCATTTAAGGAAATAAATCGTCATTTCAAGGTAATTGTAGTCTCGCGAGAGCTGGTTCACATAACATTGGTGGCGACACACTGAGAACGTGATAAATAATAATGTACTTGACGCAGTACTAAACTTGAGAGGGTAGAATAGGACGGAGAGAAATGTGAGTAAATAGAGTAAATGGGAAGCTATAATGCAGGATTTCTTAAATATTTTTTTTTTTTGCCACCTACTCTCTTGATTGTCTAATGAACGCTATGGACCCCTTTGTTGTACGATGAATGTTATGAACTTCTTCGATTGTCCAATGAACGATGTGGACCCATTTGTTGTTCGATGAACGCAATGAACTCCTTTGATTGTCCGATGATGGCTATGGTCCCCTTTGATTGTCAGATGACCGCAATTGACTCCTTTAATTTTCTGATTAAGGCTACGGACCCCTTTAATTGTCAGTTGAACGCTATGGACCTCCTCTTGCCAACAATTTGCATACAATTTTGCATTTTAAATTTCAGGTTAAGGACACGGACCTATAGAATTTATTCATGGACCCCCAAGACGTGGGTGGACCAAAGGTTAGGAAACCCCCTGCTGTGATCGAAGATTGGATAGGATGAAAGAAGGAGACATAAAAAAGAAAAGATAACGTAACATTATGAATAAATATCCAGTTTGTAGATCTTTGTAACGTCAGTCAAAATTAAGAAAAACTGACGTACATCAGCACAAAGTCTTGCATTCATCATCATTGTAGTGAAATTGACAGAGATACAACGGTAAAATTCCTCCAAGGATAACATTTGAGGATAAAAACATAATGCGTAGGCTGCTGATGTACATGATCGCCTAGACCGCGGGTCATCACCCTCCATAAAATTGACTTGCTAGACCGGAGGGGAACGGAGTATCAAAAGGGAAAAAAATATGACTGGAAAGGCTAAAGAGACGCAATTGGGGGGGGGGGGGGGGGGGGGGGGGGGGGGGGGGCGGGAGGGGGGGGGGGGAGGGGGGGGGGAGGAGAGGAGGGGGGGGGAGGGGGGGGGGGGGGGGGGGGGGGGGGGGGGGGGGGGGGGGGGGAAATGGATGAAAGTAAAAAAAAAAATTCAAGTCCCCCAAATTGACACGAGGTACGGAATTGGACGTTTTGCGATACCAAGCGCTTGATTTGAATTTGAGCGGAAGAACGCAGATGTCTGAAAAAAATTACAAAAAGTAAATTTTTCTTAATATTAATGTTAGGAATATAAAAATTAGCTGGCCAGATGGCCTATTCTGAGCAGTGAACGAATATGGTCTTAATTTTACAGACGGATAGATAATATTGAAAATAATGACAAAAGACAGTGTAGTTTACATCAGCCACAGACTGCATTGAATCTAACATATCGTTATTTGCACACAAAAACACGACCTTGGACACAGATGTTCAAATTTACTTGGCATAGAAGTGAAGGGACATTGGTGGTAGCTGTGTCTAAATATAACTTTTTTTTACACAAAAATTTGAAGGGGAGAGAACGGTTGGGTCAAAAATCGAGCACAATTTTGTAGAAAACACAAGTAGAGACGGACAGACTAACAGATAACCATCCATACGTGACTGAAGCTTGACTGAAATGACTTTAGTGAGGAAATTTGAAATTAAAAAATAAACCTCGGCAGTGATTTGGCCACAGACAATCATATCATTAGCGCTCAGAGCGCATTTGGGGTCATTCTTCAATAATTGTTCAGTGTTAGACACAGATTTTAAAGTGTGGTGTTTTTCCACCATATGAAAGACAGTGAGTTAAATTTAGGGACGCCATCCTATAGCCAGCAGCTCAGCTGAGTTTTGCTAGCACTTCTGTGTTAATTATTCATAATCTGGTAAGATTGAAATTATTTCTTTATATATTTTGAATATTGTTTCATGTTCGAGTGATTTGATACTGCCATATCATAATCTAGCCTTACAAACAAGTAGGGATTTTGCTCTAGACCCCCCGCCCAAGTCAGGGTCTAGGGACTAACAATGTACCTAAACACCAGCAAGGATTATGCAAGACCGATCAAGAGTTGAGAATAAGGAAACATATTACCTATCCTCTTTTAGGGTAGAAAAAACTAATAAATTATTTTTCAGAATCTATAGTCTGGGAGGATCTATCGGATGTAAACCCACCATGGTAAATGTGCTGTTTGGTCAGAGAGATCTGACCTGTCTGTATGATGTGGTTGTTGTGTCAGTGTGGTGTCCAGACGTGGGTAGAGAATAGATTTTGACACATGGCTCATACTTTGATTGCAGAGCTGCGAGTTTCTGTCGTCGTTGTCCAACAAGAAGTATCTATTCAGGGTGGTGATTTACACAAGTGTATCTGTGCAGTCATCGTGACAGAGACCACCATTATTGCCCGCCAGCACGGAGAGGTGGGACCACCTGATTTCAGCACCAGAGCTACAAATACCAGATGAGTGAGCCTCTGGTCTGCTGGATATTCACTAACCCTATTAAGTTGCAGATACCCCATCAAATTCCCACCATTTTCTGGACACTATGTGTAGTCAATATAGACAGGTGTGATGAGGCCACCCAACAGCACAGACAATTAATATCCTCCTTAGTAGCTGACTACCAGAACATTTTAATATAAAAACTAACTATTCTAGTACTTAAATATGTCACTTTTGCATTTATTATGTAAATTCCATTCCAATGCATTTTTTCATAAATTTTTAAATTCTTCTTCTTTTAAAACAAGTTCTGGTCAAAATAAAACTTGATCCAGAACAAATAAATGTAATATAATTATATCAAAAACTTTACACACGTGAGTTAGTTCAGTGTATTGTAACACTTGTTAATCTTATTAGTCTTGTTAAATATCTATGGGTATATTAATAACTATCACATCACAGTACACATCATAACCCTAGACACTTTACGCAGCTACATTCATTCAAAAAAAAAAAAAAACTAAGTGTGAGGTCGTAGTGGTAGCAAGAAAGGCCTTCTGACAATTCTCAATTACATTTTATCTCAGGAGCCTTCACAGCTGGCCTCATACAATTTACATGTAGTACCATCATCATCATACAATACCATCAATACCACTACATATATTGGGGTCTTGTCCAGGGATAATTAGCCCAACAGTAATATTAAGATCTCCTGGTGGGAGAAATAAAAGTAGGGAAATAAATTGTAAAATTTCCTTTAAAATTAAAAGTGTCCCTGCAGATAAAAGTTGGTGAATCTTCACAGCCAGTAATAATTAATTAGTTAACTGGTTAGTTAAAATTAGTTAGACTATAGTCATAAGAAGTACTTAGTGTATTTACTGGTTAGAGATTTAGCTTGTATATTATTATATTGTCTGAAAAGTATGGCGGAGCTAGCAAAATTCCGATCAGCTGCTGTGCTGACCGCAAAGGAGATGGGGATGGATGGTCAAATTTTAATTCAATACGTAACGACTGAATGTGATAAATATATTGAAAGGGAAGATAGAAAGGTAGCTGAAGAGAAGAGGTTACAAATTGAGGCTGAGAGAGAAATTAAGAGGCTGCAGATTGAGGCAGAAGAAAAACGACAGCAAGGGGAGGCAGAAGAAAAACGACAGCAAAGGGAGGCAGAAGAAAAACGACAGCAAAGGGAGGCAGAAGAAAAAAGGTTGACTGCCGAAAGGGAGGCAGAAGATAGAAGGTTGCAGAGGGAGCACGAATTACGACTAAGGGAGCTGGAATTACAAGGCCCGGCCCCTGAAAATGGTGCCAGCCCTTTTGCCTCAGATGCTACGCCCAGTATGGGGCCTCAAACTCAGCTATGGGGTTTCATTTAGACCATTTTGTTGAGAAAGACGATGACATAGAGGGGTACCTGGGACGTTTTGAGTTATTAGCTACTACATATGGGTTAGAGAGAGAGAGGTGGAGTTTAAAGCTATCACAGGGATTGAGGGGTGCTTCTTATGAAGTATTTGCCAAAATGAACAGGGAAGACCAAGACAATTATGACATGTTAAAGCAGGCTTTGTTATTAAGGTACGAGAAGAATGGTGAATTTTATCGTAAGAGATTTAGAAATGCCAAACTGTTGTCTGGGGAGACATACCACCAATTCTCTGCCAGACTAGAAACCTATTTGGAAAAATGGACGGCTCTGGGGAAGACCCAAGATCTTAAAGAAATGATCATGATTGAGCAATTGAGAGAGTCCATGGCTCCAGACATGAGAAAATTTCTCATGGAACAAGGTGCAGAGAAGTTGGGGGAAATTTTAAATGTTGCTGAGAGGTATCAGGCAGCTCAGGCAGAGGTAAGTGGTGCTAAAAGAAGCACATAGACAATTTTAAAGCTCCACAGCAATTTAATAAATTTGATAATAGAGAGCAGGGAAATAAAGGTAGGACAAATTTTGAGCGGCCAAGAAATGACTATCGCGACAGAAACTCACAGTTCAATGACCAAAAGTTCAATGAAAGAAAACCGTTGAACCAAGGAAAAAAGATGGTGTAAATGGTGCAAGAAGGATAACCATAACACCGAATTTTGTAGAAGGAAACCTTCAAACATTGCTGCAATGAAGTCGGGGACGCAAAGATTAAAGGTTAATCCTAAGGGACAACAGGAACCTTATCACCCCCCAGTTTGTGAGGATGTTATTTGTAATGGGGTCACCATAAGGTGCCTTTATGATACAGGGTTGGATTATGATTCAGTTGTGAAGTCTAGCCTAGTGGACCCAAGTCAGTATACCACAGAAACAGTGGAAATACAAGGGGCGACTAAGGACATACCACTCATGACACTTCCCATCGCAAGGATAACGGTGAAAACTCGCTATGTGGAAGGAGAAATCAGAGCAGCAGTGATAGATGAACCAATCTACCCTCTGATATTGGGGTGTAGATACGTCTTCTTGGGGAATCCCGAGAAACCTGTGATCATGGCGACAGTGCAGACCAGGTCACAGAAGAAGGAGGAAGAAGGTGAACCTATAAATGCTCATCCAGAGGAGATGAGGAAGGCGCAGGCTGAGGATAGGACACTCAAGCCCTGTTTTAAAAAATTGCCCAAATGCCACACACCTCCGAGCAAGGGGGAATATTTCATGAAGAACAAACTCTTATACAGGAAGACAGGAACTAGATCCACTGGTCACGGACAGTTAGTTCTTCCCAAGATATATAGGGCAAACTTAATAAGGAGCTTACATGTTGGAACAGATGGTGACCATGAGAAAGTCGGTACCATCTGCCAAAAGATTGCTCGAAAATACTATTGGCCCGACGTAAATGTCGATGTTGAAAACTTTGTAGAAGCATGTGGCGTATTTCATGAGGGAACACCCACAAAGGGAAAATATGTGCAGGACCTAGAAACGCCACGGGGCAACTTTAGGCCTGAAAGGAAAACTAATTATACTCGGGTAGACAAAGTGGAATGGGAGCCCCCCTTTTCACACCCAGTCTTCACTTGAATGGATTAACATGGCCACTATGCGAAGAGTACAAAGAAGAAATTTTACCCAGGATAAGATGACAATCCCTCGGTCAGACTTATATAACTGTTCAAGGGGAACTAAAAGAAGAACAAGAGAGCGAAGATCTCTCATAAACAATCTTAAGTGGGGAGACAAACCCCAGAGAAAAATTGGTAGTGGTCGATTTGTGAGGGATGATTCTAGGACACGAAAAAAGATCTGTGGGATCAATTCATTATAAAAGCTTCTACGGGGGACGGGACCCATAGATCGGGTTCCGGGATGAAAAATATAAGTATGGGATAAATTAAAAGATCCAGATGTAAAGCTTTATTAAGGACCTGGACAGATGAGAAGGCGGAAGAGACTGTTACCTCATCGTATCAATATGTGAACGAACTGACCACTCGTTTGAAAGCTGGATGGAAACTGGCAAATGATAATTTGAAACAAGCCAGGAAGAAACATGCAGCATATTTTAATAGGAAGGCAAAGGACAAGGAACTGGCAGTCGGAGAGAAGGTGCTGCTTCTACTACCCGGAAGCCAGAATAAATTACAAATTGGTTGGCAAGGTCCATATACGGTTCTAGGGAAGGTGTCTAGAACAAACTATAAAATTGACAAAAAGGGGAAGGAGAAAGTTTATCATGTAAACCTGTTGAAGAAGTATCTGGACAGACCACTCCAGGAAAGCACCCCCTTATTGACCTTGGCTATTGCAACCCAGATGCAAAAAGAACCACTCACCTCACATGAATACCCATTACATCCTTGTGAAACAGCAGCACAGGTAAAAGTCAGTAAGCACCTGACTAAAAACCAGAGGGAGAGAGTTCAACAGTTCTGGAGGAACATACAGATGTATTAACAGATAAACCAGGCCATACAAATTTGCTACAGTATGACATGAAACTGGTAGACTCAAACCCAATCTGTATGAGAGCCTATTCTATTCCGTTCGCGAAGGAGAAGGCATTGAAGGAAGAAATAGAGTATTTGTTGAAGGAGGGGATTATTTCGCACAGTGAATCATCTTTTAGTTCTAGTGCCGTTTTGTTGAGAAAACCGTCTGGGGAACACAGACTGTGCATAGATTACAGGAAACTGAATGCTGTCACAGAAGGACAAGTGGATCCATTACCAGACACAAAACAGTTATTTGCCAGACTGAACAAGGCAAAATACTTTTCAAAGGTGGATCTTAGTAAAGGCTATTACCAGATCCCAGTGAAGCCTGAAGTGAG
>JAMPIV010012946.1:220000-297500 GCA_024509875.1 Oreohelix idahoensis
ACGGACAGACTAAAAGATAACCATCCATACGTGACTGAAGCTTGACTGAATGACTTTAGTGAGGAAATTTGAAATTAAAAATAAACCTCGGCAGTGATTGGCCACAGACAATCATATCATTAGCGCTCAGAGCGCATTTGGGGTCATTCTTCAATAATTGTTCAGTGTTAGACACAGATTTTAAAGTGTGGTGTTTTCCCATATGAAAGACAGTGAGTTAAATTTAGGGACGCCATCCTATAGCCAGCAGCTCAGCTGCGTTTTGCTAGCACTTCTGTGTTAATTATTCATAATCTGGTAAGATTGAAATTATTTCTTTATATATTTTGAATATTGTTTCATGTTCGAGTGATTTGATACTGCCATATCATAATCTAGCCTTACAAACAAGTAGGGATTTTGCTCTAGCCCCCCCGCCCAAGTCAGGGTCTAGGGACTAACAATGTACCTAAACACCAGCAAGGATTATGCAAGACAGATCAAGAGTTGAGAATAAGGAAACATATTACCTATCCTCTTTTAGGGTAGAAAACTAATAATTATTTTTCAGAATCTATAGTCTGGGAGGATCTATCGGATGTAAACCCACCATGGTAACTGTGCTGTTTGGTCAGAGAGATCTGACCTGTCTGTATAATGTGGTTGTTGTGTCAGTGTGGTGTCCAGACGTGGGTAGAGAATAGATTTTGACACATGGCCCATACTTTGATTGCAGAGCTGCGAGTTTCTGTCGTCACGAAGAAGTATCTATTCGGGTGGTGATTTACACAAGTGTATCTGTGCAGTCCTTGTGACAGAGACCACCATTATTGCCCGCCAGCACGGAGAGGTGGGACCACCTGATTTCAGCACCAGAGCTACAAATACCAGATGAGTGAGCCTCTGGTCTGCTGGATATTCACCAACCCCATTTAGTTGCAGATACCCCATAAAAATTCCCACCATTTTCTGGACACTGTGTAGTCAATATAGACAGGTGTGATGAGACCACCCCAACAGCACAGACAATAAATATCCTCCTTAGTAGCTGACTACCAGAACATTTTAATAAAACTAACTATTCTAGTACTTAAATATGTTCACTTTTGCATTTATTATGTAACATTCCATGCATAATTTTCATAAATTTTAAATCCTTCTTTTAAAACAAGTTCTGGTCAAAATAAAACTTGATCCAGAACAAATAAATGTAATATAATTATATCAAAAACTTTACACCCGTGAGTTAGTTCAGTGTATTGTAACACTTGTTAATCTTATTAGTCTTGTTAAATATCTATGGGTATATTTATAACTATCACACCACAGTACACATCATAACCCTAGACACTTTACGCAGCTACATTCATTAAAAAAAAAAAAAATTAAGTGTGAGGTCGTAGTGGTAGCAAGAAAGGCCTTCTGACAATTCTCAATTACATTTTATCTCAGGAGCCTTCACAGCTGGCCTCATACAATTTACATGTAGTACCATCATCATCATACAATACCATCAATACCACTACAATCATCATCATCATCATCATCATTGTGACGGTAGTCCTATGTATTTGTTCAATTTATTCTGCTCCTCCATTTGTTAGCTCCTCTACGTCACTAATTTGCCAAAATTATCTCTCAGTCTAAGTGCGCTTGTCTCAGAGAACACCCCATGCTTCGGGGCTTAAGCCAAGCCTGGCATGTTTATCTTTCTCATTGTGACGACTACAATAGAGTAAATAAACTAAGCGAGGTTACATTTCAGTGGGAGACTTTTTTACTATAAGACTCTTAATATTCCCGGGAATATATATATATATATATATATATATATATATATACTTTATATATATATATATATATATATATATATATATATATATAAAGTCATGCGCCGCATAACGTCCGTTCAGACAACGTCCGACCGCATATACGTCCGTGGGCTCATAAGGTTATAATAGAATTCAGAAATCCCGATCGGAGAACAGGACGAAGCGGACGTAACAAGACGCAGCGAACGCAACAGCTTCCCGCACGCAACACGTGTATCTCATGTCTCTTGTATACAGTACAAAGCGATTGTGATGCCAGGCGTATAATGGTACAGTACATTTATAACCTATAATACAGTACATGTGTCTTGATAGTCATAAGAAACGCCTATGTTACTGGCCTATGTATGTACTGTACTGTACTTACTATCGTTATTTTAATGTGAACTTTCGAAAATACATTACTGTATGTGTACAGTATCTTGGCTATTTTGTCAATACATGTACAGTACAGTATTCCATATAACTTTGCTAAATATTACGTATGGTGTTCGCACAACGCCCAAATCGCATAACGTCCAATTTCACAGAACGTATCGTGGACGTTAAGCGGCGCTTATTGTGTGTATATATAAATATATATATTTAACATTATGATTTATTTTTTAAAAAAATACTTATATTGTTGTTTTTGTTATTATATCAAGGAATTGTCAAGTCATACACAGAGCCACTTGTCAGCTTCCCCTATCATGGGCCCACCGAGATATCACCCCGCATACAGCCAACCAGGTAAAAGCAAGAGTTACATTTGGGGCTAAAGTGACTCCTCCAAACTTAGTGCTATACTGGGTTCTCAACATGTTTCACCACAGGGGGTATCACTGGAAGTGTTTGGATGACTTCAAGCGTCAATGAGACAGAGGTTTACTTCCACATCTGTATATTGTAGCATTGGTGGTCATAAAAGGATGACTCCAGATTCCTCCATGTATAACAATACTTATGTACAGAGCTGAACAAATAAATTACTTTCCTGAAATGTCTTCGGCTGGAAGCTCATTACATACGAATCAAGTGTTACATCGTGACACATACGTATCTAACTGAAGTGGGCGGAGGATGCAAATTTTACAAGATTCGAGACAACTCAGTTTGTCTGTAATTGCTATTCTAAAAAAAAAAAAAAACCCGTGACACCCCCTAAAATAGGAGTATTATCCTTCTATTTATATCACTTCCACGTTGCAAGCGATCTTTGTCCTCTCAAGACTGTGTGTGGTCCCAGCTTTCGGGTCTCCCCAGTAAAGTAGAGGCAGTGATATGTGTCTGTGTGCGATAACGTCATTTGACAGTGGTTGAGGCTCAGTCGCTGCTACGCCATTGAAGAACAGAGCCGTGATCTATCGAGACTGTGTTTGGTCCCGGGTCCGGGTCCTCCCAGTTCAGGTGGGCCGGAGCTGGTTTCTTCTTGGTAATGCAGCTTGGCAGTGGTGGAGGCTCGGCGCTGGCTGTGCCGATCCCTCGATACGTCTTGTCTCGGAGATATAACCCCCTTTGCAGGGTAGAGAACAACTTTTCTCGTGGCATTGCACCCTCGCCACCCGAAGAGAAGTTCCCTGGGGTTGCAATAAAGCCCACTGGTGGCTGGCCTCTTTGCCAGTCACCACTGTCTTTGGAGGTATAACCCCCTTTGCAGGGTAGAGAGTTATCAAACCTCGGGGCAGTACAAACACGCCAAAGTGGGCCTGGTGTATTCTGTTTTCGAGTCTAGGATGCTCCCTGGGGTTGAAAGAAAGCCCAAAACACACCCTCTAATCGTCTGACACCGTGTGGGATGCACGGCGGGTTGCGGTACCATCGCATGGTGTCACGATGGGTGGCTTCCCGGCCGTGTGGCAACACGGACCATGTGCAGAAGGGCGGCGGTCTGGCTCAAGGGTATGAACGAGTGAATAACTCGTCCCCTAAAGGGCAAAAGAGTGAATAACTCGCGCCCAGGGATTCAAACAAACAAACAAACATATCACTTCCAAGAGTTATCTTGAGCGAAAGTTGCTACCTTTCTAAAACTCATCCTTTTTACTAGAACTGTCTGGCCATTTGTGGACCACTACGGCAGGTCAAGGGAGACAAGCCGCGACAATCATCATCATTATCTTCTTCATCTTTTTCATCAAGTACAATGCTCGGTGGCTTAGTTGATCATATCTCTCCAAAACTTCCTGCTCCAACACTGTTTATAAATTCTTCCGTTGACTTCCTTCCATGCTATGATGTCAGACTTCCCGGCATATTTTCTATTTATCTTTTTCCATTTTTTCCCCTTCATTATTTCCTGTTGTCACAATATATTCAAGCTTTTTTATAACATAAAACTCTCCTTTTAACACTTTCCTGTTTATCTCTCGCTATTTCAATGTTCCCTGTTTCTCTGTCAAACTCTGGCTCAAGTCATATCTCCGCGTCAAAGTGTTCTCCATGCCCTTATGAAGTCCAACATACTGTCAGCCTTGTCCATCTGTCTATTTTGCGGAATATATCACAGGACTAGTTTTACCCTCTGCATTTTCCTCAAGATTTATGTCTGTTTCTATCTTTATGTCTTTTCTTAATCCATCAATTCCCTTTTCGCTCCATATGAACAAAGAACCTTCATTGCAGCTAACACCCTTGCAGAAAGACTGCTCCAAATCGTTCATGTTTCTGCAGCTATTTTCTCTACCTGATGAGGTTGCACAACCTCAAATTAGAAGCGTACACGCACATTGAGAGAATTAACTAAGTTTTGTTTCTTTCTAATTCCAGCACGATAGAACATTCTGAAATAACCAGTCAGGCAGAGATTGATGAAGTGTATTAAATAAATGAGGTTACTAAAGGTAGAAGAAATCATATAGAACAAATAAGAGATAGGGGAATAGGAATACACAAGATTAAGTACCCTTCTCCTAATACATGGTTTCTTAATGTGTGTGGGTGTGTGTGTGTGTGTGTGTGTGTGTGCGCGTGCGTGCGTGCGTGCGTGTGTGTGTGTGTGTGTGTCGCATGGAAAAGAACCCATTGTTTGTCCAGTGAAGCCTTCGAATCCTCTTCTTAGAAAAAAAAATGAACATACACGCAAAATTACAAATTTTACTTATTAATTGTTAAGTTATGTACACAGACCTCCTAGAATCCATTCACCCGTGAACCTCAAACTAAGAAGCTCTGCCCTATGGTAATTCATTAAATCCAAACCGAAACTGCACATAATCGTGTTTGCACCTTCGTACAACTTCACTTCCTGTATTTGTGGTTGTAACCTACATGCATATCCTTGCTTTCTGTCGGAAGATGTTATTATCCCTCTCTCGTGTTTATGTTCCTACATAGACTGTTTATATACATCTATTTTTGTCAGTCTTGATTGGTTCTTCTTTTTTTTCATTTTTACCAATCAGTGGGAGATACTCTTTACTCTTAAAGGACGAGAAGCTAGTAACCTGGGCCGATTTCCCCAGGAGTTTATAAAGACCGAAATTTTGTAGGGTCAGTATATTTGACCTAAGTTTTTCTTTGTATCCAAATTTTATATTTTATTAACCTGCATTCAATTTCTTTTCCAACAATGTATAACATTACCATAATTTAAAAAATAAAACTTGGAAAGAATTGACCCTCAAACTTAAACATTATATGACAACTCCAAGCGAAAGAAAATTCCTTACGTCAAACATGCGGAAAAGACCACTTTCCTTTTAAGTGGTAACTTTATCTTCTATCCAATGAATCCTGATTATTTTATTAGTTACTGTTTGACCTTAACTGGTGCTTTTTAGCATTTTTTTTTTCGGGCGGGGATGGTGATAAAACAAGAGACAGGAAACAGGAAAAGGAAAATAGAAGGATGAAAAAAGTTATAGGTGGAGCTGCAGCATGCCGTTACTATATCCCCCGAGCCAGGGCTGAACGTCAATAACCACGGGTTGAGATTACAACTGTTTGACCTTTGCAAACGGTTGGCATATTTATTAGATAATGGAAAACAGAATTCCGGGGTTCATGTAGTGTAGCGACCTTTGTCTTCCCATTTGCTCACGAAGTAATCATCTTCGAATCCAATTTGTTCACGCAGTAGAGATTTCGCCTACCGATTTGTTCAAGCAGTAGAAATTTCGCATACCGATTTGTTCACGCAGTAGAGATTTCGAATACCGATTTGTTCACGCAGTAGAGATTTCGCCTATCGATTTGTTCACGCAGTAGAGATTCCGCTTACCGATTTGTTCACACAGTAGAGATTTCGCCTACCGATTTGTTCACGCAGTAGAGATTTCGCCTACCGATTTGTTCACGCAGTAGAGATTTCGCCTTTCAATTTGCTCACACAGTAGATATTTCGCCTTTCAGTTTGTTCACGCAGTAGAGATTTCGCCTACCAATTTGTTCACGAAGTAGAGATTTCGCCTTCCAATTTGTTCACGTAGTAGAGATTTCGCCTTCCAATTTGTTCACGCAGTAGAGATTTCGCCTTCCAATTTGTTCACGCAGTAGAGATTTCGCCTTCCAATTTGTTCACGCAGTAGAGATTTCGCCTTCCAATTTGTTCACGCAGTAGAGATTTCGCCTTCCAATTTGTTCACGCAGTAGAGATTTCGCCTACCAATTTGTTCACGAAGTAGAGATTTCGCCTTCCAATTTGTTCACGCAGTAGAGATTTCGCCTACCAATGTGTGCACGAAGTAGAGATTTCGCCTTCCAATTTGTTCACGCAGTAGAGATTTCGCCTTCCAATTTGTTCACGCAGTAGAGATTTCGCCTTCCAATTTGTTCACGCAGTAGAGATTTCGCCTTCCAATTTGTTCGCGCAGTAGAGATTTCACCTTCCAATTTGTTCACGCAGTAGAGATTTCAACTTCCAATTTGTTCACGCAGTAGAGATTTCGCCTTCCAATTTGTTCACGCAGTAGAGATCTCGCCTTCCAATTTGTTCACGCAGTAGAGATTTCGCCTTCCAATTTGTTCACGCAGTAGAGATTTCGCCTTCCAATTTGTTCATACAATTTGTTGTCATTTTTATAATTTTCTGACATTTCTTAAACTTTTTTTTTCCATTCAAGGTTTGGTTTGGTTTTTAAGGACCATCTTCATCGGACACGGACAACTCCATCAGTGCTCCAATTACCTCCCTTTTATCACGCAAGGAGAATCTCAGCACCGTGCACGAATTCCGTAGCCCCGGCGAGGATCCCCGTGTGCGTATACAGGAATCAGACATTCTATAAATGTTGTTTGTGATATGTAGGTTTCCTAATTTTTAAAATTGTTGCCACGGCAGCGGCCTTGTGGCATGCTCTTTACGATTTCCAGCTGTCGGGGAATTATTAATGTGTGCAAATTGCACACGGGACGTCCTATTTTTTCGCCTTTATCCGTGAAGGCTAGGCATCCGGTTTCACTACCCAGGAGATCAGGGGAGAGTATGACATCATTAGGAATCACTGGTTCTAAAAACAACTTCTATCAATTATATTCCCTGTGCTGGAAGTGAACCCGGTACCTTTAGAACTAGAGGCGGGCGTCACATCTCTAAGCCACTCTGACTATCCATTCATAATTTTATCGATTTATAAATTTATGTAGGCTGTCTTTCTCGGGGGTTGATTATGCTTGACATTCTGCTGTTCCATCTAGAAAGGTAAAGGATCCCGTTACACGCCCATTGGGGCATATTTGGGAATATTGTGTTAGGCCCAAATTTTCTTGACCATCGGCACACTAGGGGTGATGTGGTCAGTATCACGCCGGCAGCCTTAACCTTCCCAGAGTTGCTCTGGTACCCAATTCTTGAAGATGGATCGACCCCGAAGCCATTTTCAGTCTTTAAAAAAAAAAATAATCCACCTCAACTTACAAAAATAAGTCGCCATCTTAGCCAAAGATTACAAATAATCTCCGAGTCGTTCTATTATGATCTTCCCAGAAAAAAGACGATGGTACCAACATCATGAAGACTTAAGTCGTCAAATCGCAGACACGAATACAATAGCCATGGCACAGTATGTCGCTGTAATGCAGTATATTTACTTGAACTGCGCTTCTGTGGCTCGGTACCATCCAGAAGGTCTACACAAAATATACTAGCCGCCATTAAAAACGTATCGAAATCGTGACATGTTTTCACTGTTGAAATGTTTATGCAAGTGAGCGATTTTCAAACCCCGAAAGTGTGCAAGTGATGAAGTTCATGTATTCCCACTTTACTGTCGATGTGATGTTTACTTCAAACAAGGTTTTTGATAAATTATGGCTTTATTAAAAGTCGAATCATATTGAAATTTCGCACACGCATTAGTCAAGTTTCAGCGAGTAAAAAGCCATTATCTGTTTTCATCGAAAGAAAGTCTGTTAATGTTTTTGTCATGCCTCGACTGTCGTCACAAGAGCGATGGCAAGCTGCTGGTATGCTCAGCAGTGGAATGGCGACCAGAGAAGTTGCCAGACATTTCAATTGTGACCAGTCCTTTATAGTGAGGCTGAACCAGCGATTTCGGGCGACAGGTACCACCAATGACCGTCCCAGGCTTGGTCAGACTCGTGTAACAACTGTGGTGGGTTTTGATGTTATTAAGTGTGGTTGCTAGGTTACTTAGTGTACTGAATGAGGTCAGCTGTGAAGGTCCCTGAGGATAACAGTTTATGTGAGTTTACAGAGTACCTTACTACTACCACCTATGACCTCAAGCAGACTTATTTGTGATTTATATGACTGATAGCTACGTTTAATGTCTAGGGTAATGAAATGTGGTGTGCTGGTAATTGAGTACACAAACACACATACACTAATATTAAGGTCTATGATCAAGTCAATTAACACTGTGTTTAAAATTTAGGAATTACAATTTTTTTCAAATTTTATTTTGTCCTGAACCAAGTTTTCTTCTGGTCAGGACTTTTAAATTAAAATGTGAATCAATTTCAATAAAATTACATAAAATCGGGTAACCACATGAAAGACTTGTACATATATATATATATATATAAGTTGAATTTACTAATATTGGTACTAACTAAAGTCTTTAGGAATTAGTGCTGGATGTCGGGTCGGGTATTTCCTCATCCCCAGTCTGTAGTTAATAGTGTTCATTTGCTCTTTACACAGGATTAATGGTGGAAAAAGTTATTAATACACAAGGTAGTTTCTAATAGATTATGTTCGTTGATGAATCAGCAGGCCAGGTCTTTAGTACTTAACTGGCCTGTGACGCTTGAAGAAAGTTGTTCATTAGGCTCACTCCTCATATGCTCTGAGGTAGTATGGTGGGCATCTCAATTCATGCAATGGAGTATTCGTCAGAACATCTGGCACTAGCACAGTGCCAGACAAAGAAACTCTGAAACCACAAAATTAGGCTATGTCTTAACATACTACCTAATCCACCATGTTTACAAGCATAATTACATTAAATTAACAAGACGGGGTCAGATCTCTCTGACCGACCCAGCACATCTACATCCAGGCTGTTATCAAGTAACACTAGTTCCATTCCTCTCCTCTATGGAGTGCAATGCATCTGAAATATTTTCATTAATCTCTTTTTTCCATATAATAAGGTGGGTGATATGTTTCCACCTGACCACCTGAAAAGAAACATCTGTATTCTACATTTCTGATAGTTTATCCTACTATATTTCAACCTCTAGGCCCTGGACAGTCGGCTGGGGACCTAGAATAAGTACTCACGTGTCGTAATCATTTTTCATTATATGGCAGTATCAATCACTCAGAATTGTTTAATAAAAGGTTAGTAATTTCGTCCTTACCACAATTCAGAATAAAACACACAGATACGCTGAAATAGCACAAACTCAGCTGAGCTGCTGGCTAGACTAGGCGTCCCACTACTATTAGCATATATATTCAATGGACGACAAACTTCTTAGCCTCAACGATCTGCTTGTATGGACAGTCTTAAAAAAAATGGCAACTAGCCGGCAACTTTTTTCAATAACATTAACTATTTCGTCCAATGAGAGTACTTCCCCTCTACAGTTTAAAATTTCAAACATAAATGTCCAATTTGGGTCCAGTTTCGGTCTAGTGTGTAGTGTATTTCTGTCTGTCGGTCGGTCCGAACTTGGGTTTTCCCAAAATTGCACTTGGTTTTGGACTAACTGCAAAAAAAAACTACACAAATTTTTTCTCACCCACTGCTTAGATTTCTACTGCGAAGATATTTTTAGATTCTCTCCTCCTTGTCTCCCCCTTGTCTACATGTACCTTTTTTTCTGCCTTCGTCTCAAGGACGCGTCAAATGTAACTTTAGTGAATGCAAAACTAACATGTGTTTGCTAGTCTGCATCGAACAAATCAGTCTTTTGTCAATAACTTCCGAATTATCTGTCCATCTTTTTATTTGAAGGCATATTATTTATCAGGAAAAGATAAGCTCCTTAACTAGCTAATTTTTGTGATTCGAAACCTATTAATAAGAAATTCCATATTTTTTTCCATGTTAGTCTTGAAATCTTTACTACCACGCGTTCACTTATTTTCCATGTGCTGTCCAGCTATTTTCGAGAGTTTTACGTCATTCTAAATAAGAGCTAAGTCTTTTTTCGTAACCTAAGTGGCTACATGTTCTTACTTTACCTCGTATTTCAAACACTAACTACGAGTTCGCGCGTATGTTAGGCTTAGATTCAAACGCTTGCAGACAGCATCATTTTTTTCTTTTCTCCTTTTCTTACACCGTCTGAACGAATAGGCCTTTCGCGTCCCCATGTTATAATTAGTTTTTTTCTTTTTCCAATGACACTAGAAAACGATGGTACGATCTACCAAATCACCGCGCTTGTGGCGTAGGCGAAAAAGCCGCAGCGTAACTTAACTATGTTTTATCCCTACAATTTATTTTAACTTTTATCTTTATAAATGGAGGATTTTATCGCTGTATCAATGTATTCCATCACAACAACACTAGCTCAAGATCGCCAAATTCTATTGTTACATCTGCGCAATCGCTTCCAAACAGCAACTCAGACAACAGCTCATACACCTGGCACTCGGAGACTTGTCAGCGCAAACACTGTGCGACGGAGACGCAGATGCCAAGCCTGTATTGATGCTGTAGGGGGTCATACACGGTATTAATGATGGCTGTGACTGAATGACAGTGAGTGCGACTTTTGTTTTTACACCTAGGGTTGACAACTGCTTAGGAGCCGGTTCTGAATTGTCTCATGTTTAATAATACAGCAAATTGGGGTTAGTAAATGGATAAGAAATGTAAAATCAGTGGTTTCATGTATTTTAAATTTAGCACAACGAGTTGCGGTTCATAAACTAAAGCGATGCGTTTTTAATGGCGGCTAATATATATATCTGATGTTTACTTATCATCATAGTTATCACCATTCGGCTCCACGAGTGCACGTACTGTCAATTAATTCATGTCAAAGAATTCAGAATTTAATTATGTAAATTAGCTTTGGGGGTTGTTGTTGAATTTTTCCATTTTTGTTGTTGTTGGTTTTTAGTTTCTACAGCATGGGGTAGACAAGCTCAACGCCCACTCCTCCCTAGTTGCACGTAGAGATATAGTATGGTTGAGTATAAAGTTACTGTTTTTTTTTTTTGTCTCTCTTTTTCGTGCCCCGGTAACATTTGGGCGAGATCGTAAGTAAAATAGTAAATTTTTTTTTTTTAATTTACAGTTGGCAATGCCATTGATGAATACAATATGTGTGCTTGCGTAGAATAGAGGGATTAAAATGGTATGACAAAGTTACCAACGTGGAACTGATGACAAGAACTAGACAAATGCCAGTGGAACAAGCGATGAGAAGAAGACGATGGCGATGGATTGGACACACACTGAGGAGACCTGTTGAAAGCATTACAAGGCAGTCCTTGTTCTGGAACCCCCAGGGCAAGAGAGGCAGAGGTAGACCAAGAAGCAAATGGAGAAGAGAGCTGGAAACAGAGGTGAAAATGAGGAGTAAAACGTGGAAAGAACTTGAGATGATGGCACGTGACAGGAGGACTTGGCATGTGTTTGTTGAAGGCCTATGCTCCTTTGGGAGTGGAGGTTTATGAATGAATGCCATTGTTACTGCGTGTAGCTCCTGTGAGTATCCGAAAAGGCAAATGACAAAAATAGGAATACTACATTCTCAGACATGTCGTAAAGGACAGCTATTATAAGATTGAGCATAAGACTGCTGACCTCGTCTTGTAAAACACATTGTCACAGGAACCACGTCTCCGTGAGTATGGTTAATGATTTGTGCAAGCTTACTGCAAGAGGACCAGTTAAACCGGTGGTTCCATTCTCTGTAAGAACGCAAGGGATATGATGATGATGAACATGATGTCGAAATGGTTAAAATTATATTCGACGAATGTAACATATTTTGAGATGGCGTGGTCCTAACCGCCGACACATGGTGAACGTCGTTTAATTAAGTCGTAGTTTCCTATTAATTTAAAACGGTAAAGATAGTCCCATAACAGATACTGCAGTAGGATGAGGAGTGTTAGAGACTTCACTATACTAGGTCCAGCTGTATGTGGTGGAGTGACCATTTCCCTTTCTTGCTGCCTTTGCCTTCCCTAACTCAAGAGCAGAGTCAGGTGCTCAATTACAGCTGAGTGTACTAGAACGTGACGTTACAAGGTTTCGATTATGGAACCAGGAAAATATACCGCGAGTTGATAGCCCTCTAACCACTGAGCTAATCGAGCGATCATTACAAACATTTTTTTGGTCATATTAGTTGAGCGCAGTTTAAACAGTTGAAAAAACCCATCCCCTACGAGTATGTTCACTTTCATATGGTGCACAAGTTTGTGGACATCCTGATTACCCCATTCTCCCTCCTTTTTCCGATCTTCCTCTATTACTAGCATTTCATGTCCTTATTGTTTAGATTTAAGGAGTAGGCACATCTTCAAAAAGCCTTTGATAGTCTACACCGCCCATCATTGTGGAAATTACTTACAATCTATGGTTTTCCAACAAAATATGTGAGTATAATCAAAGCGCTATATGACAATGCAAGATGTTGTGTTAGAACAAATAAAGGGAATACAGAATGGTTTACAGTAGAAACAGGGGTGAAACAAGGCTGTATTATGTCACCACTACTTTTTGGAATAGCTATTGATTGGGTTATGAAAAACTATACCCACAACGAACTTCGTCTTCTTCGATCCTTAACCACCGACCGTCAAAGCAGTCAGTGGCCATCACGCCTAGTGGCGTCTTGTAGGGCAACAACAAATTGATTCCACTTTGCACGGTCGGTGGCCATCCCTCGTACAGTGCCCCAACTCTGGTTCACTCTTTGCATCTCAGCCTCCACAGTCCTCCGCCAAGTTGTTTTCGGTCGGCCTCTCTTTCGTTTTCCTTCAGGGGTCCAAAGCATAGCTGTTCCTGTGATGGCATCGGGGTCTCTTCTGAGGACATGACCAACCCAGCTCCAGCGTCTGCCAGCCACGACGGTGTGCATGTCCTCTTGCTTGCTACGAGTAAGCAGATCTTGGTTGGTGATGGTATTCCCACAACGAACAATTAGGTATAAAATGGACAGATGGAAAGTCCCTGGAAGACCTTGATTTTGTAGATGATTTGGCATTCTTAAGTCCAACACCCAGACAGGCCCTCTCTCTCTCTCTCTCTGATCCTTAGCCGCCGACCGCCAAAGCAGTCAGTGGCCATCACGCCTGGTGGCGTCTTGTAGGGCAACAATAAATTGATTCCACTTTGATCGGTTGGTGGCCATCCTTCGTACAGTGCCCCAACTCTGGTTCATTCTTTGCATCTCAGCCTCCACAGTCCTCCGCCAGGTTGTTTTTGGTCGGCCTCTCTTTCGTTTTCCTTCAGGGGTCCAAAGCATAGCTGTTCTTGTGATGGTATCGGGGTCTCTTCTGAGGACATGACCAACCCAGCTCCAGCGTCTGCCAGCTATGATGGTGTGCATGTCCTCTTGCTTGCTACGAGTAAGCAGATCTTGGTTAGTGATGGTATTTGGCCAAAAGATTCGGTGAATTTTTCTTAGGCATGTTGTGTGAAAAGAGGACAATTTCGACATTTCCTTCTCTGTAACTCTCCAGCATTCCGCACCATAGAGAAGCACAGAAAGCATACAGCTCTGATATAATCTTAATTTTGTGCTTGTGCTGTATTGGGATGACTTCCAGATGTTGTTTAGGCTAAAGAAGGCTGTTCTTGCCTTATTCATTCTGATGTTGATGTCTTTGCCTGCCCCGCCGTCTGGTGTTACTATGCTTCCTAGGTATGTGAAGGTATCTGTCTGTACCAATTGCTGATTCCTTACTGATATGGGCTCAGGGTTGCTCACATTGAGCGTCATGACTTCAGACTTCTTTAAATTGATATTCAAGCCCATCTGCTGGCTAAACTTATTAAGTCTATCCGTTTTTTCCTGGATGTGTTGATGTGAATGTGCTAGTAGTGCAATGTCATCTGCATATTCCAGATCTTCCAATGTAGAAAATGTTGTCCATCTTATTCCTCTTGGACTGCCCTCTGTTGTCTGGCGCATCACCCAGTCTATGACTGTTAAAAATAGAATGGTTGATAAGGGGCATCCCTGTCGTACTCCTGTCTTCACCTCAAAGGTTAGGTTGCTCTGCCCAACACTACACGTAAAGTTGGCATAGAGGCTTTTTATGATTGACACTATGCAGCTTGGAATTCCATAAGCCCTCAGTATTTTCCATAAACTGTCCCTATGTATGCTGTCGAAAGCCTTTTCAAAATCAACAAAATTAATGTAAAGCTGTCTTTGCCATTCTGAGCACTGCTCTATAATGTTCCTGAGAGTGAATATATGATCTACACATCTCCTGTTCTTTCTAAATCCTGCTTGTTCTTTCTTTCATCAGTTTGTGGTCTACTGCCTTTGAAATTAAGACAGACAGGCCCAAGAAGCAGTAAATAATATGTGTCATCTCTCGGTTAAAATAGGTCTCCTGAACGGGGAAAAACTACAGAAAGTTGAAAGTTTCAATTATTTAGGCAGTAAAATGACTCAGGATGGTGACACAACAAGAGAAATTCATACTAGAATTGCTTTGGCAGCTAGCGCCTTCAATAGATTATCTAACATTTGGAAATTACGATCACTGAATATACATACCAAGCTTCGTCTGTTTAATTCAAATGTTATCTCAGTGTTAACATACGGCTGTGAAAGTTTGAAAATAACAAAATCATTGGAGAACAAGCTGAATACATTCGAGAACAAATGTCTTAGAAAACTCATGAACATCAGTTGGAAAGAATTCAAGACTAATCGACAAATAAGAGAAGACTCTAAGCAGAAATATGTCTCCGACTGTATAAGGAAAAGACGATGGTCATATATCGGTCATGTCCTACGAATGCAAAACAACAGAATACCACTGCAGGCGCTCACTTGGGTTCCTGAGGGTAAGAGGAAAAAAGGAAGACCAAAAGAAACACTCAGAAGAACAATAATAAGAGAAGGAAGAACGTTGGGCCTAAATAATGTGCAAGAGCTAAGAGGAGTGGCGTCACAACGAACAACCTGGAGAGCTCTGGTTTCTGCCTTATGCGCCGTGTTTGGCGCTTAAAGAATTTATTATTATTATTATTATTACATCTGGTTCAGCAAGTAGCGCAGCCAATTACTAGGAATAACTTGATTGTGTAAACAAGTATGGGGGCGGGAAATGAAATAATTATAGACGAAGTGAATATATTTATATAAATATAAACATATCTGTTCAATTTGTAAAAAAAAAAAAAAAAAAAGATTGCAGATTTTCAGTATTAAAAGCTGTTTTTCCGCTCTGTAAAAGAGTTATTTGACCTGATAGTTATGGCAATGTTTTCACCATGCAGATAAGTCCGTTCCAACAAACAAACATTGACATTTCTTTCTTTCTTTCTTAATCGAAACCTCGTCTGCCTCGTAAACAGGGTGGAGAGGTGACCCAAAGAGCACAAGGCTCCTGGGCAAAATATGTAATCAAAATGTTTGACAAACAGGTGATTAGCCCATTGTGTTTGACAAACAGGTGATTAGCCCATTGTGTTTGACAAACAAGTGATTAGCCCATTGTGTTTGACAAACAGGTGATTAGCCCATTGTGTTTGACAAACAGGTGATTAGCCCATTGTGTTTGACAAACAGGTGATTAGCCCATTGTGTTTGACAAACAGGTGATTAGCCCATTGTGTTTGACAAACAGGTGATTAGCCCATTGTGTTTGACAAACAGGTGATTAGCCCATTGTGTTTGACAAACAGGTGATTAGCCCATTGTGTTTGACAAACAGGTGATTAGCCCATTGTGTTTGACAAACAGGTGATTAGCCCATTGTGTTTGACAAACAGGTGATTAGCCCATTGTGTTTGACAAACAGGTGATTAGCCCATTGTGTTTGACAAACAGGTGATTAGCCCATTGTGTTTGACAAACAGGTGATTAGCCCATTGTGTTTGACAAACAGGTGATTAGCCCATTGTGCCCGAACTTGCCCTCAAGTTTGCATTTAATCGCTATGAAACCATCAATCCTTCCTGGTTAATTCCAGCCAAAACGGACATAGCCTCTTTTACCCGAAGGTGTCGAGGAATACCCCTTCCTCTTCTGGCCGAAGGCATTTATATACTCAGGACCAGAAAGTCTGAGAAAAAATCCAGAGACAGGGCGCAAAATCTGAAACGGACACATCGATCTGCCTTGTTTCGTAATACTGGGAGGGCCCAAAATGGGTGTACCACACACAGTTGATCAAGACAGAAGTTCGCCTGCTTTTTAACATTGACATTCAGTAGATTAATGTGTGTCACGAGTTGGATTTAAGTTAGAGTTATGCCTGAGTGCCGGATAAGACCCTAGTGTGAGAAAAGACTAAGATGATAGATTTATTTGAGAAATGATAGTGAATGTAGTAAGGTGAGTCTATTGGCTCGAGGATGATAACCGAAATTAAATCTTCCTCGCCAAATCGTGACTTCAAGAAATGTTATAAACTCACCACATCTGACTACCTTTAACAAACTAAAGGAGATAAGGTTAAACTAACACAACAGACACCACTGTACAGACAACAGTTAAGGACTATACAGTGAAGAACTGATCCAGTCAACATTAAATAAATTTATTATACAAATCAACAGAATTTTCATAACATAGTAACAAACAAAGAAAATCATATATCGTGCAAGGTTGCACCGACCTGGAAACAAAGAAAATCAATTTGATTATAAGCACACCAAATTAAAACTCCAACCACTTTCACTCCTTCATACACCCTGCTGGGGACAAAATTTAAAATGATAAGTGATCTTAACTACAGTCTAATTTGGTGGGGCGTCAACTATAGCCACCACTCTATAATTCACTATTTCTAATGTCAAGGTTCTGCTGGTACTGCCTAAGACTATCTGCACAGCTGCTAACTCTGTCAGCATTATACGCCACTAAGACACTCTCTGCATTGCTATTTAATAGACTTCTTTAACTCTAAGGCTCAGAGGCTACCCTCTAAGAACAATATGAGACTCTACAGGTCCCTGATATATTTTTCACTCTATCTCACTCCTGCCTTGCTTCTCTCGGTTCGTTCAGCAACCAGGTATGATACCCTCTCTCCTGGTTCTGACTCCTACACTGATGACTTCAGGAAAAACTATTGACTAGTTGCTAGACTTCACTGTAGAGGCTGCACTGTTGGCGAAACAAACTGATCTTCTCTTGCTATGTTACCCCTCATTTGGGTTTAGGCCCTTCGGTATTATTGTGACCGAGGCTATAAAAGACACACCAACCCGCTTGCTTGGGTTCGATGTGTGTGTATGAGCTTAGAGCTCCGGGTTTTAAGAAAACCCTTTTCACTGAAGACTGCGTCGCTGCCTCGACCTGCTCTTCCTCACTCCCTCTCTCTCTCTCTCTCTCTGGGGCCAATGTACTCAGAGCCGATACCCACCGCGGTACAAGCTCTTACGCCTGTGACGTACGTCTAGTTTGACAAGTGAATTCTCCCTGATATGATGGATGATTTAAAGGGACTTTTAGCTTTTCATAACATTAGAACCCCTGAACATTTGTTGTAACTTTTCGTTTGCCAGAACGCATTCCACCGGGACTCATGTAGGATACAGGACTCAAAGAGACAGACCATGTATCGGCGGACATAGTTTTCCCAGCGACGAGATCAAAGCGAAACGGGACAGACCGAGGGGACGGATCTCAGATAAGGATCAAATAAGTTGTCAAGAGACTAAATATCTAGACACGCGAGCAACGGGGGAAAGCGAAACGGGCAGCAGCGAGCGGATACGAAGACCAGGGGGCGGCTTCTTCTCTTGATGTGGCGGTCAGATCCCCAAAAGTTCGTGAGATCAAATAAGTTGTCAAGTTTATCATGTCCCACTCAACTTACATTCCATTTTAGCTAAATAGACCATGAAGAACTAGACACGTTATCACTCGCTGGCCAGACCTTTACAGAAGCACTAGCTTTATTGAAATCTTGTTATAGATTTTCCCCTGGATTTTATATATATTTGCAGTGATTTCTAATTCTGTGCAAAGCGGTAAAATATATATTGTGTAAAGTGATCAGTGGTCTAGCTCAGTCATTCTATTTAAAGGGATTCTGTGTTAATTTAAATCTATTTAATTAAACCATCTCAAGAGTTCCAGTTTTAAATATAATGATCTATCTATTATATTATTTCAAAAGATAATAGATGCTTAAATTAACTTTTAAAGTCGCGAAGGAATTTATAATTAATAAATTCAGTTAAGTCCTAGTTTTATAGATGTGTGTTTTTAACCACTAGAACTCGCGCAGTGTTTATTAAATACATAATTAAATACTCGAGTGTATTATAGGCTTAACGGGAAATTCATCGCGCTTTAGAAGGTTATTTGTTTTCGGTATATTTCATGTCTTTTTTTTCTTTCACACAGAGTGATCGTAACCTGTGCGATCCCAGCATTAAGAAAGCAATAAAGAAATCAATCTAAGCAAAGCAAAGCATAAACAGTGTGTAGAGTTCCCCTGACGCAGAACTTGTTGAGACTGTGTAAATTTTTAATCTTTGAGGCGATTCTATGTTTGGAATTCCGCTATCTAACTTATAGCAAAGAAAGCACACCCAAAGACAAATTTAACGCACCATCAAACAACTTAAGTCGTAACGGGAAGAAGAACACTGGCCCGAGCTTTGTTAGTTTACTGACACAGAGAGATAATTCATAATTTCCTGAACAGTGATGTGACTTAGTTTTCTCACTGGACTTAAACCATACCTCACGGATAAAGTGTACCAGCACGCGTAAGAATTTTATTATCAGCGGCATAGTCAAATAGACCACACCATCCTCACCCCGGTATCAGAGACCGTGCCCTCCCATAGAAACTGTTATTAAAAAAAAGAGACACAACTACAGATTCATTTTCCAGCGATTACGGGATCCTTTTATGTGCTGACCGCCTACCCGATAATCTGGGGCTAGAACTTGAACAAACACTCATACATTTAGTTGAGGTGTAACTGCTGTTGTGTTATTCTATGGAGTGCAAGATTTTTTCACAATCGGTAAGTGAGAGCAAGATGAGTGAAGGCCTTTGCTAGCGCGTGTATGAATGACAGGAAATTAATTCTTTTGTGTGACCATTTTGTTAACTTGCTTACCTGGTAACATATATCTTTTCTGTATACCCTACATTGTTCCTTTAAGTGGGATAGTTGATAATTTGTTAACTCTGTTTAAAACCACCTCCTTTCCATTTGCTTAGTAAAGGGAAGAACAGCTGGGAAGAACAGGTTTTTTTTCTATCACTTATACCTAACTTGGTAACACCTCTTTCAGAGTAATTAACTTTACTGTTAGGTTAACGTACCCGTGTTCCTGATATTATCTATCTCTGGACTGGGTTTGTCTTTGTCTAATGAGCGGGAAGGGCTTAGTCGATACCAATCTTCTTCACCCCTCCCAAACTTGTTATTTGCATTTGTGTACTTATGATAATTTATGTAATATCTGATATTTTTAGTGATTGATGTTTAAAGTGAATAAAATCACATAAACTCATTTAGTTCTGTGTGTTGGATATACCCAAAGCCCAACATTTCACCTATTCGTTTAATATAGTTTGTATCAACGTCGTGTGTGTGTTTGAAAACACCGAATAGGTGTGCGCGCAGATGCGAGTCTGGAAAACTGGCAAATAATTGTTTGACCAGGAGAGTGAAAGAGAAGATTGAGAGACACGATTTGTCGTAAATAAGTCTGTCTTTACTCTCCTCCAGCACGCTGTGAAGTAACTATTAAATCTCTACATTTTCTATCACTGAGCTTTCCATCATCATTTTCCACTCTAAACCGGACCACTATTTCTACGACTCTTTTCTCTCAAAATAAATTTACGACAATATTTGGCTGGCTCGTCTGGGATAATTTTGAGATACATTTGATGCACACATATTTGTGGGCTGGTTCTGGGATCTTGAGCTACATTTGAGGCAATCGCATAGCCGGGTTAAAGATATTTTGAGTCTGATTTAGTCTGGGTCTAACTAGGTAGAGTGTGAATGATTTGTCTTTGTGAATTAGGGAAATTAATAAATAATTACACCCCTAGACAAACGTTCTTTAAGTATTTGGGTTGTCCACACAGCATATTTACAGGTTGTTTTCTCTCCACAGCAGTAGAAAGTACAGACAAACAAATATATTTGCTATTTTAATTATCCTCTGGCGGAGATAATTATATTTCTTTCTTTATAAAAGTTGCTGGGATTGCGTGATTGTTTTACAGTCACTAAGGTTTTTGAAGTCAAAAAGAGTTGAGCTTAGCTAAAGACGGATTGTTCTGATTTTTAAAAATTAAGTTAACAACGTCTCATCTCAATAATTGACTTTAGGGACGGAGTTTGTTGTCAGAGATTTAAAATTTAGGGGAAAATTTTTTTTTCCTTTTAAATTGTTTTAATTTAAATTTTTCTCTACTGTTAGTAATAGTAGATTCTTTTCCAGTGTAACTTACCATTTAGTGGCATAGTCGCTTGCGTTTAGAGCCTTAATTGCCAGATAATAGCAGCGATAAGTTTGCACAGTACAGGTAGGAGGTAACACAGGTAAATTTGTACTTGTGTTTTTTTCTCGTAGCGGTTCAGAGTTCCTCCCTTTCGCGTTTCTTCTTACTAGTTCTCTAAGCATACTTCATCTTATTCTTTAACAATGGCAGAGAGGATAAAGATGAGGTCCATCTTGAGGCTGGAAGCGAAAGAGGCAGGATTAGATGCAGAAGCTGCAAACGCGTTTATTAACCAGGAATTGGAAATATATGACGCGGAGCAACAGAGAGCCGAAGCTGAGAGGAAGGCGAAGCAACAGAGAGCCGAAGCTGAGAGGAAGGAAGAGAAAGAAAGAACAGAGAGGAGAGAAGCCCAGGAGAGGGCAGATAAGAAAGAAGCGGAAGATCGTCTTTTGGAACAGAAGAAAATTGAAGCAGAGATGGAAACTCGCAGAGAGAGAGAGAGAGACAAGGAAAGACAGCATCAACTGGCGCTTAAGGCTCTAGAGAGTCGGGCGCCTCTACTTCGACTAACGGAGAGCCGTCTTCGCCCCAGTCTCAATCAATGGGCCTCTCCAGTACTCAATCTGCCCAATTGACTGCTATGTCGTTTTCTTTAGAATCTTTTCCTAGCCCTAACGAAAAAATTGACAGCTACCTAGAAAAATTCGAGAGACTCGCGAATCTTTATGGGTTAGAGAGTACCCGCTGGGCGCTCAAACTTTCAACGTCACTGAAAGGCAATGCTTATGACGTGTACACAAAGCTGGGACCGAATCAACATGATTACGACATGTTGAAAAAGGCCTTACTACAGCAGTTTGAGATGACTGCCCGAAAGTTTCTGCAGTTGTTCAGAAACAGCCGAAAAGAGAGCACGGAAACATTTCCACAGTTCTCTTCACGTCTCACGGGTTATCTGACAAAGTGCATTGAATTATCTGACCTACCTCTTTCATATGAGGGACTCCTCGAACTTGTTCTCGTGGAGCAGATAAAATCCACTTTGTCGAATGAAACTCGTAGATTTTTGGCTGAACAGGGGGCAGTCAGGCTTGAAGACATACTCAATAAAGCCGAACGCTATAGCAATGCAATGGCCGAACTTCCCAGCACTAAACGTAAACCCACCGATGAGCCATCTCGAAAACAGAATCTAGAGCAGGCATCCTATTCTTCCACTTCCTCTCAACATTATAACCAACGAGATAACAATACCCAGAAACCTCCCCAGGAAAAAATCGAAATTCTACAAAACCCGATACCCCCCCCCCAACAACAATTCTGATCAACCCAACAAGCCTACGTGGCAGCGCGGCCACCAAGGTCAAGGAAAAGGGAAGACCCCTACACCAGGAACGTCTGATCAGGGCAAACAAACCGGTGCAAACCGCATTGGATGTTTGCATACAGCCTCGAAAGGTAGAGTCAATGTCAGTGATTCTCAACCTGAGGGGGACCGACCCTCAACTCGAGGAACTGTAATTTTGAACGGTACCTCTACTACTTGTCTTTTTGACACTGGATTAAGTTTTGATTGTATTGTCGCTAGGCACCTAGTCAAACCCGGTCAGGAGACAGAGGAAACCGTCAAACTTAGTGGAGTTTTCAGGAGTGATGCACCCAGGACGCTTCCTATCGCACTGGTAGAAATACACTCTGACTTTGTCAGAGGAGTTATTAAAGCGGCCATAATGGATGATCCGATCTACCCAGTTATCCTGGGATGTAGATATGTGTTCATTGGGAGACCTAAGGAGCCGATTGTGGCAGCGGTAACCACAAGAGGGCAAGCCAAGAAGGAGAGGGAGCCTGCGCCAAACTTGTTGCCGAATGAACTGAAGGAGGCGCAACAAAAGGACCCTACTCTGGCGCCCTGCTTTAAAAAACTGCCCATGGCTAAGGACCCCAGACACAACGGAGACATCTTTTCTAAGGATGGTGTATTGTATCGTAGAACGGGCAACCCGGACACGGGGAATAACCAGCTCCTAGTACCGACGCAGTACAGAAACCAGATCTTAGAAATGGGGCACTCTCTTCCCTTTAGCGGACACATGGGACAAAACGCCACTATTCAGCGAATAAAAAACCACTATTGGTGGCCAGGAATGAACTCTGACATTGTCAGGTACGTGAAATCCTGCGCCCAGTGCCAACGGGTAGCACCCAAGCACTTGACACCCCCAGTACCTATGGGGCAAATGCCAATAGTAGGGACTCCATTTGAACGGGTTGCTGTCGACATTATTGGTCCTCTGGAAAAGACCAAAAGAAGGAACAGGTTCATCCTGACCTTAGTTGACACTTGCACTATGTGGGCCGAAGCCGTACCGCTACCATGCACTAATTCCAAGCATGTCGCAGAAGCCCTTGTGCAAATTTTTACACGGTTGGGATTCCCTCAACAAGTTTTGACGGACAATGGATCCCAATTCCGTAGCCTGTTAATGGAGGAGATCTTTAAGATCTTGAGGGCCAAACATATCCACACAAGTCCCTACCATCCGGCCGGAAATGGGCTCGTGGAACGTTTTAACGGTACCCTCACCATGATGTTACGTAAGCTGGGTCAGGAGAAACCGGAAGACTGGGACCAATATATATCGGCTGCCTTATTCGCCTACCGAGAGGTACCCCAAGCGTCTACGGGTTTTGCGCCAGCTACACTTTTATTTGGCAGACCTATTAAGGGGCCACTAGAAGCCTTACTTCGGTCCCTGACAGACCAGAAGGCTGACGAGACAGTCGTCTCTGCAAGCAAGTATGTATCTGAGCTTAAGGAAAAGCTAAAGCTAGGATGGGATCTAGCTACTACCAACCTTAAGAAAGCCCGCGCTAAAATTACTAAAAGATACAACAAAGCTGCAAAAGAGAGAGAACTACAACCAGGGGAGAAAGTCCTATTGCTACTTCCAACCGGAAGCAATAAACTTCGCATCGGATGGCAAGGACCGTTTACCGTCCTTAAAAAGATCTCACGTACCAACTACAAGATCTCCATCAAAGGAAAGGAGAAGGTCTTCCACATAAATCTGCTAAAGAAATATTTGGAAAGACCGGTGCCATCCTCCGAGCATCTCCTGGCTGTCGCCATAGCAACGGAAGACGAGGAAGATGATGATGGTTGCATGGAGTATCCACTGCAACCCACAGAATCCTTTAAAGATGTCAAGTTCGGCGACAATCTCTCACCAGAACAACAAACAGAAACTAGGGCTCTACTAAAACAGTACAGTGCAGTTTTAACGGATGTACCTGGTCGAACAAATCTCATTGAATTTGATATGAAATTAACAAACGAGACCCCTGTTCAAACCAGAGTTTACCCCATCCCGTACGCTAAAGCTGATGCACTTCACGGAGAAATAGACAAGCTGCGTCAGGCAGGAATTATCAGTGAGTCTACATCTCCTTACAGCTCGAGTGTAGTGCTGTTGCAGAAGCCCAATAAGGAAGTTCGGCTGTGCATTGATTACAGGTTGCTAAACGCTGTAACGGAATTCCAGCCCGAACCTCTCCAAACTGTTTCTGAGTTGTTCACCAAGCTCAGCAAAGCTAAGATCTTCTCCAAGATTGACCTCAGTAAATGTTATTATCAAATACCAGTCAAGGAGGAAATTAAACCTTTGTTAGCTTTCAGCACTAGTGAAGGACATTACACATTTAACGTGATGCCGTTCGGTTTGCATAACGCACCAGGAGTGTTCACCAGGATGATGAGGAAGCTTCTACAACCTTTGCAAAGTCCCCATATCCATAATTTCATGGATGACATCTTAATTGCATCGGAAACCTATGAAGAACATATTGCTACGGTTGCTATGCTCCTCAGGAGACTACAGGAAACGGGTCTCACAGCCAGACCCAGCAAATGTCTCATCGGGTTTGAACAGTTAGACTTCCTGGGGCACACTATTTCTCACGGATGCAGTTGGCCTATTAAGAAGAACGTGGAGAAAATTGTGGCAGCAAAAAGACCCCGAACGAAGAAAGACGTACGTTCCTTCATATCGCTATGTGCATACTATCAGAAGTACATCCAGAACTTCAACGGACTGACGGCACCTCTGACTGACCTCACAAAGAAAGGTTGTCCTGATAAGGTCATATGGGATCAAAAGTGCGAACACGCGTATAGCACTTTGAAAGGACAGTTGTCTGCATACCCCATTCTTGAGGTTGCCTGACCTCAAGAAACCTTTTGTACTGAGAGTCGACGCGTCAGGTCAGGGCATCGGGTCAACACTGCTTCAAGCCGATGACAGTGACCTGAACATGCTATTTCCAGTTGCCTATGGCAGTCGGAAATTAAATAAAGCGGAACGGAACTACAGCGTAGTTGAAAGGGAATGTCTTGCTCTGATTGACGGTATCAGACGCCATCATGAGTTTCTTTATGGTACATCGTTCACGGTGCAAACAGACCACGCTCCGTTAGCATTTCTTGGTGCCAATAAAGAATTTAACGCTAGGATCATGCGTTGGGCCCTCCTTCTAAGCGTCTATTCTTTCAAAGTGGAATATATTCCGGGAAGACAGAATGTCGGGGCTGATTTTTCTGAGTAGAAACTGGTCTACAGAGGAAGAAGAGCAAACTGAAGATACCACTCATCCTAAAATCACCAATCAGGTCACCTCCATTGTCAAAAATGAAAACATGAAAAATGGTTTCATGTCTAAAAGTGGGGACGATTGTGACATACGTCTAGTTTGACAAGTGAATTCTCCCTGATATGATGGATGATTTAAAGGGACTTTTAGCTTTTCATAACATTAGAACCCCTGAACATTTGTTGTAACTTTTCGTTTGCCAGAACGCATTCCACCGGGACTCATGTAGGATACAGCGACGAGATCAAAGAGACAGACCGAGGGATCTTAAGGGAGACTATCGGCGCTATCAAAGACAGTAGTTTTCCCTGATACGAGACGCAGTTGCTTGCCGCTAATTTCGCGTCTCGGTGTCAATCGAGGAACCGAGCGAACGGGGGAAAGCGAAACGGGCAGCAGCGAACGGAGATACGAAGACCAGGGGACGGCTTTTTCTCTTGATTTGGCGGTCAGATCCCCAAAAGTTCGTGAGATCAAATAAGTTGTCAAGTTTATCATGTCCCACTCAACTTACATTCCATTTTAGCTAAATAGACCATGAAGAACTAGACACGTTATCACTCGCTGGCCAGACCTTTACAGAAGCACTAGCTTTATTGAAATCTTGTTATAGATTTTCCCCTGGATTTTATATATATTTGCAGTGATTTCTAATTCTGTGCAAAGCGGTAAAATATATATTGTGTAAAGTGATCAGTGGTCTAGCTCAGTCATTCTATTTAAAGGGATTCTGTGTTAATTTAAATCTATTTAATTAAACCATCTCAAGAGTTCCAGTTTTAAATATAATGATCTATCTATTATATTATTTCAAAAGATAATAGATGCTTAAATTAACTTTTAAAGTCGCGAAGGAATTTATAATTAATAAATTCAGTTAAGTCCTAGTTTTATAGATGTGTGTTTTTAACCACTAGAACTCGCGCAGTGTTTATTAAATACATAATTAAATACTCGAGTGTATTATAGGCTTAACGGGAAATTCATCGCGCTTTAGAAGGTTATTTGTTTTCGGTATATTACATGTCTTTTTTTTTCTTTCACACAGAGTGATCGTAACCTGTGCGATCCCAGCATTAAGAAAGCAATAAAGAAATCAATCTAAGCAAAGCAAAGCATAAACAGTGTGTAGAGTTCCCCTGACGCAGAACTTGTTGAGACTGTGTAAATTTTTAATCTTTGAGGCGATTCTATGTTTGGAATTCCGCTATCTAACTTATAGCAAAGAAAGCACACCCAAAGACAAATTTAACGCACCATCAAACAACTTAAGTCGTAACGGGAAGAAGAACACTGGCCCGAGCTTTGTTAGTTTACTGACACAGAGAGATAATTCATAATTTCCTGAACAGTGATGTGACTTAGTTTTCTCACTGGACTTAAACCATACCTCACGGATAAAGTGTACCAGCACGCGTAAGAATTTTATTATCAGCGGCATAGTCAAATAGACCACACCATCCTCACCCCGGTATCAGAGACCGTGCCCTCCCATAGAAACTGTTATTAAGAAAAGAGACACAACTACAGATTCATTTTCCAGCGATTACGGGATCCTTTTATGTGCTGACCGCCTACCCGATAATCTGGGGCTAGAACTTGAACAAACACTCATACATTTAGTTGAGGTGTAACTGCTGTTGTGTTATTCTATGGAGTGCAAGATTTTTTCACAATCGGTAAGTGAGAGCAAGATGAGTGAAGGCCTTTGCTAGCGCGTGTATGAATGACAGGAAATTAATTCTTTTGTGTGACCATTTTGTTAACTTGCTTACCTGGTAACATATATCTTTTCTGTATACCCTACATTGTTCCTTTAAGTGGGATAGTTGATAATTTGTTAACTCTGTTTAAAACCACCTCCTTTCCATTTGCTTAGTAAAGGGAAGAACAGCTGGGAAGAACAGGTTTTTTTTTCTATCACTTATACCTAACTTGGTAACACCTCTTTCAGAGTAATTAACTTTACTGTTAGGTTAACGTACCCGTGTTCCTGATATTATCTATCTCTGGACTGGGTTTGTCTTTGTCTAATGAGCGGGAAGGGCTTAGTCGATACCAATCTTCTTCACCCCCTCCCAAACTTGTTATTTGCATTTGTGTACTTATGATAATTTATGTAATATCTGATATTTTTAGTGATTGATGTTTAAAGTGAATAAAATCACATAAACTCATTTAGTTCTGTGTGTTGGATATACCCAAAGCCCAACATTTCACCTATTCGTTTAATATAGTTTGTATCAACGTCGTGTGTGTGTTTGAAAACACCGAATCGGTGTGCGCGCAGATGCGAGTCTGGAAAACTGGCAAATAATTGTTTGACCAGGAGAGTGAAAGAGAAGATTGAGAGACACGATTTGTCGTAAATAAGTCTGTCTTTACTCTCCTCCAGCACGCTGTGAAGTAACTATTAAATCTCTACATTTTCTATCACTGAGCTTTCCATCATCATTTTCCACTCTAAACCGGACCACTATTTCTACGACTCTTTTCTCTCAAAATAAATTTACGACAACGCCTCTGGCGTTTCCTCGACTTTTCTCTCTTGAGAAGACTGACTACCTTTGCCAGCTGTCAGGAACAAGATTTATTGACAACCCGCTCTACAGGCCGTGATCAATGCAATTACTGCGTTTCTTCTGTTACAGAAGCAGACAATACTGCATGGGCGCACGGCCAGGAATTTCTACAGACTAAGAGGCCGCTAAATTGAAAAGCGCTACTATATATCTTTGATTTACCCACGCTGACCCCAGACCTACTTAAGGCTTGGCGTCTCATTACATCCAATAGAATTAAAGATAAATCTAAAATTTTCCATGCGCTCATCTCTAAATTTAGAACCAGTGTATTCTGCTTACTTTAAATGCGCGCGCATTTCCAGCTACGTAACGTTACCTAACGTCGTCTGTTAGCGTGAGCAGAAACAAAATGTGATTCGCTCTAACGTACGTTGGACGTTACCTGGGTAGGGGTCATCTCCCCTTCCCCACGATAAAATGACCGCGATAAATTTAACAACGCAAAAATAGAATTCAAGATCGCGATTATTTGAAAAGGGAAGACTGGTGCCATTCAGTACTAACTTACGTTAATCCCTATAGAAAAAAAACCCGCAATTAATTTACCTACAAACCAATACTAAACACGCCCACTATTTAAAAGGAAGAAGAATATATTCCAATCTTTGCCAGAGAGAAGACAAAAATGGCAAACTCATATAATTACCTAGAGACGAAGACCCTTGCAACTCTTATAGTAACAACGGGAAAACGAAATGGGGCCAGCTGAAGACTAAATCACAGTAACTCCATCACATTACCCCACCCTTCGAGGTCGGAGCCTGCCGATCTAATTTACTGTGGTCTTGGTGTTCAGATTGGCCCCTATCTATGTCTCCCGAGCTGTCTGTGATCGCTGAAGTTTCAGGGTCCCTACTGGGGTTTTCCCTGGTAGCCGCACTCCCAAGTTCTTTCTTCACCTTTCCTCTCCTGCGAGTTCTCCCCCGTAATTTCCTAACGGTGCGCGGTAAGGTATTGTTACTGGTATCGGGCTGACTGACTGGGTCAGAAGTCGCCGTAACCGTGCGTAACTGTTCACCGTTGTCCAAAGACCCGTGCACAATTCTCTCCTTCTTTCTCTCCTTATCTACTCCAATGCTTTTGTTGAAGGGCTGTTTGTTGCTGTCATTATCGACGGAGTTTCATATGTCAAGTTATTTGTCGTATTTTTCTCACCCTGGTCAAAGTTTAGTAACTATGTCTTGACTTTGCTGTGTCAGGTTGATTAGGGGTTATCTCCCTTGTTTGTTCATTCATTGTGTTTGACCTTTAGGGTCAAAGGTAAACAGTTCAGGCGTGTGCCCATGCGCAGGTTTTTTAAGCGCCAAGTTGATACTTCCGTCAGGCCGGGATGTAAGCTGGCTTCTGAGGGAAATGAGGTCCATTGTATTTTCGGGGAAAATCTTCGAAGTGACTGCGTTGGCAGGTCTCCCCAGCGATTCTCTCTGCGTCGGAATGACGACAGAGTTCCTTATTACGTTCTGAGGATTCGGTTCCAGGTAATACCGACTTTTTCCATTATTACGCTTTCGGTGGCAGAACATGTTAGAAGATTACCTAGTCTGTGAACTACAGCTCACCGGTCCTACATTTCATAACTTATATTTGTGTGCTCAAGGTAGCCATCCAAGACTATTAGTCTTTATATTATCCAGAAGTCCAGTGACGAAGATATATTGTGGGAACCGCAGATTGGCGGTATTTATGTCTACATAAGCATTACTGCAGAGTTGATGTTAACCTGCTTAGAAGAAGTACACAGATGACGCCATAACGAGGCCTGTGTTAAGGCTAATATATTACAGCCTGATAATGTGCAATTGGCGGGGAATGCCAAGTTGAACCTGTATGTCAAATTGATTAAGGTATCTGACGCGTTTAGTCAGAGATACCGAGGCGGCATTATGAACTGTCATCGAAGAACCTTATTATTGACCATGTACGAATATTGGAATGTTTACCAGCCCTTTTGAATGCCTGATGTATACCTAACGATTTCTGGTCAGCATGACCTTGTTTACAATGACTGTTCCTGTTGATGCTTTGTGTGTTACCGTCAATAAATGTTTTGAAACGTGCCAGCAGTGTTCAAGCATCCTCGACTACTGCATGTGAGTGTATGGGTTGCATTACACAACATATACGAGCCTAAACACACTCGCGCCTTCATTTGCACCCACACTGAGCTCATCATTACAAGTACTACACATCTTAACAACATGTATACTGTCTTGTGCAAGTGATCACCTCAACAAGAGAGAAAAAGACGGTTACATTTCTGGTGGACCAGATCTGTGGGTTTAAGCTGGACAGAGCGAGAAATTAACATTTCCGTGGACTTTGTGCTACATGTTTTGAGAAACAAGGTGGACATCTGAGAATAACACACATACTCGACACTTCCAAGTTTTGACTACACAGGACAGTATAAACAGTGTTAGCATTTTTGTTATAATGCTACATAAACCACAACTGCAAGACGAGTCCTTTTTGTAAACGGTACCGCTGGTCGTTTGCACGTTTCAGTGTGATAAAATTAACCGTGATACAACGTTAAAATATCTCCAAAGATAAAATGTAGGGATAAAAATAATGCGTAAGCTACTAGAAGACATGATCGCCCATGCCGCGGGTCACTACCCGCCATGGAAACTAACTTGTTAGACGTGAAGGCAAAACGTTTACCCTTGTAGACGGGATGAGAACGGAGATCAAAAAGAAAAATATGACTGAACACGTGCTTGAAACTAGCAAGTCTAAAAAGACGCAATTGGTGGGGAAAGGAAAAAAATTCACCTCCCCAAGTTGACACAAGGTAAAGAAATGGACAAAAAGGACCTTAGCTATTATACGCAACAGTCATTTCTTGGACGCTTTTACGATACTTAGTCCCTTTATTTGAATTCAGCGGCAAACGCATTACAGAAGATGCTCGAACATATTTCAAAAAAACAACTAACCTTGAAAAGTAACTTTTTCTTAATAATAATGTTAGGAATATAAAACCTAGCTGGCCTGATGGCCCATCTTGAGCAGAGAAATAATATGCTTTCATTTATACAGACGGATAGATAATAATGAAGATATTGACAAAAGACTGTGTTGTTCATATCAGCGAGCTACTGCATTGAAACAAAAAAATGTCACTAATTTTCAAAAAATTGCGGCCTTGAGACTCAAGTGCTAAAATCTAGATGAATGAAAGAGAGGGGGAATTAGTGGAAAGTTGTGGCTAAAAATAACTCTAGAGGCAGATTCGTGTAGGAAATGCATGTATAAACAAGTGTGTTTTTTGTAAAAAACGCAAGTAGAGACAGACGGACCAACAGACAATAATACATACTTGACTGAGGTATGACTGAATTGACTTTTGGTAGGAGGTTTGAAATTTGAAAAGGGGGAAAGGCGGTGATTGGCCACAGATAATCATATTATCGGCGCTCAGACGCGCATTTTTGCCATTCAACATAAATTGTCCAGTAGTAGACACAGTAATTCTTCAGTGGTGTAATTCCCAGAAGCTAATTGCAATATTTAGAGGGACGCCATACTAGAGCCAGCAGCTCAGCTGAGTTTTGCTAGCATATAACTGTGTTCTCTATTCATAATTCTGGTAAGACTGAAAGTATTTCTTTGTATATTTTAATATTGTTTAATGTTTCGAGTGATTTGATACTGCCATATCAAAATCTATCCCTTACAACAAGTAAGGATTCGCTCTAGATCCCCAGCCCCAGTTCAGGGTCTAGAGACAAACAAAATACATAAACGCCAGCAAGGATTATGAAGGGCGGATCAAGTGTTGAGATCAGTGGAACATATCACCTATCCTATTCAATGGCAGGAAGCTAATGAACATATTTCAGAATATGTAGTCTTGGGGAACTTATACTATGTGAAACCAACTTGGTAAGATGTGCTGTATGGTCAGAGAGATCTGACCCCGTCTATGTGGTGTTGTTGTGTAGTGTTGTGTGTAGAAGTGGCTCAGGAGGTAGAGTTCTGACACATGACCCAATACTTTTATTTCAGAACTGTGAGTTTTTATTTGGCACCAAAGTGGTGTCAAATGCTGTGTTGAAAAATACAAGTGTGGACCCGTGCAGTCTAGTATTTTGGCAGAGCAGCCTTATATTGCCCCCAAGCACGGAGAGGTGGGGCCACCAGATTCCAGCACCAGAACTACTCAGTCAAGATACGTGAGCGTCTGGCCTGCTGGACATTCACCAACTTATTTTCTAATTAACACACACCAACTATAATCCCATCAACTAGAACATACCATGTTGGGAAATAAACTTGTATTCCTCCCATCAGTAAATGGACACTGTTTGGTAGTCATAGACTGGGAGTGATGAAGCCACCCCAACAGCACATCCATTAATCGTTCTCCCATAGAAATTACAAATATAAACAGTAGTAATATTAACTAGTCTTGTAAAATACATATGTACACACCTTTCATTTATTATGCCATATATTCATGCATTTCATTCATAATTTCAAAACCTTTCATATGTTCTGACCAAAATAAAACCTTGGTTCAGAACAAATAAACTTAAAGAAAATTTAATATCAAAATTTTAAACAGCTTGAGTTAGTTCAGTGTGTTATAAATTTTATTAATATTATTAGACTTATTAAATATCTGTGTGTGTGTGTATGTAATCTACCACAACACATTCCATATCAGTACCCTAGATTTTTAACGTAGCCACATTCATTAGAAAGAAAAATATGTGTGAGGTCGTAAGTGGTAGCAAGAAGGGCCTTCTGTAAATTCACAGCTACATTTATCTCAGGAGCCTTCACAGCTGACCTCATGCATCACACTAGGTAATATCACAACCATACAATACCATCAAATCCACTACATATATTGGGGGCTCGTCCGGGATAATTAGCTTAACAGTAATATTAGGATCTCCTGGTGGGAGCATTAAATTAAGGGAACAAATTGTAAAAATTAAAAGTGTCCCTTAAAATTAAAAGTGAAATTAAAAGTTGGTGAATCTTCACAGCCTGTGGTAATTAATTAGTTAACTGGCTAATTAGAATTACTTTAGACTATAGTAATTAGAATTACTTTAGTGGTTAGAGATTTATCTTGCTCATTGCTAAATTGTCTAAAAAGTATGGCGGAGCTGGCAAAGTTCAGATCAGCTGCTGTGCTAACGGCGAGGGATATGGGAATGGATGGTCAGGGTTTAATTCAATATGTAACGGCAGAATGTAATAAGTATATTGAACGGGAAGAAAGAAGATTAGAAAAAGAGGCTGAAAGAAAATTAGAGTCTGAAAGGTTGGCTGAAGAGAAGAGGTTAGAGGCTGAGACTAAGAGGCTGCAGATTGAGGCAGAAGAAAAACGACAGCAAAGGGAAGCAGAAGAAAAAAGATTGACTGCCGAAAGGGAGGCAGCAGATAAAAAGGCCGAAAGGGAGGCAGAAGATAGAAGGTTGCAAAGGGAGCACGAATTACGACTAAGGGAGCTGGAGTTACAAGGCCAGGCTCCTGAAAATGGTGCCAGCCCTTTTGCCTCAGATGCTACGCCCAGTCTGGGAGCCTCAACATCAGCTATGGGGTTTCATTTAGACCATTTTGTTGAAAAAGACGATGACATCGAGGGGTACCTAGGACGTTTTGAGTTATTAGCTACTACATATGGGTTAGAGAGAGAGAGAGGTGGAGTTTAAAGTTATCACAGGGACTGAGAGGTACTTCTTATGAAGTCTTCGCAAAAATGAACAGAGAAGACCAAGACAATTATGACATGTTAAAGCAGGCTTTGTTATTAAGGTACGAAAAAAATGGTGAATTTTATCGTAAGAAATTTAGAAATGCCAAACTGTTGTCTGGGGAGACATACCACCAATTCTCTGCCAGACTGGAAACCTATTTGGAGAAATGGACGGCTCTGGGGAAGACCCAAGATCTTAAGGAGATGATCATGATAGAGCAATTGAGAGAGTCCATGGCTCCAGACATGAGAAAATTTCTCATGGAACAAGGTGCAGAGAAGTTGGGGGAGGTTTTAAATGTCGCTGAGAGGTATCAGGCAGCCCAGGCAGAGGTAAGTGGTGCTAAAAAGAAGCACATAGACAATTTTAAAGCTCCACAGCAATTTAATAAATTTGATAATAGAGAACAGGGAAATAAGGGTAGGACAAACTTTGAACGGCCAAGAAATGACTATCGAGACAGAAACTCACAGTTCAATGATTAAAAATCCAATGAAAGAAAACCGTTTAACCAAGGAAAAAGATGGTGTAAATGGTGCAAGAAAGATAACCATAACACCGAATTTTGTAGAAGGAAACCTTCAAACATTGCTGCAATGAAGTCGGGGACTCAAAGATTAAAGGTTAATCCTAATGGACAGCAGGAACCTTATCACCCCCCAGTTTGTGAGGATGTTATTTGTAATGGGGTCACCATAAGGTGCCTTTATGATACAGGTTTGGATTATGATTCAGTTGTGAAGTCTAGCCTAGTGGACCCAAGTCAGTATACCACAGAAACAGTGGAAATACAAGGGGCAACTAAGGACATACCACTCATGACACTTCCCATCGCAAGGATAACGGTGAAAACTCGCTATGTGGAAGGAGAAATCAGAGCAGCAGTGATAGATGAACCAATCTACCCTCTGATATTGGGGTGTAGATACGTCTTCTTGGGGAATCCCGAGAGACCTGTGATCATGGCGACAGTGCAGACCAGGTCACAGAAGAAGGAGGAAGAAGGTGAACCTATAAATGCTCATCCAGAGGAGATGAGGAAGGCGCAGGCTGAGGATAGGACACTCAAGCCATGTTTTAAAAAATTGCCCAAATGCCACACACCTCCGAGCAAGGGGGAATATTTTATGAAGGACAGATTGCAATATAGGAAGACAGGAACTAGATCCACTGGTCACGGACAGTTGGTTCTTCCCAAGGTATATAGGGCAAATTTAATAAGGAGCTTACATGTTGGAAAAGATGGGGACCATGAAAAAGTCGGTACCATCTGCCAAAAAGTTGCTCGCAAATACTATTGGCCCGACGTAAATGTCGATATTGGAAACTTTGTAGAAGCATGTGGCGTATTTCATGAGGGAACACCCACAAAGGGAAAATATGTGCAGGACCTAGAAACGCCACGGGGCACTCTTAGGCCTGGAAAGAAAAATTATTATACTCAGGTAGACAAAGTGCAATGGGAGCCCCCTTTTCACACCCAGTCTTCACTTGAATGGATTAACATGGCCACTATGCGACGAGTACAAAGAAGAAATTTACCCCAGAATAAGCTGACAATCCCTCGGTCAGGATTATATAAACTGGATGAAACTAAAAGAGAGCGAAGATCTCTCACAAGCAATCTAAAGTGGGGAGATAAACCCAAGAAAAAAATTGGTAGTGGTCGATTTGTGAGTGATGATTCTAGGAAGAAAAGTCCTCACTATAATGCTTCTAATGGACGGGACCCGATGGGTGCCATGAAAAATAAATATGATAAATTAAAGGTCCAGATGTAGCGCTATTAAGGACCTGGACAGATGAGAAGGCGGAAGAGACTGTTACCTCATCTTATCAATACGTGAACGAACTGACCACTCGTCTGAAAGCTGGATGGAAACTGGCAAATGATAATTTGAAACAAGCCAGGAAGAAACATGCAGCATATTTTAATAGGAAGGCAAAGGACAGAGAACTAGCTGTGGGAGAGAATGTGCTGCTTCTACTACCCGGCAACCAGAATAAATTACAAATTGGATGGCAAGGTCCATATACGGTTCTAGAGAAGGTGTCTAGAACAAACTATAAAATTGACAAAAAGGGGAAGGAGAAAGTTTATCATGTAAACCTGTTAAAGAAGTATCTGGACAGACCACTCCAGGAAAGCACCCCCTTACTGACCTTGGCTATCGCAACTCAAATGCAAAAGGAACCACTCACCTCACATGAATACCCATTACATCCTTGTGAAACAGCAGCACAGGTAAAAGTCAGTAAGCACCTGACTAAAAACCAGAGGGAGAGAGTTCAACAGGTTCTGGAGGAACATACAGATGTATTAACAGATAAACCAGGCCATACAAATTTGCTACAGTATGACATGAATCTGGTAGACTCAAACCCAATCTGTATGAGAACCTATTCTATTCCGTTCGCGAAGGAGAAGGCATTGAAAGAAGAAATAGATTATTTGTTGAAGGAGGGGATTATTTCACACAGTGAATCATCTTTTAGCTCCAGTGTCGTTTTGTTGAGGAAACCGTCTGGGAAACACCGACTGTGCATAGATTACAGGAAACTGAATGCTGTCACAGAAGGACAAGTGGATCCATTACCAGACACAAAACAGTTATTTGCCAGATTAAACAAGGCAAAATACTTTTCAAAGGTGGATCTTAGTAAAGGCTATTACCAGATTCCAGTGAAGCCTGAAGTGAGACCTTATTTAGCATTTAGCACATCGGAAGGACATTATGAATTCAACATGCTACCATTTGGACTGAAAAATGCTCCGAGTGTATTTTCAAGGATGATGCGCAAATTGTTGGATCCCCTGAATAACCCATGTATCCCGAATTTCATGGATGATATTCTCGTCGCCACAGAGACATTTGAAGAACACATTGACGCTCTAAAAATGTTATTTAATAGGCTTAGGGAGGCGAACTTAACTGCTAGGCCAACAAAATGTTGGATTGGATGCAAAGAGTTGGAATTCTTGGGACACACTGTATATCAGGGTAACATGACCCCTGATTCCAAGAACTTGGAAAAACTGCAGAGAGCACCTAGACCACAAACAAAAAAGGACGTGCGATCATTCGTGTCGTTATGCGGATTTTTATCAAAAATACATCAAAGATTTTAACTCTATTTGTGCTCCTCTGACTGATCTGACTCGCAAGGGACTTCCAGATAAAATTATTTGGACTGCGCAAAGTGAATTAGCGTTCCAAGACTTAAAGGAAAAACTCACTAGCAAGCCTATTCTCAAACTGCCTGATTTGACACAGGACTTTGTCGTAAGAACAGATTTAAGTAATGTGGGACTCGGGGCGGCTTTGTTGCAAAGATCATCTTCACCTGATGGGGAACTGAACCCAGTCGCTTATGCAAGCCGCAAATTGAATAAGGCGGAACAAGGATATTCCACAAGCGAAAAAGAATGTTTAGCGTTAATCTGGGCAATAAAGAAGTTTCAAATCTATCTGTATGGTAGGACTTTTGTGGTCCAGACGGATCCTCAGCCCCTCGTATTCTTATCTCAGGCTAAGCATGAAAACACAAGATTGCTGAGGTGGTCTTTGTCGTGGAATATTCTAATCCACATATATAAATTATCAAGTAAATATAAAGCCTAATAAATACATATAATAAATAAAGGAAGAAGAATGGTAAAGAACAGTGCTGTCACAATGACAGTACTCGAAATCCCCCTTCTTTTCTACTTCGTCGGCAAATTGTAACGCTTTCACGTTGATATTAAAGGCCTTCTGCAACATACACGCGTTTCCCAAACACACAATAAAATGTGCTGCCTTTCTAAGAAAAACCTTGAAATATGCAAGTTGACCTAAATTTTAAATTCCATTCATGTCTTTTTCTACACTATGTTACCAAAAACAAAAGACAGATGGACTAAAGGATAGCGAGAAGGGAGAGGCAGAAAGCCGAACACTAAACACGCGTCGCGCGATACACAAATGCTGCCATCACGCGTGTAAGACTACATGCACTAATTTTTTTTTTCAGACGGACAGTGATAAATTCACTACCCTTCCCAGAGTTAGGTTTTAAAATCTGAAAAACGCTTATTGGGGAAACCTGACATTCTACTGTTTTATGTCCGAAATCCTGACATTAGTCTGACAGTACAGCAGGACAGGTGGCGGTTCTCACATAAAAAATAAAACAACTACACGACTATCCTAGAAATTGCATATTTTGAACGCAGCCACTTAGCTCTTTTAAATTTGGATATTTGGGCTCCTTAGGGTTTGCTGACAAAGAATATGTACAACGTTATGCAAATAGTCTAGGAATTAACAAGTTATAGCCAAAATAAAATGATAGTGCTGTCAGACAACACCCAAAATCAGCATCGCTCAGTGGTAGATTTTTTTACACCACCATTGTACGGGAAATGGGCCGCAAGTTACATTTGAACTGATTGGCTGGAATGATATGTAAGGCTAAACACGATTGGTCGGGCTATAAATGCTATCCTTGGTTGTTAGGGGAGACGTAGGAAGTTAAAAATTTTTTCAAATACTTGTCGAAACGTGGCTCCATTGGCTAGACTCGCTGATATACTCACTTAGGAGCGTTAGTTCGAGACCACTAGTCAAATAAGCTTGATAAAGCAACAGTGCGTTGAAGCCAGCTCATATTTTGCTAAATAAAAGCCTGGAACATAAGCAGATGGGAATTTGTGCCAGTAGTATGTGCCAGAATTCATTGCTAATCAACGTATCTGTGTTTGTTTCCATGAATTGTGGTAAGCTTGAAACATTCAGTATCTTTTAATGAAAATTGAATGTGAATTGTTAATTTATGCCTGTATATATGTGTAGTTCAGTAGCAAACATGATGTAAAGCCTATAATGCTCCCGCCTGAACAGAAGGTGTCGGAGGAAAGTAAAACTGCATGGAATGGCCAAACAGTACACTGACACCTAGATTATTGATTAGACAGAAATAATGCTGGAAGTGCAGAGGCGTGGTAACCATTAAGGAGGTAAATACTGGTATAAAATATTTCAGATGAAGCTGACAGTTGGCCTAACGCTCTGAACTCAATGTTTGTGATGTATTGTGCTCAGTGTAAAAAGAGAGTATAAATTAGTTATGAAGTAGAAGGTACATCCTTCTTGTTTTCAGGGACCGTGGTCTTGATGGTATTGAGCAGCACCTGGTCAGAGCTTTGCTGAATCCAGAGTCGGACAGCATACTCCTTGGTCCATTTAGCTATCAGTGAGGTGTCTCCAGAGCCGAGGGGAGAATCGAGCAGAGGAGTCTGTTCCTGCCGCCATCACGCCAGATAAGCTGATGTGGCCAGCTGAGCTCAAAATTATGTACCCCCAGCTTAAAATGACCTTGTAAAAATAAAATTAAGAGGGGAATTAAATTGTGTTAATATCAGGAACTGAGAACATCTCCAATAATAGTTCCCATAAAGACAAACTATTGAAGTCATGATGACAAATACCAACAGAGCTTGAACAAAACAAAACCAGTATTACCTCATATTACTACTACACAACTGACACACATAGGATACTTTTAATAATATATGTCATTACAATATTCATATTGATAAATTCTGTACATATAACTTGTAATTTAAATTGATTGTGATTCCTGGTTCCCTTTGTAGTTGAATCAGGACACATATTCATTCATGCCAGCAATGAATACATATTGTTATTTGAAAAGTTATCAGTGACTCCATTAAGATATCCTTGTAGAGTGTTTTATGTATGTGAGTGTCACAGTGTTGTCAAGTGTGGTGGAATAAATTAAATTGTTTATCCGTCTGTTGTTGTTATGACTTACACTTCATCATACACATACCCTAGACATACAACGTAGTCATCACACTATTCCAGAATAATTCTGACTGAGATATATATATATGTGGCAGCAAGTAAGGTTATCTATAATACACTACACTTATTAGATATAGATACCTTCACAGCTGATCTCAGTCAGTACACTAAGTCCCCTATAAATATTTATAACATCCCACTTCACCACAGTCTTTATTGCTTCAACTTTATCAGTTTAGTATCCAATATATCCCAGGCAAATTGAATGTCGGTGCAGATTTCCTCAGTCGGCACCCCTGTGATCAAAATTAGAGTAGTGGCAGGCGTGAGGAGTAATTTTATCTATGTGTATCACTGGTTTTGGAACTTGCCGTAGGCATGTTTTCAAGTGGGGAGATGTGTGATAAAATTAACCGTGATACAACGTTAAAATATCTCCAAAGATAAAATGTAGGGATAAAAATAATGCGTAAGCTACTAGAAGACATGATCGCCCATGCCGCGGGTCACTACCCGCCATGGAAACTAACTTGTTAGACGTGAAGGCAAAACGTTTACCCTTGTAGACGGGATGAGAACGGAGATCAAAAAGAAAAAAATATGACTGAACACGTGCTTGAAACTAGCAAGGCTAAAAAGACGCAATTGGTGGGGAAAGGAAAAAAATTCACGTCCCCAAGTTGACACAAGGTAAAGAAATGGACAAAAGGGACCTTAGCTATTATACGCAACAGTCATTTCTTGGACGCTTTTACGATACTTAGTCCCTTTATTTGAATTCAGCGGCAAACGCATTTCAGAAAATGCTCGAACATATTTCAAAAAAACAACTAACCTTGAAAAGTAACTTTTTCTTAATAATAATGTTAGGAATATAAAACCTAGCTGGCCTGATGGCCCATCTTGAGCAGAGAAATAATATGCTTTCATTTATACAGACGGATAGATAATAATGAAGATATTGACAAAAGACTATGTTGTTCATATCAGCGAGCGACTGCATTGAAACAAAAAAATGTCACTAATTTTCAAAAAATTGCGGCCTTGAGACTCAAGTGCTAAAATCTAGATGAATGAAAGAGAGGGGGAATTAGTGGAAAGTTGTGGCTAAAAATAACTCTAGAGGCAGATTCGTGTAGGAAATGCATGTATAAACAAGTGTGTTTTTGTAAAAAAACGCAAGTAGAGACAGACGGACCAACAGACAATAATACATACTTGACTGAGGTATGACTGAATTGACTTTTGGTAGGAGGTTTGAAATTTGAAAAGGGGGAAAGGCGGTGATTGGCCACAGATAATCATATTATCGGCGCTCAGACGCGCATTTTTGCCATTCAACATAAATTGTCCAGTAGTAGACACATTAATTCTTCAGTGGTGTAATTCCCAGAAGCTAATTGCAATATTTAGAGGGACGCCATACTAGAGCCAGCAGCTCAGCTGAGTTTTGCTAGCATATAACTGTGTTCTCTATTCATAATTCTGGTAAGACTGAAAGTATTTCTTTGTATATTTTAATATTGTTTAATGTTTCGAGTGATTTGATACTGCCATATCAAAATCTATCCCTTACAACAAGTAAGGATTCGCTCTAGATCCCCAGCCCCAGTTCAGGGTCTAGAGACAAACAAAATACATAAACGCCAGCAAGGATTATGAAGGGCGGATCAAGTGTTGAGATCAGTGGAACATATCACCTATCCTATTCAATGGCAGGAAGCTAATGAACATATTTCAGAATATGTAGTCTTGGGGAACTTAAACTATGTGAAACCAACTTGGTAAGATGTGCTGTATGGTCAGAGAGATCTGACCCCGTCTATGTGGTGTTGTTGTGTAGTGTTGTGTGTAGAAGTGGCTCAGGAGGTAGAGTTCTGACACATGACCCAATACTTTTATTTCAGAACTGTGAGTTTTTTATTTGGCACCAAAGTGGTGTCAAATGCTGTGTTGAAAAATACAAGTGTGGACCCGTGCAGTCTAGTATTTTGGCAGAGCAGCCTTATATTGCCCCCAAGCACGGAGAGGTGGGGCCACCAGATTCCAGCACCAGAACTACTCAGTCAAGATACGTGAGCGTCTGGCCTGCTGGACATTCACCAACTTATTTTCTAATTAACACACCAACTATAATCCCATCAACTAGAACATACCATGTTGGGAAATAAACTTGTATTCCTCCCATCAGTAAATGGACACTGTTTGGTAGTCATAGACTGGGAGTGATGAAGCCACCCCAACAGCACATCCATTAATCGTTCTCCCATAGAAATTAGAAATATAAACAGTAGTAATATTAACTAGTCTTGTAAAATACATATGTACACACCTTTCATTTATTATGCCATATATTCATGCATTTCATTCATAATTTCAAAACCTTTCATATGTTCTGACCAAAATAAAACCTTGGTTTAGAACAAATAAACTTAAAGAAAATTTAATATCAAAATTTTAAACAGCTTGAGTTAGTTCAGTGTGTTATAAATTTTATTAATATTATTAGACTTATTAAATATATGTGTGTGTGTGTGTATGTAATCTACCACAACACATTCCATATCAGTACCCTAGATTTTTAACGTAGCCACATTCATTAGAAAGAAAGATATGTGTGAGGTCGTAAGTGGTAGCAAGAAGGGCCTTCTGTAAATTCACAGCTACATTTATCTCAGGAGCCTTCACAGCTGACCTCATGCATCACACTAGGTAATATCACAACCATACAATACCATCAAATCCACTACTCAAGTTTCGAGAAGGTCATAGTAACTTTATGTTCGTGAAGACCACTTCATGCTACAGTGGATCTGTCAGTCAATGCGCGCTTGACATTTTGTTATTGTGTTCGCAAGGAGCAAGAAATTTACTTTAGTTTCAGCTGTGACTGAACTTGTTCTGCAACACATTGAATTGATTGCTATATATATTTATGTTACTTCTACTGTTGTTGTGTATTTTTCTTGTGTTCTTTTGCGGGTTTAAGGTTGGGCTGTGTCTATTATAAGAGATACCACGGTCTGTAAGATATAGTGGTCTTATAATAGCGTTCCGTAGGAGCAATTTCCTTAATTGGAATTTGCTAGTGACAATTGTTGCTGTTTACGTTTAGCTGTGACGACATGAGTTAGTGTTGTTTTCGTTATTTTTTCATTCTTTGATTTTCGATTTGTTTTGTTTGTATCTGTAGGTCTCTCTTTTCTTTCGTTTATCTCTTTACACCTTTTTGTTTATAACAGTGTTGCCATTTGTCTTGTTTACGTTTCGCGGTCATCAGTACACATTTGTGTAACATTTTCTTTACTTTTTGCTGTATTGTTTATTTGACTTCCGCGAACGTTTTCGGTTATTGTTCTGTATCTTTGTCTTTGTATTTATGATTGTACTACATTATTGTCAAACACAGTCTACATACATATACTTGGTCATGTATTATTATTATTATTAATAAGGTACACTCTTCATATAGAGATTGTTAATAAAACATTATTGTATAAGATATTTATACAAGTTCTTTGTTAAAAGACTTGTTGTCCAAAGATTGAGACAAGGTGGAATACATATGAAAGTTCTTTATAAAAAAAGACTAGTGCCCACAGTGTGTGGTATATAAAGGTATTATTTTCCACAGGTACTTAAGTGATTATTTGTTATATTATAAACAAGATAACCATACAAGGTAGCCATCCAAGACTATTAGTCTTTATATTATCCAGAAGTCCAGTGACGAAGATATATTGTGGGAACCGCAGATTGGCGGTATTTATGTCTACATAAGCATTACTGCAGGGTTGATGTTAACCTGCTTAGAAGAAGTACACAGATGACGCCATAACGAGGCCTGTGTTATGGCTAATATATTACAGCCTGATAATGTGCAATTGGCGGGGAATGCCAAGTTGAACCTGTATGTCAAATTGATTAAGGTATCTGACGCGTTTAGTCAGAGATACCAAGGCGGCATTATGAACTGTCATCGAAGAACCTTATTATTGACCATGTACGAATATTGGAATGTTTACCAGCCCTTTTGAATGCCTGATGTATACCTAACGATTTCCGGTCAGCATGACCTTGTTTACAATGACTGTTCCTGTTGATGATATGTGTGGTACCGTCAATAAATGTTTTGAAACGTGCCAGCAGTGTTCAAGCATCCTTGACTACTGCATGTGAGTGTATGGGTTGCATTACACAACATATACGAGCCTAAACACATTCGCGCCTTCATTTGCACCCACACTGAGCTCATCATTACAAGTACTACACATCTTAACAACATGTATACTGTCTTGTGCAAGTGATCACCTCAACAAGAGAGAAAAAGACAGTTACACTGTTCTCTCTCTAGACCTATGCCGTCCAATGGTGGGTCGAAAACTTCCCTGGCTATGTTTCTCAACAGACTGACTTGATCAGCTGAGCTGACCGACTGGCTCTGTAGAGGCCTGGCGATGGCGACTACGGTGCTGCTCGCCAGCGGGGTTGTGACCGCTGGTACTTTACAATGAACCTGAGAAATCTCGTGTATTTCTGACACCGGGTTTCCGATCATTTGCTGGGTGTCTACTGAATCCTTATTGATCCCAGTAGCTTCTATCTTTGGAACAAGATAGGTAGTATCTGCCCCTGGCAGTGGTTCTGTGATCGCTCTTCCCCTACCAACATGAAGAGGGACAGAGCTCTCTAACATAGCCCCTTGCAAATTCGTAAGGCCGCTTCCCTCTTTTCTGGCCTGAAAAGTTCGTGAGAGGTAACTGTAGACCACGGGAGTCCTCCGTCTAACACCCTGGTTCTACCCTCAACCTTGCCCTCCCCTGTGAGAGTTACTGGCGTCAGTTGGAATGTGTCCTGCAGTGACACTTGACGGTTTAAGATCCCGTTAGATCGCGGAGTATCTGAGATAAAGTACTCAGTGACTGGTTCCAATGTTCCTTGAAATAAATTGAAAAATATAGCCAATTTTTCAGGTTCCTCGTTACGCGGGTCGTTTCCTGCAAACGAGATACAAGAGTTGTGGGGCCCATCTCCGTTTATAGGCAAACGGACACTCAGATCACTGTCCTCCGTCTGAGTAAAGTGCTGGTCGGATGGGGCTCCAGGGCTGGTTGGAAACATATGTTCGCTCGATTCGCCGTCTTGTGCCTTTTTAAGAGTGCGCTGGTCGTTGACATATATGATACAGTTCTTGTCAGTATGTCCCTCTCCTGAAGGAGCTAATACCATCGGGGGCATAATTCCCGACAACAAAGAATGTATTTCCGAAATCAGAGGCGTCACCTCTGTTTGGCCATTAGGCTGAACAGGGCTGACAGGCGAATACGCCTCTGCAGTTAACATACCGCTGTCCTTAGAGGCTCCTAACCTCTCCTTAACAAGACAGGGCTGTTCGAGCTCGCTCGGGGCTCCGTGAATTAGGGGTTCTCCCTGTTCACTTATCTGGCCTGTAGTAGGCCCCCTTGCTTCAGCAAGGATCGGTGTTTTAGGGGTTCCCAAAACTAAATGTGGGGCCCCTAGGATGAAGTCGTAAGCTGGAAGACCCTTGCAACTCTTATAGTAACAACGGGAAAACGAAATGGGGCCTGCTGAAGACTAAATCACAGTAACTCCATCACAATGTGTCATTGCTCTTTTATGAAGTATCCGCCACTGCTAAAGGCTAAATATTATTTCTTCTTCTTCTTCCACTCTCAGACGTCTACTTAAATATTTTCAAAGAAAGCAGTTGTCAGCTTGAGGCTATTTGCATCCCCATAGAGTTTTTCCAGGAATGATACTGGTAACGTCCATGTGTAGTTCAGGGGAAGGTGCCCACCAGTAGCATCACAGCCCGGCGGGGCTCTAAGGGGTTAGCTACATTCTGCTAACAATTTAATGGCGTCATCATCAAATGGCGTACGTCGCACTGTTTCGTTAGGCCTGTGGGATCAGTGCATCCGATTTCAACAGGCATTTATGTCGAGTTGCCTTCGTTGGCCTTTAACTGCCCCCAGCCTACCTGCAAGGCAGCAGTTATTGTGTCTCTGTGTTTGACCGGTTTTTTTCAACCGAAAAAAGTAGAAATTTGTTAACGAGAAAAATAAGTCGCCATCTTGGCCAAAGACTACAAATAATCTCCAATGCGTTGCTTGCAGCCAGAAAAAAGACAGTAAAATCAATATCATGACGACTTAAGTGGTCAAATCGCAGACACCAATACAATGACCATGGCACCGTATGTCGCTGTAATGCAGTATACTTACTTGAACACATACATAATTGTGTAAATTGGCCAATTTTATATTATAAACTAATTAGTTGTCTCGTTATAATAGCCTATCTTGTAATCGAATTAAATTATACAAGTAGTTCTGTCAACCCTGCAAATGTTTACAGCCGTTTCGGGCGAACCGGCTGAATGACACCAAAGGAGAAATGACTTGAAATAATGGAAATTGGAACTCTATTACGCTATAATAACATCGACAGAATTTGCAGCCTGGAAGAAATATCAATAGAAAGATAACCAATATAATAAGCTACCTAGAACAAAGAACAACGAATACCCAAATTATAACCCACGTGGGATTAAACCGGGAACTTTATACACGAGCAATAACATCGGCTAAAAACAAACAGCAACTCCTACTATAAAAATGATAACTTTATCTCCCCTTGATGCGTGCACGAAATAATTGGCAAGAATAACCAGAATAAAATAGGCTAAAGTACAATGACAAAAAAAAACAAAAACACGCGGAACAAATTATAACCACTGTACATCTCTGGGGCATGTCCAACACAACAATGGGTGGACAGCATTAGTCAAGGACATGGGGGAAAGGGGGGGGGGGGCGGGCGGGGGAACGGGGGGGGGGGGGGGGGGGGGGATTATGTCCTGCAGGAAGATTTAAAAACCGAAACTGAAACAATATGAATGTTAACCAGGTGTATAAGAAGAGCCATAAAAGGACAGGGGAGGTGGGGTGGGGGGAAGAGAGAGAGAGAGAATAAAAGAAAAGCTGAACGACAGAAGAACACTGGGGAGAAAAATGTAATGGAAAAAAGGAAGTGAAAGAAGAAGGAGTAAAAGAAGAGTAAGAAAATACTAATGAAGAATTAGGAGGAGTATAAGAAGAAGAGGGCCCCCCGAGGGGGGGGGGGGGGCCTGAGGAGGCACAGAAAGAAAAGGCTTACTGTTCCCTCAGGCATCGTCGAAAGAGGTGGTGAATATGTGGTTATGCTGGCAACCTAATCATACAAATAAAGTTCCTACATAAACCACAGCTGCACGAGAACTTGATTGACAGGAGACCTGCTGCAGTAGTTGCTCCGTGTCCCATAAAGGGCAGAAAAGGGAAATGATGATGAATGAATAGAAGAAGACAAAGGAGAAGGAAAAGACACGATGAGTTCGTTTCATTATTAAAACACACACACAGCTTTTATCACTTGGCGGGTTTGTTGATTTATTGAGCTAGAAATTTAGTATACCATGTTCGCAATTAGAAAGTGAGAACTTTAAATTGTAATGTCAATAAATAAAGTTGTTTTGTCGCTATCGTACGTCACTTCCTTGCGATTTCTGTGACAGAATACTACTGCTTTCTTTCACAGATTCTTTGGATCGGGCTGAGCGAACTTTTACTAGTTCCACAGTTTTGTTAATTCTCTTTTTTTTCGTTTCGTTGATTATTTACTTTCTTGTTTCAGTATTTCTTTTAGATTTTACGATTTTCTTGTATTATTATTGTTCTTTTTCTCTCATCACCGTTGTTGTTTACTTTTTCCATCTGCTTGTATCGCCCATTTGTTGTATATTTCTCATCATCGTATAGTTTTGTAGAACCTATATGTAATTCTTGTCTTTGTCACCTGTTTGTGGCTGACGAAGGGTAAAACCCGAAACGTCCCTTGTTTCTTGTGAACCGTTATTTGTAAAACTGATTAAATACCGTTTTATTGGTTTAAATAATTGTAATGTCAGTCTGTCCTATTGTATGGCTCCGAAACATGGAGAACAACAACAAAAACAACAGCCGAAAAAGCTACAGACTTTCATAATTGGATGATTGCGTAGAAGAGAAGAATTGATATAGTATGACAAGATCACAAATGTGGAACTGATGACAAGAACCAGACAAGAACCAGACAAGAACCAGACAAGAACCAGACAAGAACCAGACAAGTGCCAGTGGAATAAGATATAAGAAGATGATGCTGGTGATGGATAGGACACTCATTAAGAGAAACTGTTGATAACATTACTAGATAAGCCTTGTTGTAGAATCTCCAGGTTATGAGATGAAGAGGAAGATCAAGAAACATATGGAGAAGAGAACTGGAGATAGACGTGAAGGAGATATAAAAGATATGATAAGACCTTGTCCTGATGGCACGGGACAAGCATAAGTTTGTTGATAAGTTTGTTGATAAGTTTGTTGATAAGTATGTTGATAAGTTTGTTGATAAGTTTGTTGATAAGTTTGTTGATAAGTATGTTGATAAGTTTGTTGAATGCGTATGCCCCTTGCAGAGCTAAAGTGTGATAATGATGAAGATAGTAGTTTAGCTCTAAATTTAATATTCTCAATGCTATGACAAGATCCTGCCATCACCGGTGTCAATACCTTGTCGAGGTATGGCCGCTTGCGTACCCTGATTACCCCCAGAGCTATGCCAGCGGGAGTTTTACTCCTGGAAGGTTCTACCAAGCTGGACAGGTTTGCGCGGGCAGGGGTCAGACTAAAGCAGACACCCTGGTCCTCCAGGTTGGGGATTTTAGCATAGGGCTGACACCCCTGTCTATGTAAAAAAAAAAATGAAGTTACGGAAACAACAACGAATGAACAAACTTTGCTGCGGGACGGACATCCGGAGTCTGAGGCTCGTATGACTGTCAGTGGTGAAAGCCGAAAGGAAGCCACTGACATGAGAACGGACGTCCTGACCGCAAAACATGATACAAGAATAGGCTGGAGCTGGGTTGGCCATGTCCTCAGAAGAGACCCCGATGCCATCACAAGAACAGCTATGCTTTAGACCCCTGAAGGAAAACGAAAGAGAGGCCGACCAAAAACAACCTGGTGGAGGACTGTGGAGGCTGAGATTCAAAGAATGAACCACAGTTGGGGCACTGTACGAAGGATGGCCACCGATCGAGCAAAGTGGAATCAATTTGTTGTTGCCCTACAAAACACCACTAGGCGTGATGGCCATTGACTGCTTTGACAGTCGGCGGCTAAGGATCAAAGAAGAAGAAGATGACAAGATCACAATATGGAACTGATGACAAGAACCAAACAGGCGCCAATGGAAAAAGAGGTGAGAAGTGAACGCTAACAATGGATGAGATACACACCGAGGTAACCTGTTGATATCATTACCAGCTTGTGGCTATTCTGGGTAATAGAAACAGGGATAAGCAAAAATAACACATGAGAAAAGAGCTGAAGACAGAAATGAAAATTATGAGGCAGTCATTGAAAGACATCGACCTGATGGCACGTGACAGGAATATCTGGCATGTGTTAGTTGAAAATCTGTGTTCCTTCGGAAGCTGAAGGGAAATAATTATGATAACCTTCTCATTCGCACTTTCAGGCATGCCCAGTGTAATTCTCTGATGAGACACATCAAGGAAATGACCACTGCTTCCTCAGACAAACCGTACAAATTGTAGCGAAACGGGCAAGATACTCTGGAATTGCCACGTAACCTATTGTCTTTATAATAAATTATGACTCGCACACCAGTAATTCTGCTTTAACTTTATGATTAATGCCCCGAACGGAAAATAAAAATTATTTTTGGGATTTGAACAGAAACTACAACTACATGTAATTGTGGCAGTGGGAAATCACTATCTTTGATAATTGAAGAGGAAATCAGGATTTTGTCGGGAAAATAGCACATCAGCATTGAAATCCCACGAAAGTTACTAGAAGAAAAGTGAACGTCGACGCGGACCTCCGAGAAGGAAATGGTTAGATCTAGATTGGGTATATTATAAGCCCGCTCAGATTCAATTCTGGACTCTCAAAATTTCAAAGCTGATAGGACGTTCTGCGGACTGACACACGCTTGTCGAAGCCACCAAACCAGAGCCCATAGCTGAGAAAAACAAAGCTGACCTGCTTATAAGCAGTTTTGCATAAGTGATAAGGTCAGATCCGTAATACTGTGTCTGAAGGGTATGTTAAAATTATATTAATTGTTGGGTTACATATATTTTGAGTTTATGTAAATTGCAGTAATATTTAATATAAATGTTAGCATTGCCTTTGATTTACCTGCTTATATCTTAATCTTGGTACTCTAAACCAGTGGTTCCCAACCTTTTTTACATCTAAGAACCACTTTTCCAACAATACATAAGTTGCGGACCACCAGCTTATATGTAATATAGCAATGTCATAAAAACCTAACTGTTTTTATTCAATAGATGAATAGGCCTATATTCAGTAACACAAGTTGTTATTTATTTGCCAGACGACAAGGAAATTGTAAGATAATAGTAATGAAAAATAAATTATACATACAATGTATTGGTTACATGCTCACTAGTTACACCCACATTGGTTAAATACTACATATTCATACAATTCAATGGTTAAAATTACAAAATATTCAATGTGCTTGCATTTCGCTCACTAGATTTTCAATACTAGGCTTCATAGAAATTAAAGACAGTTGTTACTACTTGCAAATGGTTTAAGTCTTTCTACTTAAAACATGAGGAGGATCAGAGCAAAATTAAAGCACTTAACACCAAATTGATAACGCAGCCACGGACCACATGATAAGACACGGACCACAGGTTGGGATACACTGCTCTAAACCATGTGCTGATAACTGAAATTGGTTTTCAACTGAATATAACCTTAACAATGCTAAACACTGCCATCACCAGTGTCAATACCTTGTCGAGGTGCGGCGGCTTGCGTACCCTGATTACCCCCAGAGCTATGCCAGCTGGAGTTTTACTCCTGAAAGGCTCTACCAAGCTGGACAGGTTTGCGCGGGCAGGGGTCAGACTAAAGCAGACACCCTGGTCTTCCAGGTTGGGGGTTTTAGCATAGGGCTGACACCCCTGTCTATGTAAAAAGAAATGAAGTTACGGAAACGACAACAAATGAACCAAATTTTGCTGCGAGACGGACATTCGGAGTCTGAGGCTCGTATGACTGTCAGTGGTGAAAGCCGAAAGGAAGCCACTGATACGAAAACGGACGTCCTGACCGCAAAACGTGAAACAAGAAGAGCATTTTGGAATATCAGTTCAATGAACGAGACGGGCAAACTAAAACAGATCACAGCAGAAATGAGAAACTATAGATTACACATACTAGGGATAAGCGAGAGCAGATGGACAGGGGCATGAAAAGTTAAAACAGCAACAGGAGAAACAGTACTTTACTCTGGAAGAGAGGATGGACAGCACAATGAAGGCGTAGCCATTATTCTACAGAAAGGAATAGAAAGGACATTACTGGAATAGTAACCCATCAACAACAGACTGATAAGAATAAGATGGAGAGGGAGATTCACCAACACAACAATAATACAATACTACGCACCAACGAATGACAGTGATGATAAGGTCAAGGATGAATTCTATCAACAACTGCAGAAAGAAATGGAAGACGCACCTAGATATGATCTTATCGTAGTAATTTGAGACCTAAATGTGAAAGTTGGAACACACAATACATATAATGAAAGAGTAATGGGGAAATGCGGCAGCGGAACAGCAAACGAAAATGGGGATAAATTATTAAGTTTCTGTAGCATTAACAACCTGATCATTGGAGGAACACTTTTCCCACACAAAGAAATTCACAAATTAACGTGGGAATCACCAAATGGTCGGGACAGAAACCAGATAGATCACATTATGATTAACGGTAGATGGAGACATGCATTACAAGATGTGAAGATAAGAAGAGGTGCGGATGTGAGAAGTGATCACCATTTAGTAGTAGCAAAACTGAAAGTGAAACTAAGAACGGCTGGACCAACTGTAACTATACAGAAAAGGTTTGGCATCAGCAAATTGAAGGACCCCCTTACCAGAAAAGCTTTTGCGGCTGATATAAAGAAGCGATATCAATTTGCCAAAAGTCAGGAAAAGACATTGACTGATGATATAGACCAGAAATTCAACACCATTTCAACAATATATAAGGAAAGCAGCAAATCATGCTTGAGATTCCAGGAAAGGAAGAAGCAAGACTGTATAACACCAGAAACATTAAACACCATATCGATGAGAAAGGAAATGAAAAGAAAGAAAACAGAAGCGAAGTCCCCCAGGTTAAAGCAACTATATAGCGAACAGTACAGTCAGCTGGACAAGGAAGTTAAACGCCAAACCCGAGCCAACAAAAGGAATTTCCTAGACGATCTTGCAAGACAGGAAGAAGAGGCAGCACTGAGAAATGAACAAAGCACAGTATACAAAATAACTAAAATCATCAGCGGAAAACGAGGTGCAAACAATATTACATTAGTAAGAGATAAGCAAGGAAATCTCATCACGACAGCAGAGGGACAGGAAACAAGATGGGCAGAGCATTTCAGATAAACTCTGAACAAGGAACCACCAGAGACTCAATTGAATGTTCCTGAGGCTGAAAATGGTCTAGATGTTAATACAGACATTCCACGAAAAGAAGAAATCATCACAGCAATCAATCAAAGGGTTAAAGAATGGAAAAGCTCCTGGCCATGATAACTTAAATGCAGAGCTATTTAAGACAGACCTTGAGCTAACAGCAGAACTATTAGAACCACTATTTGCACAAGTCTGGAAAACAGGGACAACACTAACGGAGTGGAACAAAGGAATAATTGTCAAATTGCCCAAGAAGGAAGATATTGCAGACTGCAATAATTGGAGAGGAATCACTCTTCTCTCAGTTCCCAGCAAAATACTAGGCAGGATAATTATACAGAGAATTTCAAAAGCAGTAGACCACAAACTGAGGAAAGAATGTGGTGAACTTCTAAATACAATATCTAAATTAGAATATAACAGTATAGTGCATAAAGTCAAAGATAAGATAGTACTAAAAATTTTCGACGAGAATCGTAAGTTGTCGCCTACGCCTTCAGCTTATTTTTTGCAAACGCATAAGCCAAACAAAACGGTACCCTATTTTTCAAATTCTTCCTTGACATAAACGAACCACTTTTCCTAGTTCTAAGAAATATTTGCCTAACTGCATTTGGGGAAAGGAGGGACAAGGCTGGATAACACACGCAAATCACGTCTCAAATTGGTTCTAACTCTACAACCGACATGAACGCTTTGCCCTAGGCGGGTTTCCCCAATACGATGAAAAAGTTAGAAATGTGGACACTACGGTCATGGAAACACGCTTAGCTCTTATTGCGAATGACATAAGCTCTCGTAGGTAGTTTAAAAATAAACAACTAACATAGAAAAAAAAAGATAGAATTTTGAACCAAGCCACATAGCCCCATAAAAATCGTATATTCGTGTACCTGAAGACTTGTTGACCAAGAATATGTTGTTAGTTATCTAAATAGTCCATTAAATAATCAAATATTGATAAAACAATACATAAAGAACCAGAGATACTGTCAGGTCAGGTCATATCTGCTTAGATTGGATCGCATATTTTTGGGGGAAAAAAATAGGTGAAAGCTAGGCTAAGATGGTACGATGAAGGGGATTGGGTGGAATTTGAAGTGAGACGAAATATTATTGGCCGACCTCGTACTAAACATATATCACCCGAGTAACGTAGTAGAAAATTGAATTGTATTTTTGAAAGACTTTGTTTACAAGTGAAATAAGGATAATCATTGGCCAGAGTAGTTGATATTGGGGAAAAAGCATTAGTTCGGGACGCCATTTTCTAACAAAATTTTGACTAGTAGCGATGAGATCAGGCTTGTGCAGTGAAAACCATATTTCTCAAAAGCCTGGACAGAACGGCAGATCGAAAGTGTGCCAGTCATCGTTCACTGTGTATTTCATTGAATAAATGTGGTAAGATTGACTTTATTAACATGCATCTAAAATAAACATTGAATGTGAAATAATAATATATGTCTGTAAGTGAGTGGGTCTGTAGCAACCATTAGGCAAAGCCTAGAGATTGATCCACCATGTGATAGACTGTCAGAGAGGTGTTAGACTACTAGAAAATATGTATGATTGTCATCAAGGAGCATAACACCTATCCTATTATATGGAAAAGATGACAGCTGGAATTGCAGTGGCGTTGTAACTATTAGGGGAGAGGAATACTGGTGTACATTGTCACATCAAAAGATAATGGTGGCATAGGGTGGTATAAAGCTATGACCCTTTTCGTTTGTTTGTAATGTACCTGTACTTAAATGTGGAATAGTATAGTATACTAGGTATAAAGAAGGACGCATAACCTTCACATTTCAGGGTCCTGGGTACTGACGTTAATGTAGTACCAAACGCCTGAGAACTGCTCGATTCAGGACTCTATCTGTATACTTCGAGCCCATGCTAGTGGCCATTGCCTATCAAAAGGTGGAAAAGATTGTCAAGCGAGCAGAGGAAACGTTCTACCTGTATTCTCCTGCCAAGATAAGTTCTTGTTCGGCACCTGGCAGCTCAACTTAAAAGACTAGAAAGTGATAGTAAAGAAAACTGTGCATAGTATTACTATTTCCACAAGTGACAAACGAAAACAGACATAACTTAAAGGGAGTGATTATAACCAACAACCTAGAGTTTAATACCAGTATTACCTCAAAGTAGAAGAATACAACTACACACTTATATTAGAATAATATTGTATGTATGGACAGAAGATCTACTGTGTTATTGGAATGTTGTAAATGATTCTTTTGATTTCACTTTTGATTATCAGTCCTGATTCAAAATAAATTAGAATCAGGATAATAAATTTTAAAAAATTGTATTTACACAAATTTCAACCACTGTCTTAAATAAGATAGCCTTTTAAAGTGTCGTTGGTATGTTATTGTTGTAGTACTGTTGGTGTTAGAACAAATAAAGAGAATACAGAATGGTTTACAGTAGACACATGGGTGAAACAAGGCTGTATTATGTCACCACTACTTTTTGGAATAGCTATTGATTGGGTTATGAAAAACTATACCGACAACGAACAATTAGGTATAAAATGGACAGATGGAAAGTCCCTGGAAGACCTCGATTTTGCAGATGATTTAGCTTTCTTAAGTCCAACACCCTGACAGGCCCAAGAAGCAGTAAATAATCTGTGTCATTTCTCGGTTAAAATAGGTCTCCAAATAAATGCCTCTAAAACTAAAGTTATGAACTTTTCTAACGAGACCTTCGATATCATCCTGAACGGGGAAAAACTACAGAAAGTTGAAAGTTTCAATTATTTAGGCAGTAAAATGACTCAGGATGGTGACACAACAAGAGAAATTCATACTAGAATTGCTTTGGCAGCTAGCGCCTTCAATAGATTATCTAACATTTGGAAATTACGATCACTGAATATACATACCAAGCTTCGTCTGTTTAATTCGAATGTTATCTCAGTGTTAACATACGGCTGTGAAAGTTGGAAAATCACAAAATCATTGGAGAACAAGCTGAATACATTCGAAAACAAATGTCTTAGAAAACTCATGAACATCAGTTGGAAAGAATTCAAGACTAATCGACAAATAAGAGAAGACTCTAAGCAGAAATATGTCTCCGACTATATAAGGAAAAGACGATAGTCATATATCGGTCATGTCCTACGAATGCAAAACAACAGAATACCACTACAGGCGCTCACTTGGGTTCCTGAGGGTAAGAGGAAAAAAGGAAGACCAAAAGAAACACTTAGAAGAACAATAACAAGAGAAGGAAGAACGTTGGGCCTAAATAATGTGCAAGAGTTAAGAGGAGTGGCGTCACAACGAACAACCTGGAGAGCAATGGTTTCTGCCTTATGCGCCGTGTTTGGTGCTTAAAGAATTTATTATTATTATTATTTACTGTTGGTGGTTGTGGATAATAAACTATTTGTTTGTATATTTGTTGGTTATTGCACATTACACTCCACATTCATAACCCTAGACACTACACGAAGTCATTTTAATAATAATACTATAGATTAATTTCGAATGAGATCAAAAGGGTGGTAGCTGAAAGGTACTCTGAAAGGTTAAAATACTATTGGTTAAATTCAGGGACCTTCATAGCTGATCTCATTTAATACAATAATAATACATAACAACAATTCATAACATCAAAACCCACCACAAAGAACAAGCAGGATTTAGAAAGAACAGAAGATGTGTAGATCATATATTTACCCCCAGGAACATTATAGAGCAGTGCTCAGAATGGCAAAGACAGCTGTACATTAATTTCGTTGATTTTGAAAAAGTTTTTGACAGTATACATAGGGACAGTTTATGGAAAATACTGAGGGCTTATGGAATTCCAAGCTGCATAGTGTCAATCATAAAAAGGCTCTATGCCAACTTTACGTGTAGCGTTGGACAGAGCAACCTAACCTTTGAGGTGAAGACAGGAGTACGACAGGGATGCCCCTTATCAACTAGTCTATTTTTAACAGTCATAGACTGGGTGATGCGCCAGACAACAGAGGGCAGTCCAAGAGGAATAAGATGGACTACATTTTCTACATTGGAAGATTTGGAATATGCAGATGACATTGCACTACTAGCACATTCACATCAACACATCCAGGAAAAAACGGATAGACTTAATAAGTATAGCCAGCAGGTGGGCTTGAACATCAATCTAAAGAAGACAGAGGCCATGACGCTCTATGTGAGCAACCCTGAGCCCATATCAGTAAGGAATCAGCAACTGGAACAGATAGACACCTTCACATACCTAGGATGCATAGTAACACCAGACGGCGGAGCAAGCAAAGACATCAACAACAGAATGAACAAAGCAAGAACAGCCTTTTTCAGTCTAAACAACATCTGGAAGTCCTCTCAGTACAGCACAAGCACACAATTAAGATTATATCAGAGCTGTGTGCTTTCTGTGCTTCTCTATGGTGCGGAATGTTTGAGAATCACCATCACCAACCAAGATCTGCTTACTCGGAGCAACCAAGAGGACATGCACACCTTCATAGCTGGCAGACGCTGGAGCTGGGTTGGCCATGTCCTCAGAAGAGACCCCAATGCCATCACAAGAACAGCTATGCTATGGACCCCTGAAGGAAAACGAAAGAGAGGCCGACCAAAAACAACTTGGCGGAGGACTGTAGAGGCTGAGATGCAAAGAATGAACCAGAGTTGGGGCACTGTACGAAGGATGGCCACAGACCAAGCAAAGTGGAATCAATATGTTGTTGCCCTACAAGACGCCACCAGGCGTGATGACCACTGACTGCTTTGTCGGTCGGTGGCTAAGGATCAAAGAAAAGACAAAAGAAGATGGTATCAGCAGGCTTTTTGTAAGTAATCGCTAACAGACAGCGAACTGAAGGACTGGATAAAGCCGGACTCTAGCAATCGATATACTGCGATTTGTAAGGTCTGTTCCTGTACATTAACTAATGTCAACAAAACAACTTTATTGACACATAAAAGCACACAGAAGCACATGAAAAACGTCGAAGCCAAAAGTAAAACTCTGAACATTAACAAGTTTTTCATCAAACTAAAAGAGCTCTGTCTCCAAGACAAAATTGCTCCACAATCAAGATTCCACGTCGTTGTCAATTCATGAATATGATCTTTACGGAGGAGAAGTTGTCGACATGGATGCCGAGTCGCTGACAAGTGACAATTTTCAACAGTAACAAGTTACAACTAACATTTTATATTTGATTTGAGGAACATTTTGTTAATGCATTTAAATTAAGTATGTTACTGTTAAAATATCTCATTTTCAAGAGTTCATATATTGGGGTGTTAATAAAATCATTTTTATATAATTGTGAATTTTTGGTAATAAAAATGAAAAAAAAAAAGAAAAAAAAAAAAGAAGAAATAAATAAAAATTGGCACACAGCTTATTTGTGCTAAAGTTGTACTAAAAGATTGTGTAAGCATCGTCTATCCCGTGTATTTGAGGCATAAAATAATCTGGGTATTTCTGGGGTTTTTTTTTTAAAGAAGAAAATCTGGGTTTATCACTAGAACTTGAGTGGCAACCTTGCCAATGATCATCTCTGCAAATTGTCCTGATAATAGCATTGTGGCTACCTGTCCAGGTGAAATAAGTTTCTTGAACATCACCTGATGTATGACGAGAAGTATCTGAATTGAAAGGACTTGATTTAGATAAGTATTCGGGACCCAAAGATGCAGCAATAGAGAATGCAGCCAGCGACCCATAGCTTGACTGCTTGCATCAGAGTCAGCGAACCAGAGCTGACCAAGACCCTACTCCACCTCCAAGTGGTTGTCCTGGAAACAGGCTGCATCACTGCAGTCTGGCTGAGAGAGTAGGGATCGCAGAGGGAAGGCAAACCCGGTCCCAAAAAATGTCGTGCTGGAGTCGGATCTGTCGACCGAAAGGTGCAGATATCACAGCTTAGGCGTAAACAGACACAACACAACCACCGTCCATTTTAGGGCGAACGAGGAAGAAGAAAAAGAAGAGAAGAAGGTAAGTATTCATTGCTTTGAAGGAACAAGATCCAGAAGTCACCAATGGCCCTAAATAATGAACAAAGACATTGACACCGTACATTTTCCAACTTGTGATTTGTGTAAATACATATCTGCAATCTTTACCAAACTTTTATTTTAATTAATAAATGTACAGATATATTTTATAAATCGCAGTTGATTGATTTTGCTTAAATTCCAGTTCTGTTCAAATTTTGGTTACTGTGTGGAAATGAATAGAATTATTTAATATTTTAAAATTGGTAGGGATAATTAACGAACTGTATTTCACACCAACTATTACTAGAGACACCCTTGGAGCATAGGATAGGTCTAGCAAGAAGGTGACTTACTTCACAGCTCTCTTCTACAGCTACCATCTAGGACAGTGCAGTTGAATACTTGACTTGTCCTGTGTCATCGCTATCACTAGTTCACCAGTTCTCTTCTCCATTTCTGGGAACTATATCTATTATTTTTTATTCTTCTTCTGCGTTCGCCCTGAAAAGGACGTTTGTTACGTTGTGTCGCGGTTTACAGAGAAGCTGTGATATTTGCGCCTTTCTGCCCGACACATCCGATTTCCGCAGGGCATTTTTGGGACCAGGTTTGCCTTCCCTTTTTGATCCTCTCTCTTAGCCAGACTGCAGTGATGCAGCCTGTTTTCAGGACCACCACTTGCAGTGGAGTAGGGTTTTGGTCAGCTGTGGTTCGCTGACCCTGTCGCAATTAGTTAAGCTATGGGTGGCTGACTGCATTCATCTCATTTGTTGCGTCTTCTGTCCCTTATTTTTTATTCAACATCCATCTCGCCACACACATGACTAATATAAGGTTGTACATGGGTCTGGTAACTCCATCATGCTACAGAAACCACCCCCGCAAGATTAACCGAGTAAGGGAAAATTTCTTCACATTGGAGAGAAAATGTAACCGTGGTGTTTACTTTATGACTGGAACAGGCACCAATTATGTTATATGTGGCGGGGTGACAGGTTCTAAGACACCAATTATGTATTATTAATTTGTGTAAACTTCCTTTTTCCTTTTTGTTAGTCCATGTCTAAGTCTGTGTTTTATTACTGGCTTATAGCTCGCCAGAGGTGTTAATTACTTAGACCCTATCTGTGTGTACGGTTCGTTCGTCTCTTCTACAGGTGGTGAACGTGGAGAGCTTTAGTGGTTGATATTTCTGAACCATGACAATGCATCTATGTTATCCAACAGGCAAAGAATTCTTCAACAGCCTTATCCTTCACAGGTGAATTTTATTTAACATCAAAACTGGACAGAAAATGTCAAACAATGTTCATCGAAATTTACATCATGGTTAGGCGTCAGTGTCATATTTGCTTTCTATTCCAGTATTTATCTTCGTTTTATCTACTCTAAGTTTCAAATCCTCTTCCCTCGTTTCATCATACTTATCCTCCATTTTATTTCTCTTCAATTAATATCATGGCTTCCTTTTCTCGAAAATTCTCTGAAATATAAAACGATAGGCGATCGTGCTACTTACTTGGTTCCGTAACTGAAATAAACAGTCTGATGTGTGCAAACACACATAGATGAATGTTGTTCATCATTTGTTGAAAAAACCTCAACTGGGAGCTGGATAGACATTGAACGTCATTCTACGTGGTTCAATTTTCCAGGACTCTGCCGGGTTAATAATTTCTTGCCGACAATTTCGTAGTGGTCTGAGCTGGCTACGTTCTCATTGGTTGGGAGCTTATTCTATTTGATAAATTATTGGTCAAACATCACGTTCTCAAAGCGTGATGTAGCTGTCTCTATGCCAACTGCCGCCGAATTAGCGTGAATTGTGTCAAAAGCTGACCTAGCCGATTTCTACCACTCTGTACCCTACCCTTAGTGTCTCGTGTTATTTTTTTATTTTAGTTAAGAATCTTGCTTGTTTATTATAGTGAATGGTAGTTTTATATTTAATTATTTTGATTAGACTCCAGCACGAATAAATGCTCAAGTGGTCGGTCAAACGGCCACATATATTAACATTAATTTTTATCTACTTGCAAGAACATGAGAATGCTTAACTCTATGACTCCGCAATTATTTTCCACCCTGTGCCTTAATTTTAATTCGTGACAGACTAAAACAACGCTCAGAGAGTTGTTTTGGCATGGATGTCAAATCTGACCAACGCTCTTTGAGTTTTCCTGAGTCAAAGAGTTAATGCAGGCTGCATGCAAGGAGGCTAAATGCACTGGTGCCCCATGCTTCTTAATGAGTGAAATGTAAGATGATGATGAAGACAAATTACTGTCTTACTCCAAACAATGAATAAGACACCTTTGTGATCATGGGCGTCAGCACGAAGAGGAGAAATGGGGAGTGGAAACAGTGGAGGGACGGTTTGGTTTGGTTTTAAGGGCTATCTTCGTTGCACACGGACTACTCCATTAGTGCTCCGATCTTCTCCCTTAGATCACACAAGGAGGGTCTCAGCACAGTGCACGAACTCCGTAGCACCGGCGAGAATCACAGTGTGTGTATATAGGAATCACTCATTCTATAAATATTTTTTGGTGGCTAGGTTTCTATTTTTTTTATTTTGCCAGGGCAGCGGCTGATAGGCCTACTCTTTACGATTTCCTACTGCCGAGGGATTTTTAACGTGCGCAACTTGCACACAGGACTTCCAATTTTTCTCCCTTATCCGAGAAGCCTAGGCATCCGACCTCACTGCCCATGAGACCGGGGGGGGGGGGGGGGGGGGACATGATTAGGACCACTGGTTCTGAAAGAAAATTTCCATTAATTATATTACCTCTACGGGGAATCGAACCCGATACCTCTAGAATTCGAGGGGGACGCCATACCTATTAGCCACTCCGACCCATAAATGTAAAGAGTTAAATGTAAAATGATGATCATGAAAAATTACTCTCTTACCCCAAACAATGAATAAAAATGCTTTGGGATCATTGGCGTCAGCACACAGAGGAGAAGTGGGGAGTGGAAACAGTGGAGGGACGGATTTCACCTTTGTTCAGCTTTTTGATTAGGCGTAGAATAATTATTATCGTATGATGAATGATAAGGCCGAGCGTGTGAGCAGCTCTTGAATGATAAGGCCTTGTGTGAGCAGTGCATGAATGATGTGCGTGTAAACAAACATTAGGCTGCTCACGTACAGTTATCAGTAAGAGTCAGCGCGTTCACTTGTTAAATCCAGAACATGTAATACAGATGACATTTTTTAAATGAATTAATGGTTAGTTGAGGACATTGTCGACGCCGATCTGATGAAGTTGCACAGGGTGATTGAAAAAAAGTCGCTTCATATTTTTAAATTGTTATTTCTTCACTTCTATCGAATTAATTTATATGAACTAAACATCAGAATAAACACATTAATTGCCCTTTTCTAACATGACATGTTATGTCTCATTGACGTAAAGTCTCAGCGGGAAGTCCGGTTTGTTCAAAACAGGATTTATTTCAAAGCGGACAGTAATTAGCGCTGTCTCTTGTAGTATTCATTTCAGATGTTATTTTATTTAATTGTGTTTCTGTGAATAAAAGTAAATAAAACTAAAACTATGTGTCATACGGCAGTCATCGCGCATTGTTTTGACATTTATTTCATGAATATCCGATTCATAAAAGTGAGGATATAAACATTTAAAAATAGAAAGTGACTTTTCAATCAAGCTTTGCACACCAACACACACACACACGAACGCGTACACACACAGACAAATAAATATATATGTGTGTTAGTCTGTGTGACAACCATACCGCCACATGCAACCTACGGTGACTGATTTCGCTATAAACGCTAAAGCAAATATTTCATAATACTAGAATCTTTCTTTACAGCAACATTTTTGGCTACATCTACTCTCTGACACTTACCAGCTTCCATAGTATAGATTTTTTTTTTCTTCAAATAAAGTTTTGCCTTGTTTTGGCGAGGCGCGTTCCGGTCAACCTAGTCGGTTATATTAGTGCGCATGTCCAAATATAAAAGACCCGTAGGTCTGACACAAACTGTTACAAGATCTGACGAGAACATTACACAGTCGTGAGACGTCAAACACCCTATCCTTTCTGACGTTCAAACCCCTCCCTTTTGTTTTTGGTCACATGATCATATAATCTGTCACATGGTAAAAATTTTCAATTTCCTAAGTCGCATGTACTAAACCAGGTTCACTCAAAACCTGTAGCTTGCAAGCACTATCTGAATTCGTATATACCATAACTATTATATCACTACTGGGACCGAAGACGCAGCAACACTGATAAATGCAGTTAGCGACCCATAGCTTGACTGCTTGCGTCAGGGTCAGCGAACCAGAGCTGACAAAGACCCTACTCCACTTCCAAGTGGTGGTCCTGGAAACAGGCTGCATCACTGCAGTCTGGCTGAGAGAGTAGGGATCGAAGAGGGAAGGCTAACCCTGTCCCAAAAATGCCATGCTGAAACCGGATATGTCGGGCCGAAAGGCGCAAGTATCGCAGCTTTACTGTAAACGGCGACACAATGTAACAAACGTCCTTTTCAGGACGAACGCAGAAGAAGAAGATATCACTACTGTAACTACAGGCATGTTTAACAAGGTTACTAATATGAAGTCGTTCATGGGGCTGGCAACGTCATCATGTATAACAAATTTCCAGAGAAAGCACCTCTGCAAGAGCATAAGAATACGTGGTACATGCTTCCTACAGACCAGCTCCAGTGATGATCCTATGCTCCGCAAGTAGCGCAAAGGAAGGTGATGATTATGATGATAACTATTGTGAACACTTATTTTTTATTAATACTTTATTTTCTTTCACTTAAATCGTATTGCACACATTAACAATCGTTAAATAATAAGTATTTTTTCAGCGGCCCCCCACCCCTCGCCTTCTACAACTCCATACTTTTCCTCATTCGGATTGCACCCTGTAGACGCCAATGCTTGAAACTTTAATCCATAACAGTCTATCATGTGATAACTTAACGTTATTCTCTTCACATAACTATCTTCTGACACATTAAATTACACATGTAAAATAAACCGCATTTTCATACATGCGAGGGGGATCCTTCAAGATATATCTAGCATATATTACTTCAGTTAACTCACTTTTGTCTGGCATTGTGGCATAAACATGTTTAAAAAATTAGCCGGTTGTTCCGTTGAGAAAAAGTATGAACGCGCAAGTCTGAAAACACTTGAGTTGTAAACGTCTGCCGCGTTCGCTCAGTTATTTGTTCAGGAAAACATTTTGGCTATTTTCTCGCATGTGCTTCTGTCTTTTTTTTTCCGCTAAAATCTAAAGCTTTTATTTATTCTGCATACTTTACTTGTGGAGTAATTGTGTCGTTATATTTTAAATTGTTCATGCTTGCAATAGATTGTTTTTTTTTTTAAAATAAACTCAGCCATCTTTAACTTCCATAGGCGGACGTGAAAGAGAATTACGCTCGAAGATTTACCTCGTAAGGAACATGTGGGCTTTCCCAATGTTAAACGCAAGGGATTTTCTGTCGCTTTGAGTTTTCAAATAGTGTTAACTTTTTAATCACCAAGAAATGACGCTTAGTGATGGTGGCTCAAAGACAAGACAAGTTACATTTTTATGGTTCTCTTTTTTCCGAAAGGATGGAAATGTTATTCATAGTTGTAAAGAACATTAAGCAAGGATTAATTAAAATATAAAATTGGGACATAACGAAACAAAAACTTACTCTTAATACACTGGCCCCTAAAACTGGCCTCTCATCTCTAGCGCCTGGAGACATCGGCGTTGAATACTAGTCTCTCGCCCTTTAAGAGTGTGGCCGTGTATCGTATTTTTAGGTTCGGACCACTGCCCTTTCAGTAGATAGTATGTATTAAGATAAATGGGACAAACTTCCTTCTCTCAGACTGACAAAATATTTTCTCATGCTCTCTGTTGATTCAAAACGAATTTCACCCGAGTAATAGCAGTGAAGATGTCAAAGGTTGAACTTTATTAATAAGGTTAGCAGTCTTTCATAACAACAGCTTCTTCAGCAACAAAAGTATTCAATATTCAAAACTGCAATTTCTTGTCTTCTTACTACTTGCTTTCTTCAGCTATCACAATATCATATAATTCTTCAGGTAGAAACTTCTTGTCTCTCTTCTGTACTGACTGTTTATTTTTTTTACGTTTCTTTTCATATGTCACTTGCTACACATACTACTGATAGATCAAAAATGTTCAACATACCTTGTTTTGTTCTCAATCGAAAATACACCTTTTCTTTCACAACTGTCTTGTCCTCAGAATAAATACTATCACCACAAAATACTGACCTATTTTTTTTTATTTTTTTTAAATTTTTCCTCGCATGAGGTCGCATATTTTTTCCTCGCATGAGGTCGCATTGGCACCCACCCCAAACCCGGCTCTGGTCAAGACCACATGTCCCAACACAAGAAGACCCAATGACAAAATGTGTCACTGTAGTGATCTTCTGTGTTCTCACACAAAGGACCTAATGACACATGAATGTCACTGTACTGGTCCCTGTGTCTAGACACATGATCCTAGCCAAAGGCCGGATATTAGGGCGTTGGGTTTGCCAGAGCATTATTTCTGATCAGTAATGTACTAAGCGTTTTTCTATCTCTCTTTTAGTCACAGCACATGTTGCTGGTCACCTACGCTGAGTATGTTTTTCTCACACAAAATCTTACGCTGAGCGCGGTTTGCAAAATCTAACTTTAACACTTGGGGGAAAACCCTTTTCTCTTCCTACGCCTAGCGCGTCTCAATATCAACTGCCCTAAACAACCCCGTTCTCACCTTCTTTGTTCCCCCCAAACTGTGTTCACGCATCTCGACTTTCCCGTGCATACTTTTTTTTCTCAACTCACTAAAATCCGCAAGGGACCCAATCCTACATTATCTCCCTTTGCTGTTTTTAACAGCACACCATACCCTCTTTAAAAGCTTACTACTAACTCCTCATATGCTAATTTACTAAACCATAACTGATAACCAACTACATCTGCTTAACCCAAATCCAACACTTTATCTACCAACCGAAAAATAAGAAATATCGATACAGTCACTAGTTCAAAGTGTGAACTAAGTCCTCAGCGTATTTTTTACGCTGTCAAACCCAATGCCTATGGTCTATATCTACACCTATTCATATTTCTTAAACCATTTCTCTACACTCTTTCGCTCTATCAAAACCAAACCACCGTTCACAAGAGTTAAAATAAGAAATATCGATACAGTCACTAGTTTTGTGTGAACTAAGTCAATGGAACTGCAGCGTATTTTACGCTGTACAACCCAATGCCTAGTATCCTGGCTTTTGGCTGGGATCATGTGTCTAGACACAGGGACCGGTACAGTGACATTCATGTGTCATTAGGTCTCTTGTGTGAGAACACAGAAGATCACTACAGTGACACAGTTTGTCATTGGGTCTTCTTGTGTTGGGATATGTGGTCTTGACCGGGGCCGGGTTTGGGCGGGTACAATGCGACCTCATGCGAGGAAAAAATATGCGACCTCAAGCGAGGAAAAAAAAAAAAAAAAAAAAAAAAAAAAAATCTGGCTTTTGGCTGGGATCATGTGTCTAGACACAGGGACCGGTACAGTGACATTCATGTGTCATTAGGTCTCTTGTGTGAGAACACAGAAGATCACTACAGTGACACAGTTTGTCATTGGGTCTTCTTGTGTTGGGACATGTGGTCTTGACCAGGGCCGGGTTAGGGCGGGGATAATGCGACCTCATGCGAGGAAAAAATATGCGACCTCAAGCGAGGGGAAAAAAAAAAAAAAAAAAAAAAAGTCAATGGAACTGCAGCGTATTTTACGCTGTACAACCCAATGCCTAGAATCTGGCTTTTGGCTGGGATCATGTGTCTAGACACAGGGACCGGTACAGTGACATTCATGTGTCATTAGGTCTCTTGTGTGAGAACACAGAAGATCACTACAGTGACACAGTTTGTCATTGGGTCTTCTTGTGTTGGGACATGTGGTCTTGACCTGGGCCGGGTTTGGGCGGGGCTAATGCGACCTCATGCGAGGAAAAAATATGCGACCTCAAGCGAGGAAAAAAAAAAAAAAAAAGAACTAAATCAATGAACTCTACATCTCTGAACTTCAAGAAAGATGCTCTGAAACTCATAACCAAACAAGCCAATTTTAAACTGTATCAAAGCAGCAAATATAAACTCAAATTACACCTAAAAGAGTATCATGGTTTGAACACGAACAGACTACCTAAATTACATGTCTTAGAATTATAGGATGAACGAACAGCGTTATGATAACCACGGAGGAAAAAAAGGGCCGGTGAATATGCTGAAGAGTATAAATGAGGCGGTATAAAAATTCCTGATAGTTCTCGAATATTCCAGGAGATCTGTTGAATCTCCCGAGGCTTCTTGACTGCTACCGCGGAAAGGCGAGAAAGGGATAAGGATAGTGTGTAATCTGGTGATAAAAGTGTCTATGTAATTTTAAGGGGACAAAATCTTTACATGTGAGAGTGATAACAAAATCTCTATGTCATTTTTAGACAAACATGTTTTCGTGTCGTTGAGAGAGAAATCTTTATGTGATCTTGAGAAAAAAAAATCTATTCTTTGTGATCTTACCATGTTCTTCTTCTTCTTGCGATCGCATCTTTGATTTTTACACCGTCAGACGAGTTCTCATGATGAACTCGACCGTTGTCTGGAGTTCCTCTTTAGCTCCATACAGCTTTGAGTTTAGTGTTGAGTCATTGGGCCAGTATATCTTTCTTAACTGGTCGTACAGAGGATAATCCTGTAGAACATGCTCAGCAGTTTGTTCGTTTAATCCACATGAACACAGTGGTGAAGCAGACAATCGTAGCTTGTACATGTGTGTATTCAGTTTGTTATGCCCTGTCCTGAGGCGAAAAATGGTGATCTGTCCATGCCGGTCAAGAGTGTGGTAGTCATCGTTGGGTTGATTCTGTTCTCTTCTGATAGTCTGGATAGCTCTTTTTCTCAAAGTACAGTTGACATTCAAAAATCCGGCCATCGATAATCCGGTTCCTTCAGATTTCCGGCACGGATTTCGGAGCGCATTTTTTTAATTTACCGCGTTGGCGCGCCACTGTTTGACTTTAGTTGAATTAAAACTCTGTAGAACTATTTTATTCAGTTGAACTAAAATTCTGTAGAACTGTTTTATTTAGTTGATGAACATTAAAATTTCATTTGCTTTTCATTTTAGTTTTTAATTTTCTTTCTTTAAAGGACTGTACAGGTAGTCATTTTCTGTTAAATATATACAGCATATATAACCATAAAAAATCCGGCATTTTCAACAATCCGGCACTCCTCAGGTCCGGAGGTTGCCGGATTTTTGAATGTCAACTGTATGTGATTTCATTATGTTCTTGTTCACATTCTCCTCCCTTTTTAGCAAGTTTATCTGCCTTTTCATTTCCGGGCACACCACAATGGGATGGTACCCACTGAAGTATGGTTCGCTTTTTTTCTTACCAAGTAAATTTCTTTGTGATCTTGGGAATAAAGCCTTTTTTTTACATCGTCTTGAAAAATAATTCGTTATGTGATCTTAAGAAAAAAACCTGGTTACCGTATGTGACGGACGATGAAACTCAGCTGTCCATGAAAAAAGATACAACAAAGCTGCAAAAGAGAGAGAACTCCAACCAGGGGAGAAAGTTTTGTTGCTACTTCCAACCGGAAGCAATAAACTTCGCATCGGATTGCAATGACCCTTTACCGTCCTTAAAAAGATCTCACGCATCAATTACAAGATCTCCATTAAAGGAAAGGAGGTCTTTCACGTAAATCTCCTTAAGAAATATTTGGAAAGACCAGTGCCATCCTCCGAGCATCTCCTGGCTGTCGCCATAGCAACGGAAGACAAGGAAGATGATGATGGTTGCATGGAGTACCCATTGCAACCCACAGAATCCTTTAAAGATGTCAAGTTCGGCGACAATCTCTCACAAGAACAACAAACAGTAACCAGGGCGCTACTAAAACAGTACAGTGCAGTCTTAACGGATGTACCAGGTCGAACAAATCTCATCGAATTTGATATGAAATTAACAAACGAGACCCCTGTTCGAACCAGAGTTTACCCCATCCCGTATGCTAAAGCTGATGCACTCCGCGGAGAAATCGACAAGCTGCGTCAGGCAGGAATTATCAGTGAGTCTACATCTCCTTACAGTTCGAGTGTAGTGCTGTTGCAGAAGCCCAATAAGGAAGTTCGGCTGTGTATAGATTACCGGTTGCTAAACGCTGTAACGAAATTCCAGCCCGAACCTCTCCAAACTGTTTCTGAGTTGTTCACCAAGCTTAGCAAAGCAAAAATTTTCTCAAAAATTGACCTCAGTAAAGGTTATTATTAATACCAGTCAAGGAGGAAATTAAACCTTTGTTAGCTTTCAGCACAAGTGAAGGACATTACACATTTAATGCGATGCCGTTCGGATTGCATAACGCACCAGGAGTGTTCACCAGGATGATGAGAAAGCTTCTAGAACCTTTGCAAAGTCCCCAGATCCATAATTTCATTGATGACATTTTAATTGCATCGGAGACTACGACGAACATATTGCTACGGTTGCTATGCTCCTCAGGAGACTACAGGAAACTGGTCTCACAGCCAGACCTAGCAAATGTCTCATCGGGTTTCAAAAGCTAGACTTCCTGGAACATACTATTTCTCACGGCTGTAGTTGGCCCGTTAAGAAGAACGTGGAGAAAATAATTGCAGCTAAAAGGCCCCGAACCAAGAAAGACACTCGTTCTTTCCTATCACTATGTGCATATTATCAGAAATACATCCAGAATTTCAACGGACTGACAGCACCTCTCACCGACCTCACAAAAAAAGGGTGTCCTGATAAGGTCATTTGGGATTAAAAGTGCGAATACGCGTACAGCACTTTAAAAGGACAGTTGTCTGCATACCCCATTTTGAGGTTACCTGACCTCAAGAAGCCTTTCGTATTGCGGGTCGACGCGTCAGGTCAGGGCATCGGGTCAACACTGCTGCAAGCCGAGGACAGTGACCCAAATATGCTATTTCCAGTTGCTTACGGCAGTCGGAAATTAAATAAAGCTGAACGGAACTACAGCGTAGTTGAAAGAGGATGTCTCGCTCTGATTGACGGTATCAGACGCCATCATGAGTTTCTTTATGGAACCTCTTTCACGGTGCAAACAGACCACGCTCCATTAGCTTTTCTTGGGGCTAATAAAGAATTTAACGCAAGGATCATGTGTTGGGCCCTTCTTTTAAGCGTTTACTCTTTCAAAGTGGAATATATTCCGGGAAGACAGAATGTCGGGGCAGATTTCCTGAGTAGAAACTGGACTACGGAGGAAGAGGAGGAAGTTGAAGATACCAATCATCCAAAAGCTACCGATCAGGGCAGCTTCATTCTCATAAATCAAACATGAAAAGATGTTTTCATGTCTCAAAAGAGGGGACGATTGTGACGGACGATGAAACTCAGCTGTCCCTGAAATGTTTAGATGATATGGTAGATACCTCGTAGCATCAGTGCCCCCGATTATTGTTGTAACTTTTCGTCAAACGGGAATTCCTCCACCTGGACTCATGAGAAATGCACAACAGAAAACGTGGACTCATTAGCATGCAACCTTTCCACGTAGATTGTCAACACGGTTGCTACTTAATATGTAGACTGCTATCTTCCGTGCATTCAGAGAATCGCATTGATTTAAGGAGAGGTTAAACCACGCCCACGTCTATCCCTAGAGCAATCTAGAGCAGTTATTTTCCTTACCTTGGTCAGTACGCCTGCCTTAAAGGCGTTGCCTAAATCAAACGGAAGAAGCGGCATGCAATCAAAGACACCGAGGGATCTAAAAGCGAACCAAGCTAGTCTTTTGCAGGAATTTCACATCTCTGTTTCAACCAGAAAACCGCTCGAAATACGGAACGAACGGGCAAGACGAATCGACCACAGAATTGGATAACCGGACGAGGAGCGGGCGGCGAGAATCTCGATTTTACCTAAAGTTCAAGAAAGGTGTTAGATTCTAACATCCCCCCCCCCCTTCATCTTTCATTCCATTTCATATATATAGAGACCATGAAGAATGCCATTTTATCACTCGTTGCCAGACATTTTAAAATTCACTAGCTTATAGTTAAATCCTGCTAGAATTCCCTCTGGATTCTTGGCTATATTGGAGTGTAGTTATTCTGTGCTAACGGTAAAATATATAGTAGTTTCTAGTGATCAGTGGTCTAGTTCATTCATTTTATTTCACTGGATTTTGTGTTGATTTAAATCTATTAAATTAAACCTATCTCAAAAGTTTCCAGTTGAAAATTTAATGATATATCTATTATAGTATTTCCAAAGATAATAGATGCTTAAAATGCTTAAATTAACTTTTAAAGTCGCGAAGGAATTTTTAACTAGCTAATTGAGTTAAGTTCCAGATATATATGTGTGTGTTTTAATCATTAAACTGCGAAGTGTTTTCTTAAATACATAATTAAATCCGCGAGTGCATATAATAGTCTTAACGGTAAATTTATCGCGCTTTAGAATGTTATTTGATTTTTCGGTATGAATTACATGTTTTTATTTTTCATATAGGGTGATCCTAACCTTTGCATCCCAGCAAAGCAAAGCAAAGCATAAACATTGTATCAGAGTCCTGCAGACTCAGTTCTTAAAACCCTCCAGAATTTAATGAGACTGTGGTTTAAATTTTAACCTTGTGGCGATCCTGTTGTGATTCTGCTATCTAACGTTACCAGAAATAAAGCACCCCAAGTACAATTTATCACCTCATCAATTAAATTAAGATTTAACTGGAGAAGAACATTGCCAGAGCTTATTTGCATTACTTTACTGCTCTATTACGAAAAAAAATAGAAATCTTCCGATCACTGACTGTGCATATTTTCTTCACTGGATTTTAAAACCCTCGAAGCAAACCATCCCATACCGGTCAGTTGTTATCATCACGCCTTAAGGATTTTTTACCACTAGCGGCGAAATCAATGAGACCATACCATATTCACCACCTGAATCTAAGACTGTGCCATCCAGTAGAACTTTTCCTTTAACATAACAAAAAACCAGAACAATCAGCTTCACCTTCCAGCGATTTCGCGTCTGTACTAACACATAAACCTGATAATCTGGGGCTGGACGCGGAAGACCTACGACGATTGTTTAATTGATGTTTTTTGTATTTCTATGGAGTGCCAGGTTCTACGATCGGTAAGTGTGTGTGAACAAATGTGTGATGGCCATCAAGAGCGCGCATGAATGACAGGAGATTTATTGTTGCAAACTATTTGCTAATTTACCTACCTGGTAAATACTGTTACTGTATTCCCTACATTGTTCCTTTTAGTAAAGGGAAGAACAATTGAGAAATAACAGGTTTTTTTTCTTCTACCCATACATAATATTGTAACACCTCTTTTCAGAGTAATTAAGTTTACTGTTGGGTTACATCATCTATTTTTCTGATAATTACCTATCTTTGGACTGGGTTTATCTCTGTCTATTTCAAGAGGGAAGGGCGTAGTGGATACCACTCTTCATAAACCCCTCCCCACCTTGTTATTTGTATTTTCTGTACCTATGATATTTTGCTTGTAAACAAATTATACATGTCGTGACTGATTTTTTAATGATAAATAAACACGTAAAACTTATTTAGTACTGTGTTGGAATACCCAAGCGCAATTTACCCGTATCTGTTTTAATATAGTTTGTATTCATGTAACGTCCGTGTGTTTGAAGCACCAAATTGGTGTGAGCGCATGCGTGTTTGGAAACTGGCAAATAATCCTTTAGCCAGGAGAGTTTAAGGAGTAGATTGAGAGAAACAGATTGTCGTAAAAAGGTCTGTTCTTACTCTCCCCAGCACTCTGTGAAACAACTATTTACTTTCTAACCCTTATTCTCACTGAACCTTCGCCATCATTCTCCACTCTAAACGGGATCACTATTTACAAGACTCTTTCTCTCAAAATAAATTTACGACACCGTATATCAAATTGAGAAGGAAATTTGGTTATGTGATCTGGAGAATACAACCGCTAAGTCACGAGGTGAAAGAAATCTCCGACTGGTAGAGTGGTTAGAGCGCTCTTCTCTTGCGGCAAAGGTACCAGGTTCGAAACACAGCGGAGCTACTCTCTAACCTAGTGAGCTATAAATGAGTACCTGGCTCTGCTCTTGAGTTTAACTGGCTCTGCTCTTGAGTTAGGGAAGGAAAAGGCAGCAATGTTACCCTACCTTTCGATGCTGGAAGTAGTATAGTGAAGTCTCGAACACTTTTTTTCCCTACGGCAGCATTTGCTGTGGGAACAGCTTTACTCATTTTAAATATGAGCTAGAGCAGCGTTTCCCAACATGTGGGCCGGGAATCCCTGGGGGCCCGCGACCATGAATGAGGGGTCTGCAATGTTCTAAAGTACAATTGTATTATTGTTGATTGTTATTGTTGATTGTTATAGTTGATTGTTATTGTTGATTGTTATAGTTGATTGTTATTGTTGATCAGAATGAACATCAGTGCACTCCGGGCAAACCCACAGGAGCTCAGTCTCCCTGAGCAAATGTTCGAAGGTTTTGGTTTTGGTTTTTAAGTACTTTCTTCATTGCCCACGGACTACTCCATCAGTGCTCTGATCTCCTCCCTTAGATCACACAAGGAGGATCTCAGCACAGTACACGAACTCCGTAGCACCGGCGAGAATCACGCATTTTATAAATATTTTTATTGTGGTGGGTAGGTCTCCTAATTTTTTTAAATTTTGCCAGGGCAGAGGCCTGATAGGCCTACTCTTTACGATTTTCAACTGCCGTGAGATTTTTAACGTGCACAACTTGCACACGAGACCTCCTATTTCTTCGCCCTTATCCGAGAAGGCTGGGTATCCGATCTCACTACCCAGGAGACCGGGGGGGGGGGGGGGGGGTAGGACATCATTAGGACCACTTCTTCTGAAAAAAATGTCCATAAATTATATTCCCTCAACTGGGAATCAAATCCGGTACATCTAGAACTCGAGGCGGACGCCATACCTCTTAGCCACTCCTACCCCCTTCGAAAGGTATGAATGCTAAGTGTTTCTGTTGCGCGCTGGTTGTATGCACGCCCCTCTCCACATGTAAGCCTACCTTGCCGTTGGTTGGAGAGCTTGAGTGCCCCAATGATCCCGGGAGCTATGCCGGCGGGAGTTTTACTCCTCGCAGGGTCACCCAAGCCGGACAGGTCCTTGGTGAGGGGCCAGACAAAATGGGCTGAGGAGTTGATGGAACCCTATAGGTGTAGATGCAGAACCCACCGGCGAGTGGTACATGCTCTGGTCTGCAACAATCCACTCTCACTTCATGGGTTAAATGCTTTCTTGCCTCATTCTTTACTGTTTGTCGTCTATCAGGAGTAGTTTGGGACCCCTTACAGTCTAGGCGCAGTACCCACCGGCGAGTGGACTATGCTCTGGCCAGCATCAACCCAAACCCCAGGCATGGGTTAAATCCCGGGTAGATGAAGCTTGTAAGCCTTGGAAGGCAGATCGTCTAGGAGAAGGAAAACTCTGATTTTAAACCACCTGCTGCCTTGCAGGTAGGTTGGGGACAGTCAAGGGCTAAGGAATGCAACCCTACAGAAACGCTTGTTGAAATCGGATGCACTGGGCTACATGCTCAACGAAACAGTGCAACGTACTTCGCCTAATGAAGATGTCACGAATACAATTTAAGCGTTGTGTTGCTCATCCCGTGGAGTCCCGCCAGGCGGTGAGAGTGTCGGACCCCTGCCTCGAAGGGGTCCAACCAATACTACTGGTGGTCACCTTCCCCTGAATTGTGGAGTCAAGGTATAGAGGGAAAGGGCAAAAGCTATTGACCAAACACCAAGAACACTCAACATTCTGCAGTGGAATGCAGAAGGAGTTCTCAACAAAAAAGTCCCCCTAAAACACCGCCTTTATGAGGATCAAATAGATGTGGCTTGCATCCAAGAAACACATCTCAACAGCAACCACAGATTCTCAATAAGAAGATACCAGGCTTTCCGACTCGATCGAGAAGGACACAAAGGAGGTGTGCTATTACTTACCCGAAACTCAATACCAAGTAGCGAGGTATCTGTGAACTTCAACGACCAGTCGGAAATTTTAGGGGTTGATATTAAAATAAATGACACAAACATGCGTATCTACAATTTGTATGGTCCACCGAGCAAAGACCTGTCACTTGCAAGTATGGAAATAAAGAGCTCAAACTGCATAGTGGTCGGAGATTTCAACAGCCACTCGGAAAGATGGGGATATCCGGATACAGACTGTAGAGGAGAAGAAGTGGAGGACTGGGAGATAGACACAAATCTTCACCTTATAAACAGGCCAGATGATAAACCCAGTTTCTACTCTAGAAGATGGCACTCCACTTCCACTCCAGACCTAGCTTTTGCCACAGGGGACATCCTTCACAAAATTGGCCGACAGGTACTTGGCCAGCTAGCAGGCAGCGACCACAGACCAATAAAGCTAGTGGTTAATATGGAGTATGTTCCCAATGAAGTGAAACCATTGCCCCGATGGAATTACAAAAGAGCTGACTGGGACAGTTTTGCAGTGCTGACTGACAGCCTTTGCGAGACCATCAACACACGAAACAACAGCATGAAATATATGGTTGAAAGATTTAATAGAGCAATACTTCAAGCCGCTATTGAGACTATTCCGAGAGGGGCAAGAAAGAACTATAAACCATACTGGAATGAAGAACTGCAAAAACTTGAAGATGAGGTAGCACAAGCCAAAGACACGGCAGAAACAGAACAAACAACTGAGGCAAACATCTTGCTCAAAGCAACCACTGCAAAGTACAGAAGAACATTAAACCAAACAACAAGAGACTGCTGGAGGCAAACAACAGAAAATCTCAACCTAGACAAAGAAGGGAACAAGCTGTGGAAACTAGTTAGAGCTTTGAACAACGAAGAACCTTACAAAAATCACATCACAATCAAACAAGGTGAAAATATGCTCTCGGGGAAAAAAGCTGCAAATGCACTCAACGAACACTATGCTAGTGCAAACCACATTGATGTCCCTACAGACAGAAGAAAGGCCATCACTGATGAACAAAGGAGTCATGGTAACATAAAGCTTGCACAAGAAGAACACATGATGGCAAAGTTAACAATGGAAGAAATGGAAGAGGCAATGAAGGCGCTAAAGAAAAAAGAAGACACCTGGAAAAGATGGGATAACAAACGAAATGCTAACAGACCTTGGCACAAAGGCAAAAAAGAAGCTTCTGGCCATCCTAAACTGCAGCTGGAAAAGAGGAAAAGTACCACAGGCATGGAAAGACGCCATACTGATTCCAATACCTAAGAAAGACAAAGTTCAGACAGAACCAAATGGCTACAGACCTATCAGTTTACTTAGTTGTGTTGGAAAATTGATGGAGCACATAATAAAAACTCGACTAATGTGGCATCTAGAGGAAAAACATCTCTTAGCCCCACAGCAAGCAGGATTCAGAAAACACAGATCCACTGAAGACCAGATCACTTACATAACTCAGAAAATTGAGGACGCTTTTCAAGAAAAAAAGCACACACTGGTGGTTTGGGTGGACTTAAAAAAAGCATTTGACAAAGTGTGGAAAGACGGACTGAAAGTCAAGCTGCAAAGAAGCGAAGTGTGTGGGAGAATGTTCAAATGGATCAGCCACTATCTTGAGAATAGAACTGCCAGAGTCCAACTACAAGGACAGACCAGTAGGAAGATGGTATTGGAGCAGGGTGTTCCCCAAGGGGGAGTCCTGTCACCCACGTTGTTCCTCACATATATAAATGACATATCAGAGAATATTCCAAGAAGAACCCACAATGCCTCCTTTGCAGACGACTTAGCCCTGTGGATCTCAGAGGAATATATCACGACGGCAAGCATTCGGATGCAGCAAGCCCTAACATCATTGGAGGAGTGGGCCAAGGCATGGCTAGTAAAGATAAATGAAGGGAAAACATCATTCACAGTGTTTTCTCTCTCTAACAAACCACAGATCTCCAAATTGGTGCTAAATGGGAAAAATCTACATCTGGATGACAACCCAAACTACCTAGGCTTGACTTGGAAAACCCAGATTGAGAAAAATAGGACAAGAGCAAGGCAGAGAATGGCAATCATGAAAAAACTTGCTGGCACGAGTTGGGGAGCAGACGAGAGAGTACTAAAGAAGCTATATACTGGGCGAGTGAGACCAGTCCTAGAATATGGCATTGCAGCATGGTCAACGGCAGCTAAGTCGAACTTTGACAAAATAAACAGAACCCAAAACCAAGCAATGAGAATCATAACAGGGGGCATGAAGTCAACGCCCATAAAAGAGTTGGAAAAGATTACTCACCTCCAACCTATGGAGGATAGAAGAGATAGCAGAGCCCAGCAACAAGCCGAGAAATTCAGGAGGCTGATAGACCACCCAATGCACCAGAGAATAAATGGACTTGGAAGGGGAAGACTGAAGCGAAGCAACTTTGTAGAGACAGTCAAAACAAAGATGAGAGCAGACCCCATTAACGCAATGTCAACAGCTACACCAATATGTACTGCACACAAGCTACCAATTTGGAAACAACAGTGCTTCCCTGAAATGATAGAAAACATTCCTGGTATTGAGAAAAAGAACAGCCAAAATGAAACAGAAAGGAGAGTCCTAACCACTAAATATATAGAGAAACATTACCCAAGCAACACCTGGATCCATGCGTACACAGATGGATCAGCAACTAATGCAACAGAAGATGGGGGTGGAGGAGTCTTCCTGAGCTTAACAAATGGCACACAAAAGAAGATAGCAGTCGCAACAGGGAAATTTTCAACTAACTTCAGAGCAGAGGCAGAGGCCTTAAAAACTGCATCAGAAATTCTAATGACAGAAGAAAGCTCAGAGAGACCAGTAGCTATCTTCTCAGATGCGCTGTCAGTGATTACAACATTGAAAAGTCAAAGTAATGCTGAACTGGATGACCTAAGAGTAACACTTCATAGACTATGTCAGCAGTACAAAAGAGTTGTGATACAGTGGATCCCTTCTCACTGCAACATCCCTGGAAATGAAGAGGCTGACAGATTGGCAAAGGAAGGGGGAAAACTTCCTCAACTTGACACAAATATAACCTATGAGGAGTCCAAGAGTTTTATCAAGCGCAGATACAGGCACAAGTGGGAAGAAGAGCATCCAGGCCACACAAAAAATGATCCGTATTACCAGCTCAGCAGAAGAGAACAAGTGGTAATCTTCAGACTTCGCACAGGTCATAACAGACTGAGATACCATCTATTCAACAAACTAAAGATA
>JAMPIV010012946.1:302500-368887 GCA_024509875.1 Oreohelix idahoensis
TTTTAAATATGTTCCGCAAAGCATCAGTTTTCCTGTATCTCTTTATTTTCTATTTGCGACCTGATTACGTACGCCAACTATCATGACATGTGAAGAATAAGAAAATTTGATACGAGGATGTCAAAACACACTGAGAAAGCATGCAGAAAAAAAGTTACTAAAAGATAAAGAGAAGATGAAAATAAGAGACACAGCAAGGCATAGATATTATCGCACAATCTAATAACAGGGAATAGAAGATCGCCAACAGCTGCACTTATAGAGAAGACACGGTAATGAAGAGTTGTATAGATAAAATAAATGTCGTCTATGCTAGCCCGTAAAGCCGAAAGCTACAGACTTTCATTCATGGATGCTTGTGTAGAATAGAAGGATTGAAGTGGTATGACAAGATCACTAATGTGGAGCTGATGAGAAGAACGTGACAAGTGCCAGTAGAACAAGTGATGAGAAAAAGACGCTGGAGATGGATAAGACACACATTGAAGAAACTTATTGATAGCACAGCCACGCAGTGTTGCTCTGGAATCCCAAGGGTAAGTGTCACATAATAATTGGGTCGATCTCTTTTCCTCTCCGGCAGTATTTAGTTACATTTTTAGTGTACTAAATCGCTCGCAATTTCCATGGTCGGCCCATTTTTGTTTCGCTGCTATCAAGCAGGTAGTAGCTATTTTATTATCAATTTTTCACTCCCTTCAGTAATAATTGATCATGTTTGCTTTGCGCTTCTCGGTTTTGCTAAGATTAAGACGCAGGTAAAACCAAGTTGAGCCCGGTCAATATTCGTGTAGTGAACGCGTGTCATGTTTACCCAGGAGTGCCCCGCGATAAATTATCAACCTGTCGGCATGCACTCGGCGGAAACGAATGACATAATCATTTCCTGTACACCTTGTTACACAGACATTGCTTTAGATGAAAGTAATATCTTATTTGTAAACATTGCCGAGAGAGTGATCAGATGTTTTCATTCCATATTTGGAAGACATGAACTTTGTATTAATGCACAGAAACTTCCTAGGGAAACATTTTAAATTACCCCATCCTAAACACACATGTTTGAAATTATTTGCCGGCACTCGAGATGTACAACATTTCTGATTGGGGCCTAGTCTAATAGTAAGCAACACGTGCCAGGAACGAGAGGGGCAATATAACCTGACACTTTAGTCGGTTGAAAGCACTGTGAAAATTCACCTCGCGCCAAGAAGACAACCAGACCTTGCCAGAGTTAAGAATAGCAGCAGATTTCATTTATCGGACCGGACTTTGTTTGAGCATCTTGAGGAATTATCTCCCAGGAAAACTCTACCATTATTAGCAAGGAAAACCGGAATCTGAGGAATCTGAAACACGGAGTCAAAGTGGGAACTTATTGCTAAAGTAACAACACCCCAGACCAAGTGTAAGAGGCCTCTACAAGTGCCTTTATTTCTCTGAGCCAGCAGTCTGTGAGCCTAAAGATTGGCGTAAGTTGTACATTTTGAATTCTATATTTTCTATATATTCTATATATATATATATATATATATATATATATATATATATATATCTATCTATATATATATATATATATATATATATATATCTATATATATATATATATATATATATATATATATATATATATATATATATATATATGTATATAATGACATGTGAAAATTAATATGTGAAAATTGCTAGTGGATGTCCAAGTCATTTGAGGCTGGCAACCTCAGCAAATAGAATGATGAGTTCATGAACCTCCACTGCCAGGGCTGGTGACTGCTTTATTGCGATGTTCTTATAAAGAACCAATAGCAGAGATAGTACCAAATTCCATAAGGAGCAGGAAGGGAATGATGAAAGAAATGATGTACATAATTGTTAAATTATTAACCTTTTCAAGCAATGTAAATGTAAAACATATACACTCTAAATGTAATGAAAGTTTCGACCTTTTTCAACCTGTGTAAATGTAAAGCTAATTCCCTCTAAATGTAATGAAAACCAACTTTTTCAACCAATATGAATGTAAACGTATTCAAACTATACTGTTAACATTTTCAACTAAAGTTAAATACAAAACTATTCATTTTAAATGTAAAGATAGTTTTTCGCCCACTGGGATTAAGATTAATTCTCAGAGAAGGTAAAAAGTTGTGAGATAGATGGGATGGTGAAATGAAAAGAGGTCGGCACATAAGTATGTGTCGGGAAACTCGATACTCAGAAGGTATTTGTTTCTCTTCTTTTGTGATACTAGTTGGGAGTACCAGTTGGGGGTACTATTTCTGGAACAAGTAAGGGTATAAGTGGCCTGAAGTCGACGCTAGACACCATCATCAGACGGATCTTAGAGACGCAGGACCAGCTTTGCAGTTACTTCCTGATTCTACTTGGATCGTGCTGCAACTCTTAAATCTTGCCTAGGGACGCGAGTGCTCCAGTCATCTATCTGCGAAGAACCAAAAAATCAGCGGGAGCAGAAACAGCTATTGGCAGCTAAGTGAAACTTAAAAGCTGCCAAGTGAACTGTCCATTTTCGAAAACCATAACATCACACTGTGATGAATACCTTTTTATAAACAATTATTCATTTTAACTATTAAAACCTAATTGATTATTAAATTTATTACCTATATCTATCCAAATTTAAAGTTGATTTAATCATTTTGAATGTGTTGTATCCGTATGTCTCAGACAATTTCTTAAATACTCGTAAAGAGAGCTAAATAATAATAAGCGGAAATTCGCTGAATTAACTCAGCTGGGGGCTTGAACGAGCTAACGAATTATAATATTACATAATCCTTCACAAAATTTGACGGCAGATACTAGAGTTAACGTGCTCAGCCAATGCAGCATTGTTCTCGCGTTCTGAATATCTTGTAAAACTCCCTTCAGGTAGAAGCTTCATTATCCTTGAAACCTTTGAAGACCCACATTAGTTACTCTTGAGGTTTGGCCACCGTTGGACCACTACTGCAGAGCTAAGGGGAGGCAAACCTTGACAGCAAGAGAGTTAGACGAAGAACAAAGAACACATGTTGAAGAGAACTGAAGACACAAATGAAGGGTATGAAGAAAATGTGGAGAAGAAAAGACCTTGAACCGATGACACGGAACAAGACTTGATTTACGGTTGTTGAATGCCTATGCTCCGTGGTGAAATGAAGGGTAGTGAATGAATGCAAGCTAGCCTGTAAGGCACTTGATGATGATGAGATTGCATATTTATTATTGTCAGAGTTAGTGGTCAAATGAATATTAAAATACACACAGGTATATCACACAGGCATACACACAAACAGCCCCCACCCCCACGCTTGCACAAAAATTATTATTGCCTTTTCCCAGCGATCATCATATAACCATGCCACACCCTGACAGCCAGCGCCCATTATTATTCCTTCAATGGAATGTCACCGCTGACCTATGCATGGAATATTTGCACTCCCGTAAAATAATTCCCAGAAGGCATGGTTTAGTAGGGGCGTGTTTCCTGTTGCATGAAGTATTGATCACTCTGTGATGTGTCCTCGACGTAATTAAAAAATAGATGAATCTCATCATGTAGTCCATGTAACGACGCAGCCAGGGGAAATAACACCTAATTACACAGTCGGCGTGTCATTTTTAATGTGTTCAATGATGGTCAGAATATTGTCAGTGGCGTCTCATCTATATGCGATGTCGAATTGAAGTGATCGCAGTCGTCTATTGGTCTTGTCTCTCTGCTACTCTAGCCCACCGTCTGTCGTCAGTTGTATCCTCTGTCCGGCAGGTCTGTCAGAACATCTCTGTTCTTAATATTAATTACTTATTATCGACGTTAATAATGTATTAATTTTTTTTTACACTTTTATAATTGAATTATTGCAGGACAGAAATGTAAAAAGGCAATACTGCCTACATCTTCACCTTGATGAAATAAAGATTTCGTTCATGCGCAGGATTTATTATTTATTTGTTTTAGCAATATTTCTACCTCTGTTGCTTTCCTGTGACAAAATTTCTGGAATTTTCACCACTTATATTAAGCAGTTCGGGTAAGCATGAACAAATGTTTCCATCACATATTTACATACTTAGGCAGTGAAGCCTCATCACTCACCATAGAAAAAGCTTCTGTTCTTTCGTGCCACACATTTTCGGTGTTTCCATTCTTTTGAAACACAATGGAATTAAATGACGTAACCATCGGAGAATTTAGTGTCGTCATCAGCACACTGACCAGAAAGAGCACAACATTAATTTTCCCCGCCATATTTTGAAGGGTGACATACTCGTAAATTTAGTATTTTTCATGACTTCCGCGGGTTTCCATAATTCTCTCCGCGTCAACACTACTATTGTCTAATTTCCTCTTCCATGTTTATTTTAATATTAGATTCCCTAGTGGAGATTTTTCGAAACTATCCAGGTATGAATGTGTGCGGGAATGAAGATGTCGACACTGATGAGTTAAAAAATAAAAACACACACACATGCGCGTACACACACAAAACAACAACCAAACACTGCGACCGACTGGGAAAACTTTAACAAACCGTAAAAGGCGACTAAGAATGGGTGTGAACAGTGGCGGCTTTCTTTAATGAGCTGTTGAGCTGCAGCACTCCCTAAGAAAAGAACTGCATACTGCTGTCCCTACTACATTATAATACATAATACGGACAGACCAAAAAATTGAGGTTACACCGGAAGGGTTAAATACAAAAAAAAAAAAAATCTAACACCGTATTGGGGAAAAGTGCTGCAAACGATTACAGCTCAAGTGACCTTGACCTCTTATAAGCGAATGCTTGTTATACACACAGCTAGAGGCGAACTACGATTGGTTTGAATTTGTTAACCAGAGCTGCAGCCATCCACAGCTCAAGTGCAATGAGCAAATTAAAGGGAAGTTACAATGACAATTTTAAACACGAGAAATAGCAGCATACATGTCCGTGAAGGGACCCAAAGATGCAGCAATAGTGAATGCAGTCAGCAACCCATAGCTTGACTGCTTGCATCAGGACCAGCGAACCAGAGCTAGTCAAGACCGTACTCCACCTCCACGTGGTGGTCCTGGAAACGGTCTGCAGCAGTGCAGTCTGGCTGAGCGAGTACGGATCGAAATGGGAAGGCAAACCAGGTCCCTAAAAAATGCCGTGCTGAAGTCGGATGTGTCGACCGAAAGGTGCAGATATCACAGCTACGGGGTAAACAGACACAACGCAACCACCGTCCTTTTCAGGGCGAACGAGGAAGAAGAAGAAGAAGATGTCCGTGTAACCGGTTTGAGACTCGGGAAGCTGCTACGACTGACAATGATTACTCCTAGTTGCAGTAAACTTTTAAAATAACTTTTCAGAACTTCTTGACAGATTTTAGATGAGATAAGACACTAATCATTTGTGTCTGGGTTGATATTTCACATGGTGGTCACAATTTGTGAGTATTATGTATAGTATTTTAAATGAATGAACAGTGCAGCACCGCTAATGACAACCCCCTGGAACCGCCACTGGTTGTGAATAGGACTAACAATCTCCTCATGTAGAATGAACCACAACGGTACGAGCATATATGACATGCATTGACGCAGGCTTATTCGAAGAGGGCAAACTACAACTACAACCCTATGCTCCTCAAGGGACGAAAAAGGATCATTTTTTAAAAAGTGGGATAAGTACGCCTTGAAAGATAATTTGCCAGAGGCGCCGCTGAAAAAAAGGAGCACGATGCCTTCCCTAACAAGAAAAGATTCAGGTGTCCATTTACAGCAGTGTGGACTGTAGCGTTTCGATATCAGTTTTGAACCCGGAACCCCCTAACTTTGCAGCTAGAGCCAAGCTCTCTAACCACTCTGTACCTCGCTTGCTCAAATTCACCTATACCTGCAGCAAAAAACGGAACAGGTGAAAACACTTAGAAATCAGCAGCAATTTATTAGAATGAAATTAGATCAAATAGACCTTTTCTCTTTTGCCCTTCTCGGCAGAGTCGTTTCTTCGTTGATGGGGGGAGGGGGGAAGGAGGGACTTTGATGTACAATCGAGGGCAAAGATATGGCCTATCATTTATGAGGTGTTGATATAAAGGCAAAGTCAACACTTTAGTCGAGTTTATCAGGTGTAATCCTTACACTAAGCTGTTTGTTTATGTTAGATCCGACGCATTGCTAAGTGTGTTAATATTATTTTTTTTTAATTTCATCAATGTTTGTTTTAGTGAGAACAACACCATATGTAAACTAAACATAGTTACCCAAAAAAAAAAAAAAAATCATAAAGAGTTTTCTCACTGCACAAGAATGCCTTACTACTTAGTCCTTCCTCTTCTATCCTAGGGTGTAGAGTTTTGTTAGAGAGAGCGCCATACTATCCTATCGGCTGTCTTCTTCCTAGTCTGGTTCTAATATAGTCCTAGGTCTAATGTGGCCCTCCAAGGGAACTCTGGGTCATCCTGGAGATCTGGATCCCTTGCTCTTCATTTCTCATATATGTCGTGGTAGCCGATCTTCTCCCATTCTACAGACATGGCCAAACCCATCGTAATTTGGACTTTTCTATTCGGGTCCGCAGGGGTTGGGTTTTGAGGCCATGACGAAAGAATGCCGCCCAGTTAAAATGCCATATCAAGCATAGAACCCCGTGTAGTTCCGGAAAGTCTTTGATGAGACACAAAGATTAGAACTACCGCTCCCTCGGGAATATTGGAAGAGGCGACTAATATGTGGTTGTGCTTAGCGCTGACAATCATGTTGTTTTTGTTGTTGGTCTTTAAATAGAACTGCTGAGCTGCTCCCTTTTTTGCAGCAAATATCGAGTTAAAGCCTCCTTAATATTATCTACCCTGTAGATTTAGGCTTTCCCTGTGAATTTTCTGCCATCCCGAAACGTGTTTAGCTGAAGTCATGAGCTCCAGTTTCTCCATCCTGGCTTGCATTTAAAGGATCATCACATCTGGTCCCAAGCTAGGAGTAAGAAGTACATGGCATACTGTGCATTCCCCAGCCATCCAACGGGGTTCTCCAAATATGCAGAGTTAAAATACTGTGCTGTGGTTCTGGGCTCTCCCAATGAAATATCACGTCTTACACAGAGTCACTTCTCAGCTCCCTCTGTCTATCATGGGGTCCATAGCGAGATCCTCCTGCTTGCAGCCAACTAGCTAAAAGCTAGAGTTACATCTGGAGCTCAAGTCACTCCTCCAAGCCTAGTGTGCAATGCTGGGTTCTCAACAAGTTTCACCACATGGGAAACTGTGGAAGTGTGTGGATGATTTCAAGAGTCAATGAGGGTGTAATTAATCACAGACAGAGGTTCACTTTCACATATGTATAAAACTGTGCTTAGCAGGTGGTCATATGAGGATGACTTCAGATTTGCCTCCATGTAAAACAGATTGCGAAAGAAACCATTACTGCAAGAGTACATTAATGTTTTGGTGGAGGTTACTGCAAGAGGACCATCTGTACTGTTAACTCCATGTTCCACAGGGAGCGATAGCAGAAATGTTATAATGATGATGATTGTGACGATGATTGTTATGATGATTATGATTGTTATGATGCTGATGATTGTGATGATGTTGATTTTGAAAATGATGATGATGGTGGTGTCGATGATGATGACGATGATTATTAGGTTTATAAGAGAAGAAGGTCTGGTGACAGAGAACGAGGACAGAAGAGATGTACTTATGTACAAATTGCCCAATACTGATTTATGAAATCCAGTGAAATATGGTATGACGTTAGCTTCGGATTTGCATCTCGAAACGAAATAAAAACTGTATCTCACCTAAATATTTGGCGGTTCTAACTGAAGGGGGAACTGTCTAAACAATACGGATTACCAGACCACAAGGTCCTTTTTTATGTGGATATGCACCCCAATATTATACATAGACATGAACCCCAATATTATACATAGACATGCATCCCAATATTATTGTGGCGTAAGGTTTTATAAGTGTGATGATAGTACTAGAGTAGAATCAGAATTCTCTCCAGAATGTGTGAGGTCCCAGTGACAGAGAGGTACACTGGTATCACTAGATAGTCACGGCTGTGAAAGTATCTGAAGTTGAAAAGTATTCCAAGAACAATCAGACCTTACTGCGCCACCTTCGCCTTGTAGCTATATGTTATATAAATTCAATTCAACAAAACTCAAATTCAACAATATGGAATGAATAAAGCTGTTGAAACACAATTATATTATTCTTTATTTACATTTATCTATGCGTGATGAGTGTGCGTGCCTATGTATGAAATAGTTGAAAATTTATATTTACAAAACCAGCTTGGGTAACCAATTAACATTTAACAAGTTAATATTAAAATGTCCTTGTAGACTGGAATCAATTAACCGTTAACAAGTTAATATTCAAAAATGTCCTTGTAGGCTCTTCCAACTTAGATATTTGAATTTTTCCTGTCTTATTCACTGTAACAAAGTCTCAGTTAAGCTATCATGGTTCTTTTTCCGTCAATAAACAATTTTGACAGTTCTCACAGCAGGGTGCACGATTGTCATATAAATACACGTAACTTCTCTGTTATACGAAGTGTTGATGTGACAGGTACAGCTTTTCAGATAGGTCGTGCTTCTAGCCTTCCAGACACTTCTGGGGCGAATAGCCTTGATCTTGAACAATTCTTGATCACTGACCTCTGAATGAGTGCAGATAATTGTAGGATATGTGGCTATTTTGGATAATAATTACCACAGCCCTAGTGCAGGTGAGATGAATTTGTTTTCAGATGTATGCGTAGATAGGCGTGATATATGGGTCAGTCATGATAAGCTAGACTGAGACATGACAGGTGTCTAACTGTAGAACATTTTCTAAAATCAAATAATACAAATAATATGACCCACATACATGGAATGATGTTTCAGTATCCCCCTGCCTGACAAGTCAGCTCTAAAAAGTGCTATAACTTGAGGACAGCCGTGGATAAGCGCTAATAAGTACTGTACTAGCCCCGATAAGGACTATTATTAGTCCTGAAAAGGACTGTGCTAGCCCTGATAAGGACTCAGTCACGGTGGTTATATATCAGGTTCCAACCTTCAACAATCTTACCAAGTAACCAATTAATATGCATGATACTTTCATAACATATAGATTAAACAAATCCTGAAATAAAAGTTGTAATTACTGTATTAATTTACATAGTAACTTTACATACCCTTGCAGGATCTAATTAAGATCAGTAAAGACTGGCTTTTGTGGAGAAGTAGAACTATCCGGCTGCAAATAACAAGATATTGGTCTTTACACGCGTCTCTCTCTCCAGCCGTCTTCCTTCTGTCTCTTGCTGTACAAGTGATTTTGACGTTCGTTCGTTATTTCAACGTGATCAGAAGCAGTCAACAAACCAGAACGTGAGACCGTCCCACACACCACACGCTCTAACGCAAAAGGAAACCAGAGCGTGTCACCTGCGCAAGTCAAGCAATGCCGGTTCTCACAAGGCACTACAAGAGAGGATTGTTATGATCACCCAGGTGTCTGCAGGTGAGGCCTCGCTCAGGGCCCTACCCGGCGATAAAGTGATCGGTATCTTCGAAGCGATAACTGGCAGGAGATGCTTCGCTAAAGTAGGGAGACACGAAAAGAGAGTCGTGCTTTCTCTCAACAACACGGATAAAACAACTTCGCTGATGACAGAACTTCTTTTTTGAAAAGAAGAGACATCACAATTTTGATGGGTGACATGAATGCAAAGATAGGTACAGTCAACACCAGATTTGAAGAAGAAGTGGGAAAACAGGGGCTAGGAATAATGAATGAAAATAGGGAACCGTTCTCAAACTTCTGTGCTTCAAATCAACTGGCTATAGGAGGAAGCATGTTTCCACACAAGAGAATTACACAAGGCAACATGGATATCACCAGACCATAGAACAGACAATCAGATTGATCATATATGCATAAACAAGAAGTTTAGATCATCATTGCAGGATGTAAAGGTATATAGAGGAGCAGATGTGGCATCAGATCATCACCTTCTGATAGCCAAAGTAAAAATGAAACTCAAGAGATATGCAACAATGCAAAATTATAGACAACAATTTAATGTAGGACATCTAAGAAGTCAAGAAACAAGAGACAAATTTGCAGTCACAGTATCCAACAAATTCGAAGTGCTCCAACAGCTGGAAGATGTAGAGAATACAGAAGACTATTGGCAGCAGGTCAAAACTGTATGGAATGAGACATGTGAAGAAATACTGGGGAAAAGGGAACGACAACAAAAAGCATGGATAACAACAGAAACCATCAATAAGATAAAAGACAGAAAAAACAAGAAAGCAGATTTAAACACAAGCAAAACCAGAAGTTCCAAAGCCAAGGCTCAAGAAGTGTACACAGAAGCAAACAAAGAAGTAAAAAGAAGTATCAAAAGAGACAAGAGGAAGTATATTGAGGAGTTGGCAAGAGAGCCAGAAGATGCTGCAGCCAAAGGAAATATGAGAGAACTGTATAGCAGCACAAAGAAGCTAACAGGGAAATACAAGCAAACAAGTTGCCTCATAAAAGACAAGAATGGAAAACTGCTCAGCAATATACAAGAGCAAATGAAGAGGTTGACAGAATATTTTGAGGACCTTCTCAATAGGCCAGCTCCACCCCCCCCCCCCCCCTTTCCCCCTCTCTCCCCCGGACATCCAGCCAGCAGAAGAAGAGCTACAAATTAACGGTGAAAGACCAACGAAGGAAGAAATAAAGAAAGCCATAAAGCTTCTAAGAGATGGAAAAGCGTCTGGACCTGATGGCATTCCAGCAGAGGCCATCAAAGCAGATATCGTCACGGCTACAGAGATGTTATATAAATTACTTGGTAAAGTCTGGGAAAAGGAAGAGATACCAGCAGAATGGAAGGAAGGATATCTGGTTAAGTTGCCTAAGAAGGGAAATTTACAAGAGTGCACAAATTATAGAGGAATAATGTTACTATCAGTGCCAGGAAAAGTATTAAACAGGATTATCCTTGAGAGATTAAAAGAGTCCATAGACAAGAAACTGAGAGATGAACAAGCAGGTTTTCGACAAAACAGATCATGTACAGACCAGATAGCCACTTTGAGAATAATAGTTGAACAAAGTCTGGAATGGAACTCACCACTATACACCGAATTTGTGGACTACGAAAAGGCATTTGACAGTGTAGACGGAGAATCACTTTGGAAATTGATGAGGCATTATGGAGTTCCCCTAAAGATCATTAATTTAATAAAGAAAACATATGAAGACATGACATGCAGAGTTCATCACGAAGGACAGATTACAGAACCGTTTGGGATAAGAACAGGAGTGCGACAGGGATGTCTCTTGTCTCCATTTCTTTTCTTATTAGCAATAGACTGGGTTATGAGATCATCGACAACACACAACAGAAATGGAATCCAGTGGACTCTGACTAAGCAATTAGATGATCTGGATTTTGCTGATGACTTGACTCTTCTGTCTCATAACCGTAATCATATGCAGGACAAATTGAAAACACTCGATGAGCGGTCACAGCAATTGGGTCTGAAAATACACAGGGAAAAGACAAAAATAATGAGAATAAATGCAGGTAATGATAACAGGGTTGAACTTGAAGAAGCACCAATACAAGATGTAGAATTGTACACATATCTTGGCAGTAATATAGACAAAGTTGGAGGGACAGACAGGGATATCAAAATAAGGATACAAAAGGCAAGAGGAGCTTTCATTGCGAAACATATGGAGATCAAGAGAAATCGGATCCAACACAAAAATAAGAATCTTCAACTCAAATGTGAAGTCAGTCCTATTGTATGGCTCTGAGACTGTCGCAGTAAAGAGTTTTTCTTTTATAGAGATGATATAAGTAAGCAAGATGTGTAGGAAGCATATAGACCTTCTGACACTAGTTTTCACAGATGTGAGCTAGTGTTGAGGGAAAGAGTTAACAGAAGGGCACAAGTTGGTGTCAGTGATTCTCTCACCTTTTAGACTACCAACTCTTGTATTTTTCTGGCGACGACTAACTCTTTCTTACTCAAATCTTTTTGAAGATGAACTAGCCGTAACAAGTAATACAAGGAGGGTTGAGTATGTTTTTCTAAACAGAACATACAATCTACTAAGTCAAACTCAGAATGATGGTGAGTTACAGAATGTACATAATTACTTTAATTACAGTGGAAAATAAAATCAATGTTGACATGTACTTTGACAAGAAATACTATGAAATTTTTAAAAAGACAGTTATGATATTATTTATTCAAGGATTCAGAAAACTGTCAGTGTCTTTGGTTCAGATAAGAATAAGAGGCTATTTTCCTCACTGACGAAAGTTTATTCTTATGGCTATTTCTTGGAAAAGCGAATTCTGATTTTGGCCTGGGTTTTAAGTAGACTTATCTACTTGGACTTCTCCTAGGCGTCCCAGTAGGTAGGAATTACCAACTGGATAATGTGCTTCAGTTGAGCTACAGTCCAAGAGATGCTTTGGCTTTTCGTTAACCTGGTTGTGAAGTTAAGTTATGATGTTCAGGTGCTGACGAGGTGTTGAATGCTTAAATGCTGTAGATTGCTCAGGGTTGCTGATTTGTGAACACCGCTAGAGGGTTTGAGACGTAAGCACTAGTTCTCTCTGTAGCATAGAGCAACTAGGCGGTTTACTCGCAACAAGTTACAGCAATCAAAATCCAGAAACTGGCTAGGATTCTGCAACTGCGCTGTGGAAGATAATACAGGTAATCAATCTTCTGTTTTATACAGATATATTACCTACAACCACTCTGGAAATTTCGTCTCAGAATGGTGCCTAATAATATATTTACCTGAACCGTAATGTCAGTCTTTTCCTTAAAGGCGACTGTCCATTTGTTTACAAATTCCTGTCTAGCGGTAGTCTCACACTGGTCAGTCAGGTCAACCTTTGTTACAAGCAAACACCTGGCCGTGTGCGTCCATGCGTGACTGCATTGGAGGAATGATATTTCATTCACTCGTCCATTGAACAACATGGTTCCCTCTCTCGTTCACAACAGCTTTCTTCATTACATTCCCAAAATCATTAGAATGTAGTACTTTCATATATCAGTCAGTACTTACATCATTATACTTGTAATGCATCAATAACATTCATAATACATAAATGCAAAATAGCTATCAATCTAATGTAAAGAAATAAAACCACAATATTAAGTATTTCACACTTTACATCCATTAACTAATCCCTTTATATTAGAGTTAGCTAATTAAGCGAATACTGAGAGTTTGCTTACCGCTCAGGACTTATCCACAGCTTAAGAAAATAGATTTTGAGTAGCCTTTACTCTCAAAGCACATATACTGTAGATATGAGGTAGCTTGAGGCTTCTATTCTATAAGCGTGCTTTCTCTTCCAACGGTTATCAGCAAGTGATTTTAAAACTCAGCGTTTGTTCGCATGAAGTTAAAACATTTTCGTACCCACGTCCAGAGTTAATTATTTCCCGTCTCTTTCTTAGACACGTAAAATGATTTATCGTGGTGGTCTTCAGTTGACCACTGAACACGGAAATATAATACTCTGGGAACCACTGTGGTTTCGACCAAGCGAATAAATCGTATAGACGTCCCTAAAGAAATAACTTTTAATGCCTTTGTAGAAGATAGTATTAGGATCGTATGACAGGACTTTTAGCGAAGACTTGAAAAACAGCAATAGAACAGATCGCAGGTGCAAATATTTCGTAGAGAAAACAGACAAAATGTGAAGGAATAGAAAAGTAAGGAATTTTAAAATAATCTAGACGAAACCTTCGAACACTCCGTGACGGAGACATGGAGAACAACAAAGACAACAACAAAAAAGCTACAGACTTTCATAAATGGGTGCTTGCGTAGAATAGAGGGATTAAAATGGTATGACAAGGTTACCAACGTGGAACTGAGGACAAGAACTAGACAAGTGCCAGTGGAACAAGAGATGAGAAGAAGACGATGGCGATGGATAGGACACACACTGAGGAAACCTGTTGATAGCATTACAAGGCAGTCCTTGCTCTGGAACCCCCAGGGCAAGAGAGGCAGAGGTAGACCAAGAAGCACATGGAGAAGAGAGCTGGAAACAGAGGTGAAAATGATGAGGAAAACGTGGAAAGAACTTGAGATGATGGCACGTGACAGGAGGACTTGGCATGTGTTTGTTGAAGGCCTATGCTCCTTTGGGAGTGGAGGGTAATGAATGAATGAAATGATGACAGAACTGGAGTCCGGACCGAAAGAATTCATGCTGCCCCACCAGATAAAATTAGTGGTGGAGACCGGCAAGACAACAAAGAAGTTAGTGCTAAGAGGGGTCGATACCAGCAAACGAAGTCCAAAGTTGCCTATAAACTGAAAATACAAATGCCCAAATCATACATTTCGAAAGGTTAAGGACATGGAATAAAAAAGATACCAATCTGGTGGTAGTAACTATTGAAGGAACGACAAGACCTGAAAAACTCAAAGAAACATTAAAAAGAACTTATTAAGTCTATCCGTTTTTTCCGGGATGTGTTGATGTGAATGCGTTAGTAGTGCAATGTCATCTGCATATTCCAGATCTTCCAATGTAGAAAATATAGTCCATCTTATTCCTCTTGGACTGCCCTCTGTTGTCTGGCGCATCACCCAGTCTATGACTGTTAAAAACAGAGTGGTTGATAAGGGGCATCGCTGTCGTGCTTACTGTTTACCTATTTTCCTATATTATTTACAAAGACTTTAAAGAGGATTTACAATACGTCCGCGGTCATAGCTACAAAAACTAAGAACAGACTACCGATATTGGAAAGAGCTCTCTAACAAAAATAAAATTAAATGAGACAGTTAAAGCCAGAAGGCTGATGGGCACGAAATCATAGAAAAATGCAAGAGCCAAATGCTGATAAACATTAAAGGTAAAGGATCCCGTTACACGCCCATTGAGGCATATTGGGAATATGGTGTTAGGCACATATTTTCTTGACCATCGGCACACTGGGGTGATGTGGTCAGCATTAAGCCGGCCGCCTTAACCTTCCCAGAGTTGCTCTGGTACCCAATTCATGAGGCTGGGTCGACCCCGGAACCGGGTGTGGTCTAAAAAATCCCACCTCAACTGGGGATCGAACCGTGAACCACCGAGCTAAGAAGCCAGTGCACTAACCACTGTGCTACCATGGCTCTACTAAACATTAAGGTGTTGAGAAATCTGCTTTAAGTGTGTTATGGTCTACATCTGACTGATAAGGAAAATACGAGAATCACATTAAAATACTGCGATGCTTGACTTTCGTCCAACTCTCAGATTCACACAATCCAGGGGGACATTAATGGAATACCAGACACAACCTTAATCGGAGCAAAAACGTTGATAGATTCAGTGGCATCGAAGAAACAAAATTATGTTGGCATTCCGAGACGACGTTTATCTTTTTTGTAGTTGATTACCTTCTAGAATCCAGATAGCTGCAGCCATTTTTGAGAATAGCGTTATATATAGGAATTTCAAACAGATTGTGTCGTAGATTAATGAGTTACGTTCCTTGATAAAGATAAAGGTGGTTCCATTACAGACACTGCTGTAGAACACATCATACAGCGCCACCTCAGATTGGGCGAAAAGAAGCTCTCATAAAAAGCAGAAGAGAAAAGAACACGCTGAACGGAACACCAGCAAAAAAAAAAAAAGGGCTATCACCTCATGGAGCTCATTTCCGTAGTCATTTAAGACTGAAAGGGGCTATTTGTACACTTTACTTTACTTCGTAAGGCAGCATCACGGTCATTAAAATAAATGGACGAAAGAGCAGTGAAGCTGTGTAAAAATGTCTATGTATGACACACAAATGAGGCAGTGGAGACCTTGGGGTGCGAAACTGGGGAGCAAATAATATAACCACTGTGCATAATTAGCATAATCATCGTTACCATTCAGGTCCGCAACGAGCATGAAAAAAGGAAAGGATCCCATTACAGCGCCCGTTGAGGCATATTCGGAATATGGTGTTAGGTCCATATTTTCTTGTCATCGGCCCACTAGCATCACGCCAGCCGCCTTAACCTTCCCAAAGAGCGTATGCCTCAATAAATTCATGCCAAGTCCTCTTGTCATGTGCCATCTGTTGAAGGTTTGGTTAGGTTTGATTTTAAAGGACACAGACATCATTGCTCCGATCTCCTCCCTTAGATCACACAATGAAGATCTCAGCACAGTACACGAACTCCGTAGCACCGGTGAGTATCCCAGTGTGTGTTTACAGGAATCACACATTCTATAAATACTAGCAACAACCCGCCAAAATTGGCAGGTTTTTAATTATAGTGTGTTGTTTCTTTTACACGTATTACATTGCTGCTTCTTCTATAGTCTCGCTTGCTCGCTGTGAATGACGCGATCGTCTCTTCCTTTTAGCCATCTTATCATTTTGATCCATAATAATAAGTCTGCAATATTTTAAATTAAAATGTCTCGAAGAAACAATTTAAAAACTTACATTTTAAGGTTATTTTTAAGAAAAATGATGAGTTAAATCCGTTTCCCGAATGAAACTGGACAGAAGAGTATCTTGATTGTCTGTTGATTTAATGCACACCGTCACACTTTGCTATTTTTGCGAGAGTACATATAAGGGGAAACAATACAATTATTGTCTAACTTTCAAACACAGTTGCACCCCCTTAGCTGTGCTCGAAAGTTAATGTACTCTCTTGAAAATAGAAACAAGTGCGCAAATGACGGTGTGCAAAGTGTGACAGACCGACCGACCGAAGTACCTTACGGCGGGAATTATGGTATTGGATTTTTGTGGTGGGTAGGTTTCCTAATTTTTTAATTTTGCCAGGGCAGCGGCTGTAGTCTCCAACTACACAAGGATTTTTAACGCGCACAACTTGCACACGGGAACTCCTATTTTTTCGCCCTTATCCGAGAAGGCTAGGCACCCGATCTCATTACCCAGGAGATCCGGGGGTAGTATAGCATCACTAGGAATCACTGGTTATGAAAAAAATTGCTACCAACTATACTCCCTATGCTGGGAGCGAACCCGGTATCTTTATAATTAGAGGAGGACGCCATACGCCTAAGCCACTCTGACACTGTTGAAGGTCTTACAATGTCTTCCTTATCTTTGTAGTTTCAGTCTCCAGGTGAATTCTCCGTGTGATTTTTGGGCTCATCCCACCTCTCTTACCTTGGGTATTACAGAACAAGATGTGTTTTAAAGTGCTGTCAACAGATATCCTCAACGTATGTTTTACTGAGCACCAACATCTTTATCTCACTCTTGTTTCACTGGAATTTGCTTGTTTCACTGGTATCTGCTTGTTTCACTGGTATTTGCTTGGTTCTTGTCATCAGTTCCATATTGCTGATCTTTTCATAATATTCTATTCTACGGAGATAAAGGCCTCTCTTTCATGACTAAAAGCCTCATTATATTCAACACATTTCTACAGAAACTACGACTACAAGTACAAATAAAGGCCTTTGGTACAGACTTCCTACAAACGACGAGGATGTGCTGTGTTGATGACCCCTCGATTGATAATATATATATATACAAGGAATAGTTTTATTATACAAAGATAAGTGCTGCATTACTTTTCACATGAAAGACCCTCAGTTAATGGTGTCACCGTGGTGGTGAACTCCTAGGACTGGTTGCGGCACCAATTAAACTAAATGTGACAGTGCTATCTCTTCTTATTATAGTAAACTAGGTGACTGGGGCAGGCCTAGTTGTCTACCTTCTATTTGTCAATTTGATCCATTGACCTATCTTCCAAGTAAGAGTATATCTTAGTACTGGCCCTCACCGCCAGAGTTTTTGATTCCTGGATGATATTCTCTCAAAACTTCCAACCTAAACTCGTTCCATCCCTTCTTATGATGTTACTTAAGTGACAGCTTCGTATAGTAGTTAGTTTCTTTATGTCCAGTATCTTGTTTACTCTAGCACTCAACAACCTTTTAGAGACTGAACCCAACTTGAGCAACGTTCCATCAAAACAAACAGTTTATTTACATCATATAAGTTCATCATAACAGAGGCATGTGGTACTAATTCCAGGTACAAACATTTCTTAAATGTCTCTTGTAGATCCCATTCCTCCTGGGTATATATCCATGTACCTGTATATATATATATATATATATATATATATATATATATATATATATATATATATATATATATATATATATATATATATATATATATATATATATATATATATATATATCTACCTGAGAACACCAACAGATATGGTTTATACCTATTTTCTTCCCTTAAGGTTTTTATATTTATTCTGGCTTTTCCCAAGCTTTTCATCAACTCTTTCCTGAGTTGGTTTCCTTCATCTACTAATCCTGTCAGAGTTGACTCAATTTACTCAAATACCATCATCTTAAAACTCATATATGCAAATTAATACATTGGATACACCTGTTGCGGTATTCTCATACTTATACCTGCTAGAGAGCTCATGTTTCATCCTGTAAATACAATCAAACTTCAATTGCATACTCATCATACTTGTAGCAGTTGATGTTGCAAAATTCATTATACAATAGCCCAACACGGCTATTAAATCCATGTTCTTCTGTAAAACTTCTCAGCTGCTGACTTAGTCTCAGTTTATTCACATCATAGTCAATTTTGTAGCTTCAGCTTCGTTTCTCCTTATTCTGCGCTCACTTAGTTGTAAGCGTCGTTAACCTTGTAATACCTTATTTCAACTTCTGAAATAATTCTATTCAATGTCTATCAAAAGTTATGAGTCAAAGGACCTACTTACTTTGGTTGCACCGAATCCTCACAACACTCATTTTTCTTACTATCACCCCTTATCACTAAACTTATATTTTAAACACAGTTCTGTCTTTCATAAGTGAATAGATTCTACTACTCTAACTAGGTCTATAGGATTCTTCAGAAGTATTCATTCTGTTTCTCACAGAAATGTAACTTGAGCCTGGCAGAAAACACATTCCTGCCACTCTACGTCCTTAACCAGGACTGCTTCCTCCGAAAAATGCAACCGCTCAACAGCGCGTCTAAATGAGTTCTCCTCTATAAAATCATTACTAGCTCATCTGTCCTTGTTTACTGTAAATTCATTGGTTCCTCCTATTCTTCGCTTAGCTGAAAAATGTTCACGCTTATCCGCTGTGTAAACAACTCAGTGAAGTGTCATCCGTTGTCCTGGTAAACTTTTCACGTGCATATTTTTTTCTCAACTCACTTAATCATATAAGGGAGGTAATTAACCATTGTCTCCCTTTGCATATTTGACTTAACCTTATATTATCTTCTCTAAAGCTTGCTATACAATTCTTATATGTACATTTTCTAAACCATAATTACCAACTCACCAAATCTACTTATGTGTAATTAAGCACTTTCCTCCCCTGACTTTAATAATTAGAGTCTTCTCCCTTTGATCAAAGCATGATTTCACTCATCTTATTTCCCTTTTAGCAAGACAAATAGTCTTTATTCAAATCTATTCTTATTTCTTAAACCATTTTTTCATACCTTCCCTCTTAACCAAAACCAAATCACCGCTTATAATTCCTGCTTGAGCATTTTATAATGCTCCTAGCAAAGTGAACGGTGACATACAACCCGGGGCCATACAAATGTATCCCATAGGGAGACATTTGTGTTCCATCATCTAGCAATCCCATTCTATTCTTTAACATGCCATTATCACCGCGCCTGTATACATATTCAAAGTCTACATGTTAAAAAATTTCCCCCCAAAAAAATATTTTGAAGCAAAATGTAACGCTACCTCATTGCTGAACCTTAGCTTGAGGCATACCATCAATACTCAACAACAACAAAAAATAAATCATGGCTCTGCACTTATTATCTATATATATATATACATGTTCCTATTTTTCGACATGGTCACTGCCTCTGGACACAGAGGTTTGTCAGTACCTTTATATGTCTTGAAATATCTGCTGTTAATGTAATTTATCCATTATACTAGACAGATAAGCAGAAATAACTAATTAGTGGTGCATCAGTAAATATCCTAATGTGATAGTGAAAGATGTCACTATGTCAGAGTTGATGTGCCCGACTGATTCTAGTCTTGGATGCATCAGTCAAATCCTTCACTCTGTCTAAACCTATATATACATGCACTAGTATCTTCATATGTATTGGGGCGATAGTGAAAGATACATGTCACTATAACAAAATGCATCAGTCGAATCCTTAACTCTGTCTAAACCTATATATACATGCAGTAGTACGTCAGGGTTAACAAAATATCTAACCTTAGGATGTAGAAGTAATATAGTCATGACCCTATAACTGTCATTACCATCATCTCTTAAGTAAGCAGTACCCATAATACCAATACTGCAACCAAGTTGTTGTTTTTTTTATCTCTGTACAACCAGTGCAGTAAAAAGTGGGGACGTTTATCCTCAGTGCAATATTTGCCTATGTCCATGAGTAAGACTCCACTTGACTGAGTCTGGATCACTTCCCTTCTTTTCTTTTCTCTTTTCTTTTTTTTTTCCTCCTCTGGTCCTGAATACCTTTATGTCTGAAATAGGTACATTATAATAATTAACATGCATTTAATGTACTATACATATTTTAACCAATGTCAGTGTTGATCATCTGGTATGCTGCATCTTGTACCTTGGGAAGAACACTGTTAAGTTTCCTAAAACTATATGTAGTTATTCTAGTTTGTCACTTTCATAAGATTATATGTGTGTACTCTACTGTGTCACAATGATGAACTTCTATGTATTCACTCTACTTTGTCACATTCTTAAGACTATGTTTTTAATTCACTTTGTCACATTCTTAAGGCTATATGTTTGATCTACTTTGTCACACTCTTAAGACTATGTTTTTAATTCACTTTGTCACATTCTTAAGACTATATGTTTGATCTACTTTGTCACACTCTTAAGACTATGTGTAATCTAGTTTGTCAACTCGACTCTCTTTAAAGAAGTTAGTGAGTACTGTAAGTGTCTAAGCGTGCTCCAGTATATGAATATCAACTTAAGCTAAACACAGTGTGACTCAATTAACTATCTTAACTTTAGGTACTATGTTGGTTAGAGTACCGAATTAAACACTATAGCTGGGTTAGTGTTTTATGACGACTACACTAAGTTGGAGATTTGTTTTGCGAGTTCCAACAGTGTAATCTCTCTGCTGGAGAGGCGACTGTCATACTGTGACGAAGCTGATATGCATTGCGATGTCGTGTTTATAGTCGCTCTGCAAGAGGTGGGGGGCGAACGAATATTTATATTTTGTTGGAAACCTAGTGAAGGTTTATGTGCTTGGCGATGATTTCTTTTGAATCTTGTTCGTAGATGTTCTTGCGGTAATCGTAGCAATTTCGCTCTTGGTGGTGAGTCTAGTGACGAAGGTTGGTAAGGGCGTTTGGTAGCTATGCGTATTTCGGTGCTGGTTGTATCATCCATACACTCTATGTCGCTGTCTTCTCGTTCTGTTACGTCAAGTTCAGATTCCACCTGTGCTGAAGGCGTATTAATGACATTCTTGTTGCTATTTGTGTGCTTCGCTGTAGGACTCTGGATATGGTGAGTAATGTTACTTTTCGTCACTTGTAAAGACTGTTCGTCATCGCTATCCGAGCTAGAGTATGTAGGCTGGTGTCTACTGGAGGTTGACGGTTGTAGTCCCTGACTACCATGTTCTTCTGTAAAGTTGCTACCGTGGGGGGCTATGTTTCTCGTTGCTGATTTCAAAGGTCTGTCATCTTCGCTATCCCAAGTTGAATGTGTAGACTGGTGTTGACTGGGAGTTGACGGTTGTAGTCCCTGACTACCATGTTCTTCTGTAAAGTTGCTACCGTGGGGGGCTATGTTTCTCGTTGCTGATTTCAAAGGTCTGTCATCTTCGCTATCCCAAGTAGAATGTGTAGACTGGTGTTGACTGGTAGTTGTCGGTTGTAGTCCCTGACTACTATAGTATGTTTGACTTGATATGGACGCATGAGGTTCTTCGTCTTGTGTCGATAGTGGCGTATTACTATCTCTCCCATGTAGGCGATTGTCTCTGTATATTAGTCTTTCTCTCAATTCTGCTGGTGGAATGTCATCTTCATCTTCTGAGTCTTCTCTGCAGCGGACTAAACGATGTACAGCATCTTGGAGTTGACCTGAAGTGTTACGTTGTTGTAGGCTAATGTTCTGCTCAACATCCATGTCGTTTTCTTCACGTGAAGTACTTAATGTCTCTGTGGAATCATAATAACTCAACGTGACTTTTCGTATTGGTCTGCTACTGCATAAGGCTGGCGTTGACTGGGAATCGACGGTTATAATCACTGATTATTTTTTCTCGTAACGCTTCAAGGGCTGGAGTGATATATCCACCTTCTTGTGTCTCATCTTGTGCTTTAGTGATTATGTTCTTCTCTTCATTTTGTTCAAACGCATTTATTTTTATTCGTATCCTTTCAAGGGCTTGATTAATATATCCACCTCCTTGTTTCTCATCTTGTGCTTTAGAGATTATGTTCTTCTGTTCATTTTGTTCAAACACAATTATTTTTGCTCGTATCGCTTCAAGTTCTGGAGTGATATATCCACCTCCATCATGCACTAATAATTCAGATGATTCTTGTGTGGCAGAGATGGAAACAGGTGACATTTTCAGGTCTTGAACAGAAGCCTTATCTAATGAGCTTTTACGATCTGCAACTGATTGAAGAAGGGAGGGTTTACCATCTATTTCAACTGCCTCATTTAAGCGCTCTGAATTGACATTAGCAGATGTGCATGGTTTTACTTTCTGAATCGGCGGAGTCTTTCGTCCTTTTTTCTTCTTTTTCTTTTGTTTGTGTTTACTCTCCACCTGTGCTGATGCTGTAAGTTGCTTCAACTGTTCTTGATTCTTTTGTGGACTAAGGCTATCATCTCTTGAATATCCACTATCTAAGGAAACTTCGCTCAACTTTAGAACCGGTACATAACTTTGCAAATTCAGGTCAGTTCTTTGTGGATTTTTGCATGTGACAGCTTCTTGTTTCTCATCTTGCACTTGATCTTGAATGTTACTTTGTTGTACGTTATGAATAATATTCTTGTTACTTTGACTTGACTTTCCTTTCTGAAGAAGTAATGTCTTTATGTCTTCTAGAACACCTATTCCTTTTGACACTAAACTGTTCAGCATCTCATCAGCAGTCTCTATCTCTGAAATATTAGCAATTGTTTGGACTTTTCTGCACCGTTTATCTTTCTTCATCTGTGCTTGACTCCATAGCATTGACAAGAATGTATCTGGTTTCATGACTGCACTATCATTCTCCACATAACTTTCTTCATATGTCATCTTTTCTGTATTATCAACCATTTCAGTACTGTATAAATCAGGTAAGTCATCTGTTTGTACTGCGACATTCTGTGTTTGAGGTTGCATTCTAGTAACTGTTGGTTCGCTTCGTCTTTTCAAATTTAATCTTGGTCTTCCTTCTTTCACTTTCCATGGTTGTAACTTGATTTCAACAATCTCCTTTATTTCAATCTTATATACTTTTGCAACCAATCCATCCACTATTCTTATGCAAGGAAAATCGATTGCATAATTCCTGCAACGCTTTAACTCTGAAGCGAAATCTCTCATTGCTATTCTCTTCCTTCTGTTCTCTATGGTTGTCGAACACTTGTCCATGTTTCAATGTCTCTTTTACAATTATTTCGTACTTGGTCTAGAGGTGGTGCTGTTGATATTCCATCTCTCCTTGTGATGTAGCCATGTCACTTTAAGAAGGGTTGGTCACGGCGCCAATTAATCTAAATCCCAGTGGTCCCTTTATATGTCTTGGGACTGGTCACGATACCAATTAAACTAAATGTCACAGTGCCGGTGTGTTGATTAAGACTGGTCCAAGAAGGCACCAATTAATCTAAATGTCACCGTGGTGGTGAACTCCTAGGACTGGTTGCGGCACCAATTAATCTATATGTGACAGTGCTATCTCTTCTTATTATAGTAAACTAGGTGACTGGGGCAGGCCTAGTTGTCTACCTTCTATTTGTCAATTTGATCCATTGACCTATCTTCCAAGTAAGAGTATATCTTAATACTGGCCCTCACCGCCAGAGTTATTGATTCCTGGATGATATTCTCTCAAAACTTCCAACCTAAACTCGTTCCATCCCTTCTTATGATGTTACTTAAGTGACAGCTTCGTATAGTAGTTAGTTTTATTATGTCCAGTATCTTGTTTACTCTAGCACTCAACAACCTTTTAGAGACTGAACCCAACTTGAGCAACGTTCCATCAAAACAAACAGTTTATTTACATCATATAAGTTCATCATAACAGAGGCATGTGGTACTATATATATATATATATATATATATATATATATATATATATATATATATATATATATATATATATATATATATATATATATAGCTCTCTCTACCTGAGAACACCAACAGATATGGTTTATACCTATTTTCTTCCCTTAAGGTTTTTTATATTTATTCTGGCTTTTCCCAAGCCTTTCATCAACTCTTTCCTGAGTTGGTTTCCTTCATCTACTAATCCTGTCAGAGTTGACTCAATTTACTCAAATACCATCATCTTAAAACTCATATATGCAAGTTAATACATTGGGTACACCTGTTGCGGTATTCTCATACTTATACCTGCTAGAGAGCCCGTTTTCATCCTGTAAATACAATCAAACTTCTATTGCATACTCATCTTACTTGTAGCAGTTGATGTTCCAAAATTCATTATACAATAGCCCAACACGGCTATTAAGTCCATGTTCTTCTGTAAAACTTCTCAGCTGCTGACTTAGTCTCAGTTTATTCACATCATAGTCAATTTTGTAGCTTCAGCTTCGTTTCTCCTTATTCTGCGCTCACTTAGTTGTAAGCGTCGTTAACCTTGTAATACCTTATTTCAACTTCTGAAATAATTCTATTCAATGTCTATCAAAAGTTATGAGTCAAAGGACCTACTTACTTTGGTTGCACCGAATCCTCACAACACTCATTTTTCTTACTATCACCCCTTATCACTAAACTTATATTTTAAACACAGTTCTGTCTTTCATAAGTGAATAGATTCTACTACTCTAACTAGGTCTATAGGATTCTTCAGAAGTATTCATTCTGTTTCTCACAGAAATGTAACTTGAGCCTGGCAGAAAACACATTCCTGCCACTCTACGTCCTTAACCAGGACTGCTTCCTCCGAAAAAATGCGACCTCTCAACAGCGTGTCTAAATGTGTTCTCCTCTATAAAATCATTACTAGCTCATCTGTCCTTGGTTACAGTAAATTCATTGGTTCCTCCTATTCTTCGCTCAGCTGAAAAATGTTCACGCTTATCTTCTGTGTAAATAACTCAGTGAAGTGTCATCCGTTGTCCTGGTAAACTTTTCACGTGCATATTTTTTTCTCAACTCACTTAATCATATAAGGGAGGTAATTAACCATTGTCTCCCTTTGCATATTTGACTTAACCTTATATTATCTTCTCTAAAGCTTGCTATACAATTCTTATATGTACATTTTCTAAACCATAATTACCAACTCACCAAATCTACTTATGTGTAATTAAGCACTTTCCTCCCCTGACTTTAATAATTAGAGTCTTCTCCCTTTGATCAAAGCATGATTTCACTCATCTTATTTCCCTTTTAGCAAGACAAATAGTCTTTATTCAAATCTATTCTTATTTCTTAAACCATTTTTTCATACCTTCCCTCTTAACCAAAACCAAATCACCGCTTATAATTCCTGCTTGAGCATTTTATAATGCTCCTAGCAAAGTGAACGGTGACAATGGTATAGGACAGGAAAGAATGAGTACGTTGGGAAACTGCTGATGATAACTCTTTACATAAACATCTTATGATAAGAGCATATTATGAACAAAGAGGTGCAAAATAAGATGAATAGGTCGAACATAATTGTCGAAACCTGTTGATAGCTTTACACAGCAGTCATCATTCTAGAATCCCCAAGGTAAGGGAGGTAGATGAAGAAAAAATACATATGGAGATGAGAATTGGAGACAGACGTATGGGATAAAGAAGCCATAAACAGGCCATGACGGGAGGGCTCATAATTCTTGAAGAGCAAAAAAAGAGGACATTTAATTATTCTGAGGGCGCTCGAGAATTCTGATTGTGAAACCTGGCGAGTCTGCATGGCGGGGACGTGAGGTGGAAGGGTGGGGGAGCTACATTCCTGTACTATTTCTTACCAAGTGTTGTCTCCACAGATTTCGGTTTGTTTTTTTAATGCACTCCGACAGTTCTGTTGTTGATATCTTCCCATGTCAAAGTGTTAGGCGATTTATTATCTTTCTTTCTGTCTTTCCAGTGATCACGATGTTTTCCAGTGCTTCTCTTCTTGTCACAGCTTAAATGAAGATAGATTGTTTTCTCCTTATCTCTGTGAGCTTTCTGTTTTATCTTTGTTCATTACCTTTTTTTTTTTTTGAAGAATTCTTCGTCGGTTATCTTAGCTGTCCAGATATGTACGCCTATCCTGTGTAGTTCGCGGGTGTCCGTGAAGAGACAAAGATAGAATATCACTACTGTACCCTGAAACATTCCGTACAAGGCGCCAAAAATGAGGTTGTGCAAGGGACGAGCAATCTCATCACATAAATAAAATTGCTACATAAATCAACGCTGCTAGAGTATGTGAATGCTCGATGCAGGCTTCCTGCAAATGGATAAGCTAAAGTGGTGGTTCTATGTTCTGTATTGAGTGCAAACGAAAAATATTGATAACTAGTGTAAAAGCCCGTCATAAGACGGGAATTACATTCAAAAGCACCAATACCTAACGACAATTTTACTTATTCAAAAGTATTTTTTTAAACCACTGTGCATAACCACAGTACACGAACTACGTAGCAGCAGCGAGGATACCAATATGTGTATACGTGATCACACATTCTATAAATATGTTTTTGTGCACACCGTCATTTGCGCATTGTTCTTTGGTAAGTGTTACTATTTTCGGAAGAGTACATATAAGGGAAACAATACAATTAATGTCTAACTTTCAACCAAAGTTGCATCCCTTAGCGTTACTGACAGAAAAAAGCTGGGATTTTATATATATTGATGATATACACACCTATGAAATTATAGTTGTAGTGGATACCTGTTAACCTACTCTGATAACTCTTGTACATAAAATCCCCAGGTTGAACAGCATCATGACGTCATGACAAGCTCAGGAAAGATAACCTGAATACGAAACATCATAGCAGCATTCGACATTATCTTCTGTTCTGTACAGGTAAATATCGTTACTTAGTATATCTAAGTTATTCACCACGTTTACTACCAACATCATCACAACAACTACCAATATCGTCTTTAGTGTCGCAATTGTTTCATCTTCGCCACCATTATCTGTTTAGCCAGCACTACACAATGTTTACGCTAGTAATACCATGTATAGTGACAAGTCTTCAAGTACACAATACTTGACTTATTCTTTAAGTAGCATGCCCGGTGGCGTGGGCGATCATGTCTCTCCATAACTTCCTACCTCCAGTATTATTTGTCAATTCTGTTGTTGACTTCTTTCTATGCCATGATGTCACACTTTCCTATATCTGTTCTCTTGGTCATTCTCTATCCCTTTGTCCTTTGTTACGTTATGTACTTGACTAGATTTTTAAAAATTCTATAACTGCAGGAGGAAAAAATTGAACAATAGCAATAGTAATGTTTGTATTGTTTCATGAGTATCCAGCAACTATACTTCATTTTTTAAAATGTTCTTCACCTTACACCTTGTCCTTCTCCTCTCTTTCTTCTTTTTCCTCTTCTCCTCCTGCTATACATGCTTCCTCTCAGTCTCTTTCTTCTACTCATCATTCTTTTTCTCCTTGTTATTCTTCTATTTTTCTTCATTTTTCTCCTACATCTCCTCTTTATTTTTGTCTCCTTATTCTTCACTTCCATTTCGTATTCGTGAACTCCTCTTCCTTCCCATTTTCCTTCCTCTCTTTTTCATCCTCTCATCTCCTCTGTATTATTTCTCTTCCCATCCACTTCGTCTCCTTCAACACCTCTTCTTCCCGTTCTCTGTCTTGTTCTTCTCATCTTCCTGCACCTTCTCTTTCTGCTTCTCCTCCTACTGTCTCTCTTCCTTCTATTTCTCCTCCTATTTCTCCTCTTACAGTTTCTCCTCCAACTGTTTCTCCTCCTCCTATTCATTCTTCTACACCTGCTCCTTCTTCATCTTACATTTTACTGACCTACCATAAGAATGTATCATTTATCATTCTATCAGTGTCGCTCTAACAGCCGTAGCTCGTTTTATCTGCGATACCACGGCCTCGCTATCTTAAGAATACTGTTATTCATTATATCTCACCATGATGCCTTGACCTGTCTTCTATGGCATGGCTACTCAACATTTTTTACTGTCATTGTTATGTTTTCCCCAAATACCGGGGGGATCTCAGAGAAAGAGTAAGATTAGTGCTCCTTCAGGAAGGCCGTAAAAGGTGATTAATATGAAGTTGTGTAAAGGAATGGCAAACCTCGTTATGTAAAACAACTTGCTACATTTTATCACGGTGCTGCATGAGTACATAAATGCTTTGATGTTGGTTTTCAACAAGGAGGCAACTGTCGTAGATTTTTTATAGGAAATTATGATCGATTTTTGGTCCCGTCTGAATGGAACTAGAACAGGTGGTGACTCAGTGAGAGATAAGGTAAAGAAATAGATTTCACGAGTGAAATGGTGAAAGGTAGAGTCTGTCCCTGGATTGAGAAGATACTCTAGTCCAGCCTATCATTTACGACTGAGATTTGTTGATCAGACCGTATACCTCTCTGTATATATTAACATATACACTATAACCATTCACACACACACACACACAGATAAGTGACGACAATTAGACGCACAAACGTGAAACTATATTAATGGAGTAGGGATATTGGGACGAGCTGACCAACACAGGTAATTGAGTTTTATTTTAAGTTTATTTATCATAAAGAAAAGAACTTCACAACATTTAATATCAAATATCAAAGTATAAAATCATATGTTACAGAATTAATAAAGAAATAGACACATAAGTGCAATTCCCTCTGTTGAGACAAGATCCCGTTAGAAGAAGTTATTAACCCCCAAAAGGTCAAAAGATTAGTGTGACAGACGAACTCAGCCAACCCTGATTGACCCTGAAGCGTTGGATGATATAGTACGACCCTTTGTAACGACCCCTTCGTATAGCATCAGTGCCCCGAATATATTGTAACTTTTCGTCAAAACGGGATTTTTTCACCTGGACTCATTAGCTATGCAACCTTTCCACGCAGATGGTCAACACGTGGGCTGATTAATATGTAGACAGTTTATCTACCGTTCATTCTGGTCATCGCATTGATTTCAGGAGAGATTAAATCACGCCCGCGGATATCTCTTGAGCAATCATATGCAGGTATTTTCATTAACTTGGCCAGAATGCCGGCCCAGTGGGGGCGTTGCCAGCATCAAACGGAAAGTAGCAGCACACGATCAAAGACCCTGGGGGAGATCTCAGGAAGGACTGGCGGCATGCTATCAAAGGCAGTAGTGGTCCCTGAAACGAGCGACGCAAGTTTCCTGCCGGTATTTCGCATCTCGGTGTTAAACACGAAACCGATCGCAGTAGGAGCGAACGGGAAAGCTGGCGCAAGCAGCGAGCGAAGATACGAGAGACCACGGGAGGCTTCTCTCTTTAGTCTGGCGGTCAGATCCCCAAAAGTCTTCTGAGATCAAAAAATGTGTCAAATTTCACATGTCCTCCCATCTTGCATTCCAGTTGTAGATATACAGACGATGAAGAAATGCATGTTATCACTCGTTGGCCAGAACTTGACAGAAGCACTAGCGACATTGAAATCTTGTTATAGATTTTCCCCTGGATTTTCATATATATTTGCAGTGAATTCTATTCTGTGCAAAACGGTAAAATATAACTGTGTCTAGTGATCAGTGGTCTAGTTCATTCATTCTATTTCACTGGATATTGTGTTAATTTAAATTTATTAAATTAAACCATCTCAATAGTTCCCAGTTGTAAATGTAATGTTATACCTGTTATATTATTTCCAAAAATAATAGAGGCTTAAATGTTAAAGTAACTTTTAAAGTCGCGAAGGAATTTATAATTAATAAATTTAGTTAAGTCATATATATATATATATATATATATAGATGTGGGTTTTAACCATTAGAACTCGCGCAGTGTTTATTAAATACATAATTAAATACGCGAGGGTATTATATAGATAGTCTTAACGGGAAATTCATCACGCTTTAGAATGTTATTTGATTTTTCGGTATATTACATGTCTTTTTCTTTCATACAGAGTGATCGTAACCTTTGCGATCCCAGCATAAAGAAAGCAATAGAGAAATCATACAGAGTCCTTTTCAGACTCGGTTCTTAACTTCCAGATATATTGATGGAACATTTTTAAATATAATTCTTGTGGCGGTCCGATGCGACCTAGCTATCAATTACATGAAAGAAAGCACCCCCAAGAACTTTTTTTAATAAATCATCAAATTTAATTACAATCTGTAATATAAACTGGAAGATGAACAGTGCCAGTAGCGATAATTTATTTACCGCTCTACTGCGAAAGAATACATATTTACCTGACTGTGACTGAGCCTAATTTTTCCTCACTGGATTTAAACCATACCGGTCAGTTGCTATCATCACGCCTTGAAGGAATTTTACCTCCAGCAGCGAAATTAAAGAGACCTCATTTTCACCCCTGTATTGAATTGTGTCAGTGCCATCCCATGGACTCCTTTTATATAATAAAACATAATAACTCTGAGTATTCAAGTCCGGCGATTAGTAGGAATATCCGCTATCAGCAAACCTCGCTACATCTGGGGCGGGACATCGAAGTACTAGACATTTTCACGTGTCAAGAGTAATTGTTGTTTATATAATTCTATGGATTGTCTGATGCTGCAATCGGTAAGTGTGTGTGTATATGAGTGTGGATCCTCACGCGCGTGCATGAATGACAGGAAATCTAATTGTTTTTGCAAACCATTTGTTAACTTGCCTACCGGGCAATACATTTTCTGTATACCCCGCATTGTTCCTTTAAGTGGAATATTTTGTTAACTCTGTTTAACCCCCTCCCCGTCAATTGCTTAGTAAAGGGAAGAACAATTTGGGATAAACAGTTTTTCTTCACCCCCTCCCCACCTTGTTATTTGCATTTTCTGTACTTATGATAATTTTATGTAACACTTGATATTTGTTTGTGATTTGATTTTTTAGGTTAATAAACATCATAAACTTATTTAGTACTCTGTTTAATATACCCAAAGCCCAACATTTCCCCTATCTGTTTAATATAGTTGTATCCACGTGCGTCTGTGTGTTTGAAGCACCAAATCGGTGTGAGCGCAGGTGTGTGTCTGGAAACTGGCAAATAATTGTTTGACCAGGAGGGATGAAGAGTAGATTGAGAAAAACGATTTGTCGTAAATAAGTCTGTCTTTTCTCTCCCCAGCACACTGTGAAGCAACTAGTTACTCTGTAACCTTTTCTATCACTGAGCTTTCATCATCATTCTCCACTCTAAACTGGACCACTATTTCGAAGACTCTTTCTCTCAAAATAAATTTACGACAATTAGGACTATGGTATAGGATTTGAATAAACTGTCAAGAACAGAGTTTCTAATTAATTTATCCTGAAATGAACAGTATTAGCAAGCATAAGAAGAAAAAAACAAAGTGAGTACATTGATTACACAATATAAGAATTATTCATTCCTGCTTTCTCTCGCTCTGACAAACATGTGGCCACATTTCCAATCTCGCTTACCTAATTGCTGATTTACAACGTCTGGAACAGAACTCCTTGGTACATGCACAAATCCAGTGTTGGTTTTTTTTTGCAAAACAAGCCCCAGTTCCTCAAATTTACTGATTAATCCTCTTATTTGAGGAACGCTTGCTTTGTTACTGTTTATTGAATCTGTTCATGTCACCGCAATTAGTCCAGGTAGGAAAATACTTGAGATCTAATGTTCACAGTGTACAGTAGCTTGAAATATTAAATAGTTAAATAGAATGTCAGGTAGATAAATCTTTTTTCTGGATAAATCCTTGCCACAACACAGTGGTCGGTAATCGGGAAATGTTACTATTGATAACTTCGCCACAGCGGGCTGAATGTAAATTTAAATGGAAAAGAAATCTGGGTAGCTAAATGTCCAGTTACTGTTATTCTTAGTGTCATATATTGGTACGCTCTCTCTCTCTCTCTCTCTAGGTGAAACAAGAGACCAACCCGGTCAACCTCGAAGACCCGATATTTTACGTAAGAATGTTTTTTCTTCTATTGGTTGGACTAGACTTAGACCCTTTTCTCAGATTAAGGTGCAGGCCGCTGGTAGGTTTTGGGTTGTGACCCGTACTAATTTATGGGAAGAAAAAATACAACATTAACCACAATCTCAATTCTACCCTAACCCGCGTAACAGTATAATTTATTTATTCACTCGGTTATTGACTTTGATTAGAAAACACAAGTGTATAGCTTGTCTTATCGTTCTTATTAACCCGTGAAATAAATTCTAGTCATTTACAAAATTACTCATAATGAATAAGAAATAAATATATTTCGTCAGTGCTCATAATGAATAGTGCTTTTTTTTAACTAGTCAATTAAATTATCTCTTTTTCTGGATGGTACAACTAATTAAATTTACGTTACAACCAGAAAAATTAGCTATATGTTATTTAATTTTCTAGCCAATTAACACCAAAAATCCTAGTAATATATAATGACGGACTTTAACCATTAAATCACTCGACACAGAAAAATCTTAGTGAAATCAAATGACGGACTTAACAATTAAATCACTCGAACTTCTAGTATAATATTTATTGCAACACAGAAATTTAAAACGATCTCCAATCGAAAAACTGAGTAATTCCAATGGTACAATGGATCTAGAAATCGAAGCTAGATGTACTGAAAAATTCTGTGGGTACTAGATAATGGATTTTAAAGGCTGGGATATATATATATGAAATAGATTTTAAAAAATCGCTAGCCAGTGTCAGATTTCGCGTCTTGCTCGTATTCTTGGGGAAATCTGCGGTCGAATTTTGAATGAAAGTCAAATTTTACACTTATGCCGACCGCAGACGTGGTTCCGCGAGCAAATCGTCTCTTTGATCTCCCTCGTTCCGTAGCTTAATTACATTCACGAACGAACCGATTTGGGGGCGGGGGTAACTGTGATTATCTCCCATTTCCTCAGATTAATTCCCCCTGAGAAAGTGCACTCATGAATTATCGCTCTTGGTTCTACAAATGTACGACCCGTTCCCCCCCCCTCTCTCTCTCTCTCTACACGTGAAACAGTCTGGCCTGTCAATATACAACGGTTGCCCAATCGTTCGCGTTATAATTCAGTTAACGGCTCTGGACTCGCTAATGGGTCTGATTGTAAACATTCCTAGCGTCTGTAAGACAATAGAGAAAGAAAATAGGCGTGGCTAAAGTATGAGTTCGACAGACATCGAAGCACATGCCTTCTGCGTTAACAAAAGATGACTATTAATAAGCAAGCAAGGTGGAAACCCGGTGGAAGCAAAACATGTTGATATATGTAATATATTTACATAACTCTGTCACAGCCACATGTACTTGTTGCTCTATGCTCCATGTGGAGCACAGTTACATAGTTTGGGATTTTTTATCTATGTCATAACTTACTTACTTGGTCGTTCCCCTTCTACCGTGAGGTGTAGAGGTTTTGAAGAGAGAGCGCCAGACTATCATATCGGCTGTCTTCCTCCTGGCCTGGGTCCTGTCACGTGCCATCCGCTCAAGGTCTTTACATGCCTTCTTCATGCCCTATAATGTATGTCTCCAGTTCTCTTCTCCAGGTGTTACTTGGTCTCTCTCTGCCTCACGTACCTGGGAATTCCAGAACAAGGACTGACTTGTAATGCTATCAACAGGTTTCCTCAGCGTGTGTGCTATCAATCTCCAGCGCCTTCTTCTCATCTTTTGTTCCACTGACACTTAGAAATTGTCATACCACTTCAAACCTTCAATTTTCGCAGGCATTCTTTTATGACAGTCTGTAGCTTTTGATTGTTGTTGTTCATCTCCCATTATATGAAATTTATTCACGATGCTTGCTGCACTGGTTCTTCATATTTTCTTTGTTCTCTTTTTTCTACCTACCCCTGGAATCTATTTTGTTAGCATGATCATGTGTATGGTGAAGTTAACTTACGGTTTAAAAAATCATTTAGGCTGAATTTTCTAACGCTCCGTTGATGGTATTACAGGAAGCAACTGGTCCGGTAGATCTGGGCTTAACATTATTAAAAGGTCATCAACTATTGCCCTTCAGTGGTTACCCTCCCATTGTGGAATCCCTAGAAATGAGAGAGCAGATGCTCTATCTAGAAGTGGCAGTAAAATGGAACAACCCAGCCACCCTTTGCCCTATCAAGAAGCTTAAACGATCATGTGTATCTCTGCCAAAGGACTTTCTACTGTCTTGGATGGCTGTTTTATGTTCCTTAATTGACCTGCCCATTGTATATTGAAGTTTTTGTGGTTTAACATTTTTTACAGGTTGGGTAACCAGCCCCATGTCCAACTCTCCTTAGTCGCTTTTTACGACATGCGAGGTCGGGAACATGTTACTATTATATGCACCATACCCGGTAATACAAAAAAGGGAGAAAAGTGTACCTTGCTACAACTCTATACTCTATTGTCAACATTCTCATTTATCGTATCTTGGCCTGTCTGAGATATATAAGGTTCAATACATCAGACAATACAGGATATTTTTTTATTTATTTCTCTAACCAGCGGCACTCGAGCTTTCCAGCTCTTTTGGCCCAATGACATGTCATTGCGAGGCTGGGGGGTCAGTGGACTTTCCTTACAACCCGGTCAGGAGCTTCGCTCCTTCCCACCCACATGGGATTTATGTGCAGGGGCCGTTCAGGTTATTCAGTCAAATTTCCGGTCGTAAACATTCCTTCAAACGTTGACGCCCGGGTTTGAACCATGAAAACCTGGTCGTCAGTACAACGCCGTAGCCATTACACCAGCGCGGCTCCCTATACAGGATATATACCACACGACATGAAGACATCAGTTTTTATAACATTGCCCAAAAAACCAAATGCAACAGAATGTTCAGACTTCAGAACAATCAGCCTGATGAGTCATGCAATTAAGATACTGCTCAAAATCATACAGGAAAGAATAAAAAGGAAGGTAGACAGCGAAATCCAAGAAGAACAGTTTGGTTTTAGACGGAACAGTGGAACAAGAGAGGCAATATTTTGCCTAAGAATATTAGCAGAAAAATATACAGAGGTCCAAAAAAGTATGTACTCATGCTTCATTGATTATAAGAAGGCTTTTGACAGAGTCCATCAATGAGAAAATAATTGAATGCCTCGAAGACATAGGTATTGATGGAAAAGATATAAGAATACTCAGTAACCTTTATTGGGAGCAAACTGTCACAGTAAGATCTGGAAGGAATTATTCACCATACATAGACATAAAAAGAGGTGTCAGACAAGGTTGTGTGCTGTTCCCCTGCCTATTTAATTTATACAACGAAAAAATTTTCAAACAGATACAGGAAATACCAGGACTAAACATCAGTGGAAGGTCAATTAACAACCTTAGATATGCAGATGATACCGTGTTGTTAGCTGAAAGCGAACAGGAGTTACAAGAACTAGTGAAGCAAGTGAACAGTATAAGTCATCAATATGGACTCGACATTAATAGTGAGAAAACAAAAATTATGATAATTAGCAGAACAGACGATAAACCCACACTAAAGATAAGCGTAAATGGGAAAATCCTGGAACAAGTCAAGAGCTACGTATATCTTGGTCATATAATAACAGAAGATGGCGGATGTGAAACAGAAATCAAGAAGAGAATAGGAATGGCCAAGGCTACATTCAACAATATGAAACATATGCTGACATCAAAACAGTTATCTCACAAATTAAAACTGAGAATCATAAAGTGTTATATATATTCATCATTTCTGTATGGGGCAGAAACATGGACGATGAATAAGCAGTTGGAAGAAAGAATCGAGGCTCTTGAATTGTGGATATATAGAAGAATGGGGCGTATCTCATGGAAAGAGAAGAAAACAAATAAGGAGGTCCTAGAAAATCTAGGTATGAAAAGAGAACTAATGAGAGAGATCAAAGTTCGGCAGCTAAAATACTTTGGCCATATAAAAAGGCATAACACCTGTCGCGTAGACATTTATGATCTATAAATTTTCTACATCCTCTTCTTTTCTTCACCCGTGTCCTCTATTTTATTATCACTCTGTATCCTTTTCCTGAATTTTTCGCATTCACTAGTTTGCAAAAATAATTTCTTTCCCATTCTCATTTTACCGTTTTTCTCATACTGGGATACGCATTTCTATTATGTAAGACGTCAGCCACTTAGGTAGACGAGAAAGTGTGAATATCCAGCTATCTCAGACATTCGAGCAGACTTTTGTCTGCACATTCAGCTGTCATGCGCGTTTCTTCGGCTGAGCGCTCAGGTAGGCGCGATAACCGACATCTCCACGGCGCGTAATTGAGACTTACCGTCTAGCATTTTCACCTGTCACATCGGTTCTCAGGCTGAGTTTCTCGGCGAAGTGTGAAAACTTCCTCGGCATTGGAGACGGGCGTCTGAGATTCGCAACTGACACGCGCACTCTCGGTCAGTAGGTGGCAGTTACGGCATGCGTCTAAGTTAACATAGGTGTTGGGAGAGGGGAGGCTATTGCGTGGTTGGATAGAACGCCCATCCTTTGTCCGTTTAATAGATATAACCAGAATGGTAAACTTTTATTTTCATTCAGTCCTCTAAATTCGCAGTAGACAGGTTGCTCGTGAATAGAATAAGCTGTATAGCGAAGTTTCTCAGTTTGTTTCGACAATTTGTCGAACTTCTAGACTTCAATAAATATATCAGCGTATGATTCTAAAGTTGTGCGACTACCTGTAATTCTGTTTGAGGTAAATATAGATATATCTAGTAATTCGTGAGTGATTAAGTGTTAAGTCGCTTATTTCATATTTCACTAGTTAGATTTTGTGCAGAGTGCTTAATTTATCTAGTCTGTATTATTTATAGTGACGAGTTACAGTGGAAAACCGAAAATTATAATTTCTAGCTTAAACTCAGTCGGCTATTCATGAATTTAATTTAACTTCTAAATAATCAGACGAGAGAATATATTTTAAAAACTAACTTATAAATGCTAGATGCCTCATGAGTGTTGACGGAATACGTAAGTATTCCTAATTCATGATAATTGATTTTTTTAATATAACTTATTTCACGGGAAGTTTAAATGATAAGTCAAGCTGTACGCTTGCAGTTAAATGTAAGTTATATTGAGTACATAATATGTAAATTATTTATATGTGCTTTTTCCCTTATTCAGTGAATACTGGGGTGACCCAATCTTTGCCAGCGTTAAGAACAGAGTAAATATATGTGAAGAACAAAAACATTCTTTCCTTAAAGACTGGGTCCTTAACCTGTACCAGAACTTTAAAAGAAGTAACAGGCCCAGCGAGCCTGATTTGATTCTTCCTGAGAAAACTCTAGTAAATTTTCAGCTTTTGTGACAAGAGACTAAGTACAGAAAAAGCCTTAATTTTCCGACCTGTTGACAAGTGGTGGTGTGACCAACTAAACTCCTATACTGAGATAAGGCACCCGACCTGACATTCCTCATTTCTAGAAACCAAAACTAGTGACACTGTGCTCGTTGTTAATGTTCGTGCCTGGAAAATTTTAATGTGACCTAAACAGACATCCGAAAAATAAGAACACCCAAGGAATCGTTCCCTGAGGCAGAGAATCCAATACTTGTCTTTTTTTGGAACTGGGGATTTCTTGGTCAAAGACTGCCATTGACGATTCTGTATGTGAATGTTATAAAAATTGTGTTTCTCCAGAAGTGGCTATCAAAGCTGTGAGTATGAACAAATGCACGTGATCAGGGCTGAATGAATAGAGTGAATGCAGGACTGAGTGATTTCTTTATTGTTGTAATTTGGCACCCCTTCTGCTGCCTTAACTTATTTGATGCAAATATTGCTAACCATATTTTCCCTTAGAATACAGCAGAGATATCAAGTCTGTCCATACCTTAAAAAGGAAAAATATTAGACCAAATCATATGTATCTGGGACTCTTTGTGCTATCATCTTTCTCCTAACGGGACTGTGAGCTAAACATCGAGGGAAGATCATAACTGTGGGTCTATCAGTTCTTGTAGCATTCCTTGATTTTGTTTATGACTTTGTGTATATGCCTTTTTGATGTAATTTCCTATGTGTTGTGATGAAATTTTAGATGATAATTAAAATTTCTCTTGAAATTAATCAGCGCGTTGGTCAGCTCGTTCTAAAATATCTATATAATCATTGTTATAGTTTTCCCACGCTTGTGTGTCTACCTGTCGTCACTTGAATGTGCGTGCACGTGAGTGGATAGATATATATTTAATGTATATGTGTTAGACTGTCTGACTACTCTAAATCTGTCGTAGAAGATAGGTGAGAGAGAGAGAGAAGATTTCTCGCTCTCAGAGACAGCCTCTATCACAATTCTACCACCTCACTCGTGGAAATCTATTTCTATTTTCACATCTCACTGTGGCTATCACTCATTCTATCTATTCAGAAGGGACCAACCCAAGTCTTAATTCCCCTATCAAAAATCTACGACAGAATGGTGGCTCGTTTTTCCGGGAATTGAACTCTAGTCCTAAGCAAATAAGAATATCATCTCGTTTGCAGGATTAATTTTCTTTATTCTGATATAGAGTAAGAGTGTGATGTCTTGTGAGTTTTGTACTTTTGGAAAATAACTATCCCCTAGACATATCGATCTGTTTTATGGGCGTGCTGACCACACGGCTAATAATTGTTTTTCCACAGCATTATTGAGCATTATACATTTGGTACAGGTTGATTTTGTCGGAATATATGTTAATTGCTGATTTTGTAATACTAAACGCTGGTAAAGTTTTGTGAGTGTATACCATTCACAGGGTTCGGAAGAAGTATGTGTTTAAGCAAAGCTAAGGAGTGCGTTTCGGACTATTTGTCCAGATTAATTGCCTCCCTTACCCTAACTGTCTTCAGGGGTGAACTTGATAGTGGATTTAAAATTTTGGGGATTTTTTTTTCTCCCTAAATTTTTTTACATTAATTATTTTGTTTCCACTGTAGCAACTTATTTTTCAGTAGTAATCTTTATTACCATTTATTTGGCGTAGTCGTCTGCATAAGGTGCTTAATTGCCGATTAATAGCAGCGATAGTTAGATACTATAGTATAGGAGGAGGTATTTCAGGTTAAAGTATATCATCTTTTGGTTGGTATTTTTCTCGTAAGTGGTAGGAACCAGTGTATCCTTTTCTTCTTTTTCTTTCTTGACTAAGTCTCAGCCACCGATTTACTATGGCAGAGAGGGCGAAGGTTAGGCAGATCCTCAGACAGGAAGCAAAGGAAGAGGGATTACAAGGAGAGGAAGCGAAAGCGTTTGTCAACGAAGAACTTGACAGATATGATGCGGAGCAGAAGGAAAAAGCGGCGGAGAGGAAAGCAGCCGAAGCTAGAGAGCAGAGGAAGATGGATGAGGAAATGGAAATCCGCAGGGCGAACGAAAGAGAGAAGGAGAGACAGCATGAGGAAAGAGAGAAAGAGAGACAGCATGAGTTAGCTCTTAAAACTCTAGAATTCCAAATTCGTGATGCTGCCTCTACCTCCAGCAATGGAGAGTCTTCTCCTCATTCTTCCTTAACTGATCCTTCTAACACTCAATCTCTTCAACTCAACGCTATGTCTTTCACTCTTGAGTCTTTCCCTTGTCCTAATGAGAAGATTGACACATGGTTAGAAAAATTTGAGAAAATTGCAACTCTGTACGGTTTAGAGAGGTCGCGTTGGTGTATGAAACTTTCCCAGGCCCTTAAAGGTTCTGGCCAACAAGACAACTATGACTTGTTGAAAAAAGCTTTGCTTGAGCGCTTTGAAATGAATGCGCGAAAGTTTCTACAACTGTTTCGCAACAGCAGGAAGGAGAGCTCTGAAACTTTCCAGCAGTTTTCATCTCGTTTGAAGGGATATTTGACAAAGTGTCTTGAGCTATCACAGCTCCCCTCTACCTATGAAGGTCTGGAGGAATTTGTTTTAACAGAACAAATAAAGAACACTTTGTCTGCTGATACCCGGAATTTGTTTTAACAGAACAAATAAAGAACACTTTGTCTGCTGATACCCTGAGATTTCTAGCGGAGCAGGGTGCAGAAAAGCTTGAAGACATCTTAGAAAAGTCTGAGCGATATCACAATGCGCTGGCTGAACTACCGGCCACAAAACGTAAACCGACAGAAGAGCATTTTCGGAAAAATAATCTAGACCAATCTTCTCATATTTCTCATGTTTCTAACCAAAATAACCACAGAGAAACTGGACCTCAAAACACCCCTCCTGAAAAATCCAAGTTCTACAAAAGCAAGTACCCCAACCACAGTAAGCAGTCTGATCAACCCGACCGCCCTTCATGGCAGCGTGGCCAGAAAGGTCAAGGTGACAAAGGGAAAACCCCTGCGCACGGGACTAAGGATCAGAGCAAGCACACCGAGCCGAAGCGCATCGGATGCTTACAAACAACAGACTCGCAGGAAAGAATTATTGTCAGTGATTCTCAACCGGAGGGAGAGAGGCCCTCTACGCGAGGTACGGTTGTTTTAAACGGGACCTCAACGTATTGTTTGTTTGACACGGGGCTTTCTTTTGATTGCATTGTTGCCAGGCACCTGGTCAAACCCGGTCAAGAGACAGAAGAGACCGTTAAACTGTGTGGAGTTCTTAGGAGTGATGCACCAACAACGCTTCCCATTGCATTGGTGGAGATCCACTCTGACTTTGTCAGAGGTGTGATCAAAGCGGCTGTTATGGATGATCCCATCTACCCAGTCATACTTGGCGGTAGATACGTGTCTATTGGGAAACCGGAAGAGCCGATTGTGGCAGCAGTAACTACAAAAGGGCAAACCAAGAAGGAACGGAAGCCTGCGCCTAATTTGTTACCTATGGAACTTAAAGAAGCACAACAAAAGGACCCTACTTTGGCACCCTGCTTTAGGAAACTGCCCATGGCTAAGGAACCCAGACAGCACGGGGACATTTTTTCTAAGGAAGGCGTACTTTATCGCAGAACGGGCAAGCCTGACCAAGGTTACAACCAGCTCCTAGTACCGAAACAGTACAGACGCCAAATCCTAGAAATGGGGCACTCTCTTCCCTTCAGCGGACATATGGGACAGAACGCCACAAACCAACGGATAACCACTCATTATTGGTGGCCAGGAGTAAATACTGATATTATCAGATATGTCAAATCCTGTGCCCAGTGCCAACGTGTACCACCCAAGCAACGGACACCCCCAGTCTCTTTGGGTGAAATGCCAATAGTGGGAACACCATTCGAACGGGTTGTGATCGACATTTTAGGACCCTTCGAAAGGACTAAAAGAAGGAACAGGTACATCCTGAATTTAGTCGATACATGCACTATGTGGGCAGAAGCTATCCCGCTAACATGCGCAGATGCCAAGCATGTCGCAGAAGCCCTCGTGCAGATTTTTACTCGGTTGGGATTCCCTCAGCAAGTGTTGACGGATAACGGATCTCCATACCGAAACCTGTTGATGGATGAGATCGTTAAGATCTTGAGGGACCAGCACATCTACACTAAGCCTTACACTCTGGCCAGAAATGGGCTAGTAGAACGTGTTAACGGAAACCTCAACATGATGTTAAGTAAACTGGCACAAGTGAAACCTGAAGATTGGGATTGTTGCATTCCGGCAGCTTTATTTGGCTACAGAGAATCTCCTCATACTTCCACAGGATTTCCGCCAGCTACGCTTTTATTCGGCAGATCCATTAAGGGCCTGCTCGAAGCCTTACTTTGGTCGCTGACAGACCAGAAGGCTGATGAGACAGTCGTCTCAGCAAGTAAATATGTGTCGGATTTAAAAGGAAGGTTGAAACTAGGGTGGGACCTAGCAACGACTAACTTTAAGCCAGCACGCACAAAGCACGCTAACCGATAAAGGAAAGTCGCGAAAGAAAGAGAATTGGAAGCAGGAGAGAAAGTTTTGGTGTTACTCCCTACCGGAAACAACCAACTGAGGATCGGATGGCAAGGGCCGTTTACCGCCCTGAAAAAGATTTCTAAGGCTAACTACCAGATCTCTATTCGAGGAAAGGAAAAGGTTTTCCATTTAAATCCGTTAAAGAAATTCTTGGAAAAACTAGGGTAAACCTCCGACCATCTCCTGACGATCGCCAAAACTGACGAAGATAACGACAGTGGCAGGGAAATTCCACTGCACACACACGAAATCTTTCAAAAATGTCAAACGCGGCGACGCTCTTTCAAGCGCGCATGGGAGACATTCAAGAGAAAGGAAACGTTGGGGCAGACTTCATGAGTAGGACTTGCACAGAGATGGAGGGGGAGATGAGATGGAAGAAGACAGACACCCTGAAGCTACGGATATAGGAAATGTATTTCCATAACGTAGACATGGAGTGCTTCCATATCTTCTTCTTCTTCTTCCTCGTTCGCCTTCAGACTTCCACATTTATGACTCTAATAAAGGCAGTAGTCAACCCAAGGCTCCCAACATCTCCAAACAGTTTTTCGTTGACAGAAGTGGGTTGTTGCCATATGCTACTCCGTTCATTACTGTAGGTTGGGCAGTATTGCAGCAGGTGTTCGACTGTCATTGGGCTGGTACCGCAGGTGCAGAGATCTGTTGCACCAATTTTGTATTTGTGGTACAGATGGTATCTCAGTCTGTTGTGTCCAGTGCGTAGCCGAAAAATGATGACCTGTTCTTTTCTGGATAGTTGATGATATGCATCATTTTTCAAATGTCCCGGGTGCTCTCTTTCCCATTTGGACTTGAATGTAGCCTTTATAGTGGTCTTTGCCGTTGCGTCCATATCTTAAAGGGGGGACGTTCTGTCGCGTAGACATTTATGATCTATAAATTTTCTACATCCTCTTCTTTTCTTCACCAGTGTCCTCTATTTTATTATCCCTCTGTATCCTTTTCCTGAATTTTTCGCATTCACTAGTTTGCGAAAATAATTTCTTTCCCATTCTCATTTTACAGTTTTTCTCATACTGGGATACGCATTTCTATTATGTAAGACGTCAGCCACTTAGGTAGACGAGAAAGTGTGAATATCCAGCTATCTCAGACATTCGAGCAGACTTTTGTCTGCACATTCAGCTGTCATGCGCGTTTCTTCGGCTGAGCGCTCAGGTAGGCGCGATAACCGACATCTCCACGGCGCGTAATTGAGACTTACCGTCTAGCATTTTCACCTGTCACATCGGTTCTCAGGCTAGTTTCTCGGCGAAGTGTGAAAACTTCCTCGGCATTGGAGACGGGCGTCTGAGATTCGCAACTGACACGCGCACTCTCGGTCAGTAGGTGGCAGTTACGGCATGCGTCTAAGTTAACGTAGGTGTTGGGAGAGGGGAGGCTATTGCGTGGTTGGATAGAACGCAAATCCTTTGTCCGTTTAATAGATATAACCAGAATGTTAAACTTTATTTTCATTCAGTCCTCTAAATTCGCAGTAGACAGGTTGCTCGTGAATAGAATAAGCTGTATAGCGAAGTTTCTCAGTTGGTTTCGACAACTTGTCGAACTTCTAGACTTCAATAAATATATCAGCGTATGATTCTAAAGTTGTGCGACTACCTGTAATTCTGTTTGAGGTAAATATGTTGACAAGTGGTGGTGTGACCAACTAAACTCCTATACTGAGATAAGGCACCCAACCTGACATTCCTCATTTCTAGAAACCAAAACTAGTGACACTGTGCTCGTTGTTAATGTTCGTGCCTGGACAATTTTAATGTGACCTAAACAGACATCCGAAAAATAAGAACACCCAAGGAATCGTTCCCTGAGGCAGAGAATCCAATACTTGTCTTTTTTGGAACTGGGGATTTCTTGGTCAAAGACTGCCATTGACGATTCTGTATGTGAATGTCATAAAAATTGTGTTTCTCCAGAAGTGGCTATCAAAGCTGTGAGTATGAACAAATGCACGTGATCAGGGCTGAATGAATAGAGTGAATGCAGGACTGAGTGATTTCTTTATTGTTGTAATTTGGCACCCCTTCTGCTGCCTTAACTTATTTGATGCAAATATTGCTAACCATATTTTCCCTTAGAATACAGCAGAGATATCAAGTCTGTCCATACCTTAAAAAGGAAAAATATTAGACCAAATCATATGTATCTGGGACTCTTTGTGCTATCATCTTTCTCCTAACGGGACTGTGGGCTAAACATCGAGGGAAGATCATAACTGTGGGTCTATCAGTTCTTGTAGCATTCCTTGATTTTGTTTATGACTTTGTGTATATGCCTTTTTGATGTAATTTCCTATGTGTTGTGATGAAATTTTAGATGATAATTAAAATTTCTCTTGAAATTAATCAGCGCGTTGGTCAGCTCGTTCTAAAATATCTATATAATCATTGTTATAGTTTTCCCACGCTTGTGTGTCTACCTGTCGTCACTTGAATGTGCGTGCACGTGAGTGGATAGATATATTTAATGTATATGTGTTAGACTGTCTGACTACTCTAAATCTGTCGTAGAAGATAGGTGAGAGAGAGAGAAGATTTCTCGCTCTCAGAGACAGCCTCTATCACAATTCTACCACCTCACTCATGGAAATCTATTTCTATTTTCACATCTCACTGTGGCTATCACTCATTCTATCTATTCAGAAGGGACCAACCCAAGTCTTAATTCCCATATCAAAAATCTACGACAACACCCTGCAGAAGACCATAATAGAAGGGAGAGGTGATGGCAAACGTGCAAGGGGAAGACAGCGCTATAAGTGGGAAGATAACATCAGGAGATGGACAGGGAAGAGCCTATCAGAGTGCACCACCAAGACAAGAGACAGAAGACGTTGGAGATCCATTACAGCCAACCTTCGTTGTGGAGATGGCTGCTGATGATGATGACATCAGACCACACGATCTTATATTTTTGTACATGCTCCCTAATATAACCGACAGACCTTTGTGTCTAGTGTGAACGGGGCGCGCATCGCCAAACAAGGCAAAACTCAGATTAAAAAAACTCGAGTTATATTCAAATTTATTTATTTTTATTTATGAAGCCCCGTGTAGTTTCCTGGGGGTCTGTAAGGAGAAGAATTGAACAACTGCCTCCTCAGACATGCGGTAAGAGGCGACCAACATGAGGTTGTGCAAGTAAGTGGCAACTTCATCATGTGTAACAAGTGGGTACACAATAACAGTGTGATTTCTCTTCCTTTCTTGCGATTGATGGTTTGCCTTGATAGATTACACATTGACAGTGTACACAATAACCAGCCTCTACAAGAAGGGGAACCAGCAGGGCCATTTGGCCTGGGTTACACCTCACGCAAGGGGGCCTCACCTCACGGGAAGGGGCCTCACCTCACCCAAGAATACATAATTAGTGCATATTTTTACTCCTAGTTCTAAACACAATGGAGGCCTCACAACGTGAGTTGACACTTGATTCACCTAACCGTATATTAAACATTGAAAGTGCACGCCAGGGGTCAGTGACAGGTCGACTGCGCCTAGAAATAGATCACAGCGGATAATTTGGTGCATCTCTGATTTACGGAGGTGGGGGGAGGGGAAAGAATTTTAAAGCTATAGAAAGTTGGGACTTGTTCTCTCTCCGGCTGACATTTAAAAACGAGGTATCCATAAAATTAAGCGTATTTTATCCGTGTTTCCAGAGAGAACTTACGAGCTAGCTGATAGAAAATCACTTTAATCGTTGAGCTGCTTGAGATTGGAATGCGATGTTTCTTTGGTGAAGCTAACATACGGTAAAAAAAATCATTTAGATTGCATTTTCTATAGCTCTGATGATGGTATTACAGAAAGCAACTGGTCCGGTAGATCTGAGCTTAATATTATCCAAAGGTCATCAACTATTGCCCTTTAGTGGTTACCCTCTTTTACTGTGTTGATATATAGGTGGTGTAAGAAGGGATGATAGATGTGTCGGGCTTACGGGCGGCCGACTGATGTGTGAGAGAGTGAGTGTCAACAAACACGAATGTCATGTAGTACAGATTGAGTTAAATAACAATCACTCACACCATAACACACCTAGGAGTCAGGAAACGTTGTAACTCCTAGTAACGTTCTACACTGTTTATTAACACCACAGCAAACGATGACATCATAAAAAATACACTGTCACAGGTACAAGTAGCGGCAAATCATGGTACATCAAGTGAGCACTAATCCTAGGTAATTGAGCGTACAATCCAAAGGTATATAACCATCAATAATTGCTCATAACGGATCATTTATCATCAGTAAGTAAATCCTTAGAGATACAGTCACTGGTACAAAAATATCCATTCACAAAGGCTGTAGAGCACAGCAGCTCATAATCATAAACATCATGGCCAAAAAATATCCATTCAAGAAAGGGGAACTGCATATGTCGCAGTTTACAATAATATGTGTATGGCCTGAATCAACATACTCCAAAGCCTGAAATAATACATAATCCATGGCCTGGAAAATCTTCAATAACGTACATACTGCAGTATATAAATAAGCCGCATATCCATGGCTTTAGGAAATACACTATGAAGTATCAAATATCCCTTTCACACCAAAAATATCTTATTCCGGGACACACTGACGAAAAATGGTCAAACATCCATCTTCGGAGCTCTGCCCGTCTCAACTGTCACGAAAAATTCCCCCGCTCAAAAAAAAACAGTTCAGTGCAAATCCATCCCCGCGCGAATTCGCCCCGGGATGTGAGTAGCGTTCATCCGCTTACTAACACTTTCTGTATCTCGAACATTCGAGCAGATTCCCTATCATTTAAAAAAAAAAAACTAAGCGTACTTACAAGGGTGATTACAAAAATCCGACCTGTACATACAAGTCTTTTAACGTTTAACTCCCCTACATTAAAGTATGACTTAACACCCTCCCACTGTGGAATCACTAGAAATGAGAGAGCAGATGCTCTATCTAGAAGTGGCTGTACAATGGAACAACCCAGCCACCCATTGCCCTATCAAGAAGCTTAAACCATCATCCACAACAAGTACAAAATCAGTGGAAGGAAGAAGTAATATATGCAACAGCGACGACAAAATCCACCAACTTAACAGACATCAACAGACCATCATTTTCCGCCTGAGAACTGCCCACTGCAGATTGCTAGGCCATCTCTATCGCCTCAGGATATCTCATACAAATGAGTGTCCATGTAGAACTGGAATCTAGACCCCGAATGCACTCCAAAACTGACCAACTCATGATGACCCATGACGTCTGACCTGGTCAGGGGGTGCTGAGCTCCAGCAGAAGCTATGGGGCTGCCGTGCCGACCTGGAAAAGACTGTGGACTTCGTCCTGGCGACAGGCCTGAAGATTTAGCATGACTACAAACTGAACGCAGAAGAAGAATATGCAGTTCGCCCCAGACATAGAATTTGTTGTATAGGTTGAAGATAAATCACAGGTACAGTGTGCATCAGCCGTTGTCAACCCTGAAGGTCTGGGAATCTACTTTGGATACACTGATCTATATTAAGATGCACCATAATAAAATTTGGTCGTTCACGGCAACTACTGTATTATTAGATTGTGCACGGCGTTAGCATGCTCATCATGTATAACATAATCCACAGAAATCACTGCTATAAGTGGCTGTAAATGCTTGGTGCAAGCTTTCTGCAAGACGATCATCTACAGTGGTAGTACCATGCTCCGTTTGGAGCGGAATGAAACATGATGACATATTTTGTCTATTTTTATGATTCAGTGATGATAAAATTATGTATACTTTTATGATTCAGTGGTGATAAAATTATAATTTTTTTTTATGATTCAGAGCGTTTGGAATGTGAGATAAGATCAGTGTTTGATTAATGTGATTGGTCACACATCGCTAAAGTCTATACATAAATAACTAACGATGTAATTTCTAATATCAGCGGTGACCATGACAGGTGGTAAGCTGACCGAGCTGGCTACATCACTACACGCCTACCTTTCTGTCATTTACATCTTGACTCCGCCCATCGCTGCTTCTCCAGTTGAAGATTATGAGGGCAACTATGGCGTTTTACTGGACGCTGGCAGTTCAAGCACTAAATTAAAAATCTACAGGTACGATTCGTTATGTTGATTGACTGTTGATTGATTGTTGATTGATTGATTAATTCATTATCCTTTATCTCTACACGGGCCATTGGCCTTTAACAAACGTATACCAAGTTCTCATGCCATCACCTCGAAGTCTATCCATGTCTTTCTAATCATTGACGTTTCTGTCTCCATCTGTCTTCTCCATAAGTTTCTCAATCTACATCTTCTTCTCTTACGCTCAGGACGCCTGAACAAGGACTGCCTAGTATAGCTATTAACAAGTTTCCTCAATGTGTGTCCTATGCATCGCCAGCTTCTTCTGTTTTGTTGAATACTATAAGTAAATTCTTGGTAGCAATGTAGAAATGTCTGAATAAAAAAGATGCAGAAGGTAAGAGTCACTTTCATTGCACTGAGAAATATATGGAAATTTAAAAAATATACTGTGCCATAAAAAGAAACAAAACAAACATAATTTGCATCTGAAATATCAAGTTAGTCCTACTGTATGATTCTAAAACACGGAGAAGAAAAAAGTAAAAACAACCACGTGAGCTACGGTTTGATAAACTCATCAAGGCGCAGACTAAATGTTATGACAAGTTCACCAAAGTGGAAGCTACAGAAAAATCTCCACATATAACAGTAGAACAAGGAGTGGAGAAAACACTTCAGCGTTAGATAGGACACGCATTGAGGAAACCGCTGATAGTATTACAAAGCTGTCTTTATTCTGGAATCCTCACAGTAAAAGAAAAAGAGGGAGGGATATTCTTGTTTGCTTGTGGGCTGCGAGGCAAGAATATGTAGACTGCTTTAGAACCTGCTAGTTAAAACATAATGGAGTGGACGACTTAATTAAACAAGATGTCTCTGCGAAACAAGGTGAAAAGGCATAGATAGGAAGGAACGAAACACAGGAGAAATGGTGCTGCTCTCTGGACACGCTGGTGATTGATAGAACACTCATTTAACTTATCTGCTAATAACATTACAAGGCAGTCCTTTTTTCTAGAATCCCTATGGCAAGAGAGGAAGAGGAAGACTGAGAAACACGCGGAGACGAGAAATGGAAACAGAAATAAAAAGGATACCGAAAGCATGGAGACAATTAGAGTGGATGGCACGGGTCAGGAGGACACCTGGCATGAATTTGTTGACGGTCTATGTTTCTTGGAGAGTCGAAATGTAATGATGATGATGATGATGATGATGATGGTGATGATGATGATGATGATGATGATGATGATGATGATGATGATGATGATGATGATGATGATGATGATGATGATGATGAAAAAAGGTATGTGTAAGAACCAGAAGACATGAACAGCTAGTAGTTCCACAAACTGAAAAAAAAAAACAAAGTTTAGTTAGGACTTTCAAAAAAGATCTACCATAGTTTCAGAAAGAAAACATTGCGTGTGGCGTTGTCATGAGTTCGTTAAAAAATACATAGAGGTTTTAGGTTGTCAATAAGCGGCTGTAAAAGGGTATGAAAGAACTGAGGCCCCTTCCATCTCATGGAAGGAGAAAATGGTTAAAGCAGTCCTATAAAAGCTAGGAATAAAAAGAAAATTAATGAATGAGAAAAATTAGAGGGATAAAGTATTTTGGTCGCATGAAATGATGTAACACATTGCAGAAAACCAGGGCTATGGAATCGGAGTTGAAGTCGGAGTCGTTCCCCCCGTCGATCAAGTGTTTCGACCCCTTAATCTCCTTTACACTCTAAGGGGGGGGGGGGGGGGGGCGCCGAGCCCACTTGGGTCATGACTATCAAGTGTGTCCGCTTCCTGTTATCTTGTGCATATAATTGAACCCACCCCAGGGGTTATATGACTAGTAAAAACCTGTAATCGGAGTCAAGAGTACGTGTCGGAAAATATTTTGGCCAACTTTACAACCCTGCTGAAAACCATAATTGAAGGAAATGTTGAAGGCAAATGTGTATAAGGAAAACAACTTTTTAAATGGGCAGATGTGATTAAAAGATAGAAAGCAGAGTGTATTATCACGGCAAGAGACTGAAAGCGTTGGAGATCTGTTACTGTCGACCTACGATACGAAGATCGCGACTGATCTGATTTGATTTGATAAAAGTGATGCTTGAAGCACCGAGCTACATTCTTGAAGTCAGTGAAGACGAATCTCTGTTTGAGAAACGCATTAATAACTAGAAATACGATAACTCTATTTTTTCAAATATAACTGCCTTGTTCCCGCCATTTCATCCCAAAATTATCATCATCATCACCAGCGACATTATCTTCATATCCATCGCTGAAATGGAAGCATTTTACAAAAATAATAAAAAATAAAAAAATATTTTATACATTAAAAAAAATGTAACATCAAATTGACAAAAAGCGTGGGTCACTTAAGCGCTTATCATATATATATCCATAAGTGTCCAATGAAGTATAAAGCCGAAGTTAATTTCATGCAGAATCAGCGCCCTACGCTTTTTGTCAATTTGATGCTACATTTTTTGACTGCAAGCTATAAACTCCTTGAAAAATTATTTTTGGGTTTTTAGTTCATTTAAAAGCATATGTTTAAAATATTTATTTTTTTCCCTTATTTTCTACTTTTTAGTGTTAGAAAATTTATGACACACTAAAACATAAACAATATTTTTACTTATAGTAAATCTGGTCTAAAATTTCTTAAGCGATCCATTTCTTTTAGAGCTTTAATATTACATGGCTTTGTGCCTGTTAATTTGGTGCAATCAATTTCTTCAATTTGAAGGCTATCTAGAGATCGAACTCGACTTTCCCTTGTTTCATAATTTTATAATTTGGATTGTTCCCCTTGATTTCTTCTTCGTACACTCTCAGACGGCCACTTGAATGTTCTCAAAGAAAGCAGTAGTCAGGTTGAGCCTATTTGAATCCCCGTAAAGCTTTTCCACGAAAGGAGCTGGCGTCGGCCATATGCACTTTCTCTGTACCACATATAAGGGGCAACTTTGAAACAGATGTTCAGCAGTCATTTTATCAGTGCCACAGTTACACTGATCGGTAGTTCCTATCTTTAGCTTGTTGAATAGATGGTATCTCTATCTGTTCTGGCCAGTTGTTTCCCCTTGATTTAGATAGATACTTGTTTGAGTACTGCTCTGTTTTACGCATAGAAAAAAAAAGCACACCCCGAACTCTTGAATTTTTAATTAACTTGATTATGGCCCCTGATTTGTTTACATTTATTTACGAAAAATTTTCATTACTCATAATGTCATAATTACAATATTAAATTATTAAATAATTGACTGATTATTGTATTATCATAGGGAATACACAACTATGCCAAGTTTCAGAGCTATTGCTCATCTGGAAGTGATTGAAAAATCGAATACAAGATTTGAAAGTGACATGAAAGAGACATGAAAATGACATACAAGTGAAGTTAAAGAAAAGTGTGTAATAATAAAAATTCTTCTACCACGTTTTGATATTTATATTTTAAATGTAACATTCATAGCTTTCAAAGTAAAATATTCAGCCATCTTCTTCACCTTCTCTCCAACTGTTGTATGTATGCATAACTAGCTGTTAACATTTTGACCTACAGTAATTATTTTCATGGCTCATTATAAATTTTAACACTTTTGCGTCAACAAAATTCGTTGTTAATTTAAAAATAAAAACATTTTCTTTTGGCATAAATGCAATTTATTTTTATTTTTCTTTTGAAATATTCCTAACATCAATTTAATATTTGTTTTTTTTTAATGGCAGCATACTGTTGGCCAAAAACAGAATGTTCAAATACTTTTAACGCTAATTCTAGGAATAATTTCCCCTTATACTTTTAGTAAAGTATTAAGTTTTTAAAGTGCGATTTACTTGCCACAAAGGATTTTTGTATTTATATTTTTGTTTGTATTATTGACAATAACTCCTCATTGGCAATGGGTTTTCGCATTTAACTATCATTTAACCAATAATAATAATAAAAATAATAATAATAACACCATATCGCATATGAGTCTACTGCCTTGTATATAATGCAAATTCTATCCTGGCAGGTGGAACCCGCATGCTAGCTACTCCCTCGTGCCTCAGATTGACCTAATGACAAATGTCAGATTCAACACTGGACTGAGTGCATATGAGCATGACAGGGAAGGCCTAATACTGTACATACAAGGCATCGTGGCAAGAGCCAAACATGACGTACCCAGCCACAGACACGCAGAGACTCCCATTTTCTTGATGGCCACTGCAGGTACGTTGCCAGATATGTGTCCGCATAGGTAGCTGTTCCAGAAAATAATCAAATCGTCAAATTTGTTCGGATATTGCTTTTGTTTCGTTAGCCCGTATACTTGTAGCGTTAGGCGTTAGAGGTAAAGGTAAAGGATCCCGTAATCGCCCTATTGAGGCATATTGGGAATATGGTGTTAGGCCCATATTTTCTTGACCATCGGCACACTAGGGGTGATGTGGTCAGCATCACGCCGGCCGCCTTAACCTTCCCAGAGTTGCTCTGGTACCCAGTTGGGACTGGGTCGACCCAGGAGCCGTTTGCGGCCTAAAAATATCCCACCTAGCGTTAGGCGTAGAGCTGGGGAAATGTAGCCTTCATTCTTGCGCAAGATGATACGATACATTGCCTAGCGTCAGACTACGTTTCCTCAAAATTGTTTGTTAACTCTGTCTGCTCATCTTTATCTTTTATGCCCATTTGTCTAGAAACCAGATCTCCACGTGATATATTTTATGATGATAGCTGGACTGGATTTAATCCAGGCCAGTTTATTTTCGGTCTCTCTGTGTAGTTAATGCAAAGTGTTATTTCCACTAACCTTTTTAGGTTATTTTAATTACCTTTTTTTTTAATACAGCTATTCAGTAATATGAACTCCATAGCGCTTAGATAATTAAATATTAGGTTTATTATTAAATGAGTAGAATAAAATATGAGATCAGCTACATAAACATTTAAAGACATTCTGGCACTTGTCTGGTTTGGAAGACGAAACTAGGATTGTTATGCACATGAAGATGTAACGTCTGCAGTTCTTCTTCATTATCGTCTATTACCGTTATAACGACCACACGTCAGGAACATTCAAAGGCCTCCTGGACTGTTTGAGTAGCTTGAATAGTGGTCAAAGTCAGGGCGTACTGAGGTGAGGGCGAGGAGGGACATATGCCCGGGGTGTCAGTCAGGCGAAAAAGGGGGACGGGGTGCCATCGGACTATTATGATAGTAGTTACTGTTAAAAATATATTTGCAAGCATGTTGCTTTTTCTTTTCTTTTCTTTTTGTTTCTTATTTATTTTTTTTATTTGGAGAGGGGGGGGGGGAGTGCCGAAGTGGGTAGGATTCGCCCCAAGAGTGAAATACTTTAAGCACGCCCTTGATCAAAGCCACGTGTATATGAGCTCTAATCACCTTGTCAGTCTATTTCCCATTTGTCTATACGTGCCTCTGTACCTGTGCTCTAACGTAGAAACACATGATGCTTACTGTGTAGGTAAGACAAAAGCAGGAACCAAAAAAAAAAAAAAAACACACACACACATAGAAGGGTTCAAGTGATTTTTCGCATTCTCAAATTATAAGCTTCATAGAACATTTTCCAACGCAACACCGCATAGATATTTCCTATTTTATATTTTTATGTTAACAGAATCTTATTTCTCTTTGAATCAAGACGAGCAAGAGGTCAAGGACAAGTATTAGAGATGGTTAGGATGCGCATTTTGGGAAAGTCATCTATTAGCATCACATAGCATTTCTTGTTCTGGAATCAGCAGCGTGGAAGACACAGAGGGATATCTATAAACATAGAAACAGAGGGATATCTACAAACATAGAAACAGAGGGATATCTACAAACATAGAAACAGAGGGATATCTACAAACATAAAAACAGAGGGATATCTACAAACATAGAAACAGAGGGATATCTACAAACATAGAAACAGAGGGATATCTGCAAACATAGAAACAGAGGGATATCTACAAACATAGAAACAGAGGGATATCTACAAACATAGAAACAGAGGGATATCTACAAACATAGAAACAGAGGGATATCTACAAACATAGAAACAGAGGGATATCTACAAACATAGAAACAGAGGGATATCTACAAACATAGAAACAGAGGGATATCTACAAACATAGAAACAGAGGGATATCTACAAACATAGAGACAGAGGGATATCTACAAACATAAAGACAGAGGGATATCTACAAACATAGAAACAGAGGGATATCTACAAACATAGAAACAGAGGGATATCTACAAACATAGAAACAGAGGGATATCTGCAAACATAGAGACAGAGGGATATCTACAAACATAGAGACAGAGGGATATCTACAAACATAGAGACAGAGGGATATCTACAAACATAGAGACAGAGGGATATCTACAAACATAGAGACAGAGGGATATCTACAAACATAGAGACAGAGGGATATCTACAAACATAGAGACAGAGGGATATCTGCAAACATAGAAACAGAGGGATATCTACAAACATAGAGACAGAGGGATATCTACAAACATAGAGACAGAGGGATATCTACAAACATAGAGACAGAGGGATATCTACAAACACAGAAACAGAGGGATATCTACAAACATAGAAACAGAGGGATATCTACAAACATAGAGACAGAGGGATATCTACAAACATAGAAAAAGAAATGGAGACGGAGCCAAGAAGGACAAGCAGACGTAGAAAGAAGCTGAACAGAGTGCCTAGTGCAGGAGGACTTGGTGAGAATTGTTCACAGGCATATGCCCCACAGGGAGAAGGAGGACCATTATATTCTGAATATCTCTGACAATTTATAATGTTAATGGGCATCAATTTCTATCCCTTTTTTTCATGAGAATTTTCACTCGTTTTGGCTATGCCCCTTTAACCTAGATACAAGGTCCGTCGGTTATACTAAGACGCATGTCCAAATATAAAAGACCTTGTGGTCTGATATGATAATTTACTATTTTTGGGTGGAGGAGGGGGTTATCTCAAATAATTCAACGTAGCAGTTTAAAATAAGCCAAATGTATCCTAACCAAATTCAGTTTTATTTCGACTAGTGACTTAACATGTAAAAAAAGAAGTTCCACCCCCTCTCCACGCAGCTGACAATCTAAGTAGCTCCGCCACTGACCAGGTAAGTACTCAGAGATAACTTGTTCAATAAAATATACGTTCTTATGTACCAGTCATGTCTTTTTTACTTGAATGTTCAGTGGCGGAGTGTATCATTAAGAAAATGATAATTTTTCAAGATCTGAAGATCTTTTATATTTGGATATGCGCCTTAATATAACCGACTAGGTTGAACGGGAAACGACTCGCCAAAACGAGGCAAAATTTTATTTAAAACAAAAACAAAAATGTATCATTTAAGAAATAAAACTGTTCTAGGTAAAATGACTGTTCTCCTGTTTATTTCTGTTTTGTTTTAAATTTCAGATTTATAGAAAAAATTACCTGTATTTGTTCTCAATGTCTCATTATGGTTACAATTTTTTTTATCCGCTCTTTATGGGGCATGGATCCACCGATGTAGCTGTCCACCTAGCAGGAAACCTGTAGCTAAGCAATCACGTAATCTTGCGTTGATGATTTCTGTTGCAATCAGTTTTACGTGATGAGTATGCTAGGCCTCATGCATACCCTCACATTAGTCGTCTCGTATTGTATGCGTGACGGACCAGTAGTACTAATGTCTTTTGTTGTTAATTTTATTAGTCATATTAATTAGTCTTAACCATTACAATTAATTAGTATTAATATTGGTAATGATTAAAGAATTAATTAGAACTAATTAACATTAATATTAATAATTAATTAAAAAATTAATTGAAACTGATTGACATGTATGTCGACATTATTCATTATTCTTAGTCATATTAATTTTAGTTACATTTTTTTATTATTTTTTTTTAAACTTAAGTTTTGCCTCGTTTTGGCGAGGCGGGTCCCGTTCAACCAAGTCGGTTATATTAGGGCGCAAGTCCAAATATAAAAGACCATTAGATCTGGAATTTTTAATGATTAGTTACATTAGTTGTCTCTTACGGCATGAATGTTGGAGTAGTATTTGATCTATTCACAATCCTCCCTGGGAACTCCACAGTCTTTTCTTTATGACTGCTGCATTAACTCTTTGACTCCGGAACAACGCTCAGAGCGTTGGTGGGATTTGACACCCGTGCCTAAACAACGCTCTGAGCGTTGTTTTTAGTTTATCATGAATTAAAATTACGGCACAGGGTGGAAAAAAATTGTGGAGTCAAAGAGTTCAGATATTTATTGGGGCTACACTTTTTATAATCACTTAACATTGTTAATATAATTACAACACTTTAAAGATAAGAATCAGTACGGTTTTCATCATTCGCCAGTGGTCAATTATAACAGATAACATTGTGAAATCTTCAGGCCTTCGTTTTCTCTCGGCGGAGGGCGCCACCATTTTCTTGGAGAAGACCAAATCCGTGATGGGTAACAGAACCCTCAACCCTTTCTTGTACACACCTTCCAGCGTTAGCATTTTATCTGGCGAGGAGGAGGGGGTATACTCCTGGATAGCCGCTAACTACCTGCTTGGATTCTTTGATAAACATAGGTGAGGTAGTCTACTATATTCTTCATGTTCTTATTCATGTTGGGCATCTTTGCAGCAGATGTTATGCAGTCATTTTATCGGTGTCACAATTACACTCATCAGTTTGCTATTAGTCGAACAAAATGCAGAGGGTCAAGACTTAGCAGCTATGGACTGGATCCTATTAGATATACGGTTTGGATTTGTTTGAAGGACCATCTTCATTGCATACGGAAAACCCCATCAGTGCCCCGATCTCCTCCCATAGATCACGCAAGGAGGATCTCAGCACAGTGCACAAACCCCTTTGCACCGGCGAGAATCTCAGTATTTAGGAATCACACATTCTATAAATATTTTAGTGGCGGGTAGGTTTTCATAATTTTTGACAGGGCAGCGACTGTACGGCCTACTCTTTGCAATTTCCAACTGCCGAGGGATTTTTAACGTGCGCAACTTGCACACGGGACTTTCTATTTTTCGCCTTTATCCAAGAAGGCTAGGCATCCGATCTCACTACCCAAGAGATCAGGGGGGAGTATGACATAATTAGGAACCACTGGGTCTGAAAAAAATGTCTATCAATGATATTCTCTGTACTGGGAGCGAACCAGGTACCTTTAGAATTAGAGGCGGACTCCATACCTCTAAACACTCCGACCCCCAGGTAGACGTTGAGAGGAATAAACACGTATACGGGTGCTTGGAAAAGCACATCTGAGACACACACCTCCAAAAGGTAGAAAAGACAAAGCGATGGGGATACGGCATAGTGAGAGCTGGGCAGAGACCTCTTTTGTCTTTGCTTTAAGCGTCATTGAGTAAACCAAAAATAATGATGATGATCATCATCATGAACTTGATAGAATGCTCAGAAAGTGAGAAACATGCAATAAATATCAGTGGTAGCAGGTAGGAAAAACAAAGCACCATAAAGACACGACATAAGGACACATTCTAGTGGTATTACGGAGAGTTATTATCCTTAAAACTCCATGTTAAATAGAAAAAAGAACACGAAGATGAGAATGGAAAAGACATACAGTCTTAATGCTTCATTGGTTTCACTTTTCGTTTCTATGGAACCGCTACCATGGCTTGCTCTCGCAGGAAGCTTGCGTCAAAGCGCCCATGGTGGTAATTTGTGTAGCAATTTGTTTTACATGGTGGAGTTGGCAGCCCCATGCGCAGTCTCATATTAGTCGCTTCTTACGGGATGCCTTAGGGAGCAGAAGTCATATTTTGTGTTTGCCTCATCAGATACCAAGGGGAACACTACCCGGGAAAAATAAAATTGAACTAGTTTTAAAATAACGAAATAAAACGAGCATGGGATGGCCTGGAGTTAGTATACTCCTGCAGAAAACAGCAAGACTGTATGAGACTGTATTAAGACCTTTGAATTCCAGGGCGCATAAGACAAATTAGCCGTTCTCAAAGTGTGGTCCGCGGACTCTTGGAGGCCTTCGAGAGCCTTTCATGGGGTCCGCGAGGAACCAACTGTTTTTATAATAATCTAAGACTGTTTTGCCTTGATCACTCTCATTCTCTCACGAGTGTACAGAAGCAGATATGAGAATCCAGCTGCCTTCTATTACGTGAAAGCGTAAAACAATGCCATACTTCGCACTAAGTTTTGTTTAGGAAAATTTAGTTATTTTATATATAGTTAATTTATATTTATAAATATGTTATTTATGTTAATATGTACAGGGTTTGTTATTGTTATTTTTAAATGAACTAATAAATAAAAATTTCAGTTTTAACTTCTAACACGATAAATATCGATAGATTTAACCCACATAAACAAAAGCTCTTTTGGATACTTAATAATTATTTCGAGTGTAAAGGGGTCCTGAGACCCAAACGTTTGAGAAACGCTGAGATACAGAAAGAAAGAAAGACTGTCCTTGTAACTGTACAAATTTCAGAAATAACGGAAAAGTTTGCATCAGTTATGTTAGAAAAGAATGACGAAAGTATTGATCACAATATCGATGGCTAATATTATTCTTTATAATATCAATCAATCAATACCCTTTAGCTCCCCGAGGAGAATAGGCCTTCAACAAACACATGCCAAGTCTTCCTGTCCTGTGACATCCGCTCAAGTTTGTTTTTTCATGTTTTCCTCATCATTTTCACCTCTGTATCCAGTTCTCTTCTCCATGTGTTTTTTTGGTCTACCTCTGCCTCTCTTTCCCTGTGGATTTCAGAACAAGGACTGCCTTGTAATGCTATCAGCAGGTCTCCTCAATGTGTGTCCTATCCATCGCCAGCGTCTTCTTCTCAACTCTTGTTCAACTGGCACTTGTCTGGTTCTTGTCATCAATTCCACATTTGTGACTTTGTCATACCATTTCAGTCCTTCTATTCTACGCAAGCACCCGTCAATGAAAGTCTGTAGCTTTTTGGTTGTTCTTTATAATATATTATATTTTATTTTTTTATGTGTGTCTTGTCTGTGTTATTTTACGTGAGTCATTCTTCTTCTTCGTGTACCTTGCCGGGTGGTGTAGGCGATCATATCGATCCACAACTTTCTGTCTCCAGTAATATTTATCAACTCATTTGTTCACTTCTTTCCATGTCATGTGATCAAACTGTCCAGTATCTGCTGTCTTTTTCTTCCTCTGTCTCTTATTCCTTGCACTCGCAAAAAATGTGCGTGTTTTTATTTGGCTCTACATTTTGGATCATTTATTGACGTTGTTCCCATCCCATTTAATATGGATGGTTTATACATCCATGTGTTGGCGGTTTTGTTTGACATATAATGAAATAGTTTATTTTGTAATTGTTTTAAATTCACGTATAAATATTGTTTGTTTTCTGTATGGAATGACAGTAGAAGCGTTCATCGTGTCCTGCCACCATTTGTCGATATATGGAAAACTACTGTAACACATTCCAAACTCTGACGGTGACCTTCTGGCTAGAGAACAATAGACAATGCTAAATCACAGGGCTTGTCCGCCCTCAAGCATGTAATGTGATCATGGCGAGCGGGGACAACAGCGTCTTCGTATCAGGAATTTTTATATCGGTGTATTCATTTTTGGACTGCAAATGCCTTCTACCATGCTTTTAAAACAATGACCACGTGACTCGTCACTGACCGCTGTAAAGAAGAGACGGTGTAATTTCTTGACTACTAACCCCTCTTAAACAGATAAGATTTCCAGCGGATCAATGTATCTCACTGGCAATTAATCCCAGCAGGCATGTAAACATGTCACACTTAGAGATCGGCCATGGCTCGCAGGTAACGAAAGCTGCTAGGGACTGTAGATTGCGCCCGACCAAGATCAAAAATTACTCCTTAGACCAAAACAAGCTCTTCGCGTTAAACTTCAGGGATTTAACAAAGAGTCGGATTTAACCTTTAAAATAGCAAATGACGGTAAATGTGCTACTGTACTCTTCCACAATACATATCATTATGAGGCATTTCGCATACCGTGTACCAAATACTACCAGAATGACCATGTCGAGACGAGAGCAGATAAACAAGGTGCCTTTGTAGAAGATTTCATCACAACACCACTACTATCTGTGCACCTTTATTATACCAAAAACAAGATAATGGCTCAGGGAACTGCCACTGTTATTGAGTCATGGCTGGAAACGGACTTTGTCAGTTTAAATGAGTCTGCACAAAACATAATTTGTAACACAAAATTGGACTCGACAATATGTTTACCCCAGCTTGCAATAGACATCACATCATCAGCTGCCAGCGTTTCATCTTCTGACAGCGAAATCATCAACATTAACTCTAGCAAACACTCTCCTACAAATACATCCACTTTGCCTCCCGCAGCACGCGACTTTCAATTGAGCGACACAGTAGCAAATACTCCATTTTCTCAACCTATGCTGGCCATAGAATATCCAATGGGCCCTAAAGAAACTAGCACACAAACAGATGAAACATCACGTGAAAATCACCCAGAAGTCACTCACATGATAAATGCGCAGTGTTGCCAAGAGCTGATGCTAAAATGGAGGACACCCTTCGAACACTAATTGCCGATCTGAAGACTAATGTCTATAAGTCGATCAGCACAGAAAACGAACTGCTCAAAAAGGAAATACTGCATCTGAGAGAAGATAATTCCAATATGAAACACGTCGTTGAGCAACTACGAAGCGATTTTTCTATTTATAAAACAAAGCACTCGGAACATCCTCTTATAGTACCTGAAGCATCTGGAGATCCATCCAAAGAACATATATCAAACGAACGCCGCAAGAGGCACCAATGTAACACCAAAAAAGTTGAGGATACACGTGCGCACGAAGCTTACCCTATTAGTGTAAAAGTAAGCAACAGGTTTACCGCCCTTAACCAGAGTTCAGTACAAAATGAACAGGCATAAACGCCACTACCAGATCAGAAACTGACACCACAACCACCCGATGAAAACACCCAGACTATTCAGGACGATTCACAGCAGGAGAATCAATTGCGGCAGCAAGAATCAAAACGAAAGCCGAGTCAACAAACATGTAGAAAAGCAACACATGTTGTAATTGGCGACTCTCTCCTAAAAAGCATATACAATGATCGGATGTCTACTACTAAAGAGGAAACTGTCTCAGTTTTAGCGATACCAGGAGCTGGAAGTGAAAGATTAATTGATAGAATTAATAGGTTCGACATACATCATAACATTTCAAGAACAACAGTACATGTAGGGATCAACGACATAATGAATGGACACAGCGTTAGCCCTTCGGCGACTTCCAAACTGACCACTACAATAAAACAAACATTTCCTAACACCTCCATTTTAATGTCATCAATTATTCCACCTTGGGGGCAAAGTCTACAGACAGGGGGTATGATGTGCTGGTGTTGTGGGTAGTGGGTTTCCCCCCTTGCTTCACCCTAGGCCTAGTGAATTCTGTTCATGGAAGGAGCGACCATTGCGGTGTTAGTGTCTTGACCTAGCAAAACCTCTCATACCCCAAGATCGTTGTGCGTGGTGAAGAGCCACACCCTCCTCGAGGTAGTCCTGGTAACTGAGGGTGCGAATCCTCAGGCTAAACACAACGGATCTAGAGGAGCAAACCTCGATAATAAAACCGGTGCACTACACCGTACACGCCCTCTGTGGGTGGGAAGAAGCCAGATGGATACTGAACAAGTCTTGGGAGTGGGAACGAGTGTGGACTGCTCCCTGAAGATCGGAACCCATCGTACAGGCACAGAGACTCAGGACGTGACGATCCTATTGCCTTCAACTCTTGGTCACATGCCTAGAGCCTTGGAGAACTCGGCGTAACCAGCAGGCAATTTGGTGGCGGGGAAAGAGCACTGTGAGCCCTACCTTGGCTATGTATCACAAGGAGACGCAGAAACACCCCCTTTATCTCCCCCAGAGCTGGCACAGTACACTTCTGGCTTCTACCCGGGGCGTTAGGAAATCCACAGGCACCCCAGCATCACAATGCCAAGAAGATGACAAAGTTGGAATTTACTAACTCAAACCTGGCAGAGCAAGTCCTCCATCAGATGCTGCCGATGCTGGGCCCACTGGCGCGTGGACACGTCCCGATCTCCATCGAGACTTGCCCGGGGAGCCCACCCCGGCTCAAAAAAGCAGAGAAGGCCACTCTCCAAACCTCCGATGTCTTGCGGGCAGTGTTAGGATGTGCAAGAACATGGACAGGAAGACTCCACAACTTCCCCACTGAAGACACGCTGTCACGTAGGGTTTATATTCATTTAATTTCCTACATTTTCTTCCTATTTGTTCACCCAAATTCTCTCTTTTATTATCTCTGTATTTCATTTTTCCTGTATATTTTTCATCCATTCGTTTTGCGAATATTATTCTCATATAATTCGCAAACTTTACCTTTTTCCTTTCTCTTAAACTGAGAATCGCGCTAGGACGATATTACGTAGATGTCAGGGCTGCAGGGCGTCAGAAGGCGTGATAAGTCGGTTCGCTGAACACAGGACGTAGCAAATCGTCTACATTCTCACCGAGCGCGCGAGCTTCTTCTCGGCATTAGTCCCGGTGAGGTGTGATACTTTACATCTGCACCGGGCAGTATCCAGACATTTGGCTGGAAAATCCCAAACTGACACGGCGCTCACTTGGGCAATGGAGTCAGGCTGTCTGGGATTTGAAACTGACACGCGTACATCGTGGTCAGTAGGTGACAGTTACGACACGCGTTAAGCGGACGTAAATGTTGGGAGTAGGGGAGATAATTTCGCTTGGCGAAATAAGTTTGGGCCCTTTGTCTGATTTTAAGATATTGGCCAAGTTTGAAACTTTAATTTCATTCTCGCTCATAGACTCCACAGTAGATAGGTCGCTCGAAAAAAAACAGAATAGCTGTTAGCGAAGATCTCAGTTTGTTTCGGCAATTTGTCGAACTTCTAGACTTCCAGAAATATTTTCAGCAATTTTATTCTTAAGTTGTGCGACTACCTGTAATTCTGTGGTTGAGGTAATTAATATGATAGATATATAGATTGTGTGAGTGTTAAAGTGTTAAATCGCTTAATTCATTTAAATCTAATTTCTTTAGCGCAGAAGAGAAATAAAGTGGTAGGCTATTATATTTTCTAGGGAAGCATTCAGTGGAAAGCAGACTAATTAAAATTTCTAGCTTATAACGGCAATTGTAGCTATTTATAAATTTAATTTAACTGCTAATACTTAGTCGAGTGTATTTTTCTAAACTAACGTATAAACTCTAGAATCCAGCCTCATGAATGATGACGGGATACGCACGTGTTCCTAATTTATGAGGATTGCTGATTTTTAAATATAACTTACGTCACGGGAAGTTTAAATGATAAGCAAAGCTCTCTGCTTGCAAGTTTAAATGTAAGTTTTAACCAGTACAGATTCTGTTTATTATATTATATGTGTTATTTTTCCTCCACACAGTGAAAGTTTTGGGGTGACCCTAACTTTACCAGCACCTAGTAGTAGTTTCCATACTTGTGAAGAAATAGACAGTCCTTATTTCGAACCACGTGGGTTTTCTCAAGTAACACTGATCTGACGGTGCAAGTTAGACAGAAATACTAATATCCCTATAACGGGTTTTCAAAGACTGTAATGATAAATACTGGACCTTGGAGCCAGCACTTAATTTCTTCTAGAAACTCTATATAATTTGCTGCCTGGTGGCGTGAATATTAACAATCATTTCCCGACTAGATTATATCTTGTGGACAAATCTGTGGTGTGACTAAAGTGAATCCTATACTGAGGGAAGGCACCGACCTGACATTCATCATTTTTTAGAAAACCTACGCTATTGACACTGTGCTCTGCTAACTCCCGCGCCTGGAATAATTGTTAGGTGACTTAATCAGACATTTGAACAAATTTGCATACCCAAGTAGTCGTTCCCGGAGACTCCAAGTTAAATACGTCTTTTGGAACTGGGGACTTCTTGGCAGAAGACTGCATTTTTTTGAGTCTGTGTGAAAATCTAAAATCAATGTGTTCCAAGAGGCAGCGAGCAAAGTCGTGAGTACCTGAATGAGAAGCCATGGCGGAATGAATGAGTGTACGCTGGTCTGAGTGATATTTTCACTATTATATCTTTGACACCCTGTTGCTGTCCTAATTTTTTTTTTCAATCTGCATAATTTGTTGCTAAGGCTAGAGTTCTTGTGTTTTGTCTTAGGTTAAATCAGATTTTTTCAAACTCTGTGCATATAATTACGAGATAAAACAAAGAAAAAACTCTTAGACTCAAACCCTATGTATCTGTGACTCTGGCGCCATCATCTGTTCTCTTAACGGGGCCGGGCTAAACCTAGAGTTAACACTATAACGGGGCTATCATCCTTGCAACATTTCCTTGAAGTTTTTATGACTATGTGTATATGTATTTTCCTTGATGTACTTTCTTTGATGTTGTGAGCCGATTTTTTCCTGATATTAAAATCGCTCTTGAACTAAACAATCGTGTTTGGTCAGCTCGTTCTAGATAATATATATATCAATTGTTATAGTTTTCCCACGTCTGTGTGTTTACCTGTCGTCACGTGTATGTGCGTGCCTGTGAGTGATAGAAATATACGTAATATGTATATTGGTGTAGTCTGTCTGACGCTGTAACAACTGTTGTAGAAGATAGGTGAGAGAGAGAAGAATTCTTTTCGCTTTCAGAGACAGCCACTATATCAAAATCTATCATCTCACGTGTGTGGAAATTCTATTACCTTTCACTAACTCTCACTGAGTCTATCACCTATTCAAACCTATTCAGAAGGGACCAAACCTAGTCTTAATTCTCCTATCGGAAATCTACGACAAATGAGGGCTCGTTTCCGGGCTTTGAACTTAGAATAGGAAGACGAGTACGACAAACGTGGACTCGTCTATCTGGATTTTGAACTTAAGATTCTGTATTCTGATATAGAGTAAGAGTGTGATGTCTTGTGAGTTGTTATATCTTTAAAAAAAATTACCCCCTAGACTAACGATCTGTTTACGGGCGTGCTGACCACACAAACTAATAAGTTTTTTTTTTCCACAGCATCTTTGAATAATATACATTTTGGTTACAGGTTGATTTTGTCGGGATATATGTTAACTGCTGATTGTAATACTAAATGCTGGTAAAGTGGTGAGTGTATAACATTCACTGGGTACTGAGGCAGAACGGCGTTTGAACTAAGTTAAGGAGTGTGTTTCGGACTTTTTTGTCCAGATTAATTCCCTCCCTTACCCGATCTGACTTCAGGTGCGAACTTATAGTGGATTTTTTTTTAATAATTAAGGGATTATTTTTCTCTTTAATTTTTGCAATATTCTTTTGCTTTTCCACTGTAGCAACTTATTTTTCAGTTGTAATCTTAACTACCATTTATTTGGCGTAGTCGTGTTTTGCATTGAGTGCTTTATTGCCGATAATAGCAGCGATAGTTAGATTTTACTTTGGAGGAGGTATCCCAGGGTTAAGGATATCATCTTTTGAATTTTTTGGTTTTTTTTTTTCTCGTAAGTGGTAGGAACCAGGTTATTCTTTTTCCTATTTTCTATCTCCACGTGTCTCAGTCACTGACATAATATGGCCGAGAGGGCAAAGCTTAGACAACTTCTCAGGGACGAAGCGAGAGAGGAGGGACTGGAAGGAGACGAAGCGAAAGCTTTTGTCAGAGACGAACTTGAGAGATATGATGCGGAGAGGAAAGCAGCTGAAGCTAAAGAGGAAAAAGAAGAACTCAAGAGGAAAGAAGCAGAAGATAGGAGGAAAGAAGAAGGAGCCGAAGCTTTACAGCAGAAGAAAATGGACGAGGAAATGGAAATCCGCAGGATGCAAGCATGAGGAAAGAGCAGAAAGATGAATGGAGAGACAGCATGAGAAGGAGAGGGAGGAGTCGAGACATGCATGAGAAGGAGAGGGAGGAGAGAACAGCATGATGATGGCACTTTAAAGCTCTAGAGTTCCAAAGTCCAGTGGCTGCCTCTA
>JAMPIV010012946.1:368987-426487 GCA_024509875.1 Oreohelix idahoensis
GCATTGTACCATCCATAGTTTGCCCATTGCATTTCTGGATGGTTCTGGTCGCTTAACCATCTAGTCGGGTATCTTTTATAAGAAAATCCCAGTGCAGGAGACCATCAGGTATGAAGAATTCACCACTATGGATGGGATAAAGTAATTTACCACCACTGCAAAAGAAATTATTCTTTCTAGGCGATTTTCAACATCGACCATGCTACAACACAAACCAAACGATGGGAAAACATCATACTATCTTACAAACCTAAAACAAATATGTCAACCAAGCCGACCAGGGCTAAACACATGCATCATCCACAACAATTGACCACATCTACGTCACCTGTGCAGAAAACATTATAGAATGCTCTGTTCCTACTGTCGCGATGAGTGACCACTATCATATATGTTGCACGTGGTCAAAGAAGAAATATAAAGCTCCAAGAAATAAACATATCAGTATTAAAATGTTAGAAGTTGTTAAAAATTTTCAAACCGTGAACTATTTTTTACATGATTTTGCGAAACTGCAAACACGCTTGCCAGTGTTTAACCCCAGCTTTCTGATCCCGATGACGACCCCCAGTGGCCCCATAGGAACCACGTATCCGTTCTTGTGTGTGTTTTATAACCACGCACCAACAAATAAGTTTCGCGGTGAAACGACAGGTTCAAACTAACCTTGGATCACAATCAAGCATGTGCTAGACGCCATGAGGCAGAGAGATCAAGCTCCGACAAAGCACAAGGACATATTAACAATATACAGAGCACAGATGAACAACTTGCAATGTTTTAATTCGTAAGAAGAAAAAGAAATTACTTTAAACCAATGGGTTCAAGCACAAAACAAACCAGTAAAGATATAATGGTAAAGCAAATCAACACCTTAGCGAACAAGCGACAAATCATGTCAGTCTCCGTCCACCCCTACTCCTTCATTTACTTGCACAGACATCAGCACTTTACCTTCAAAGCAAGAAATAACACAGTCTTTAAATATACAAATACCAAATTCCACCTTGTGACCTATAGGCCAGGCCTGTCATTATTTTGTGAGAACAAATGTACCAACACAATCCACAACACAATCCCATCCAACATTCCGTTTATGAACAGTTAATGAAGTGTATAACACTATCTTCTAGGGACTTAAAGTTTAAATAACTCCATCAGACCTAGACTTGACGGAGTCAGTCATCGAATACTGCGTTATGCGGCTCCAGCTATTAGTGAATATCGCTTACCATACATGTGGACAAGCGCCATCTTGAGATTCTGTCCGTTCATCTCTCGCGCGCTGGCGTCAATCTTGTCACGCCATAATTGTCCTCCGTGGTTCACTCATACTGGTCAGCCCAATATTGGTCTTCTGTGGTTGAGTGCCTGTTCACACCCGGTTATCTTCAAGCAAGATTTATTACAAGGGCCATAATAAAGACACCCCCCGCCTACATATATAGTTGTGTTTTTTTGCTCATAGTTTGTGTAAAATCTTTGTGTTTTCCATGTCTTTCTAGAGCAATAATCGGCGTGTGACGCAGTATTAATACCGTAGCGCGCGCAGTAAGTTGAAGTGGTTACGAGGCCAGGGCTTATAAAAAGGGAATAGTCAAAGCGGCGAAACTAGTGTATTTTTTGGAGAGAGAGCCGCCCAGAAGAGACCATACGAAGCTTTAGACTAGAGCCAAGCTGTAAGATGCCTTGAGCACGGTGAGTTGAATTTAAATTAACATTATTTTTTCTAAGAATTCAGAAAATAATATCTGATTGTGGCTATTATAAAATTTTTAATGAGATAAATAGGTAATTAGATAGAATGTGAAAGTTTTAAGAGCGATTAATTTCATTCTTCAGAAGGCAGATATAGTGTAGAGGTTAGTTCACTGCATTTTAGATAAGATTACCGATAGCAAGATAGCATCCTTCGTGGTGAAAAAAAAAGCGACAGCCAGCGAGTACGGAATAACACAGCACACCGCGTGGTTAAATGTTACGCCAGGGACACGCATGTAGTATTAAGTTTCCAGTTTGCGTTTAAGTCGAAGAATAATTATATTATTATTTCTTTAAATGTAAAAGTATTGAGCGTATTTCACGATGATTGATTTATACTAACTGTATTATCTTTAGTGGTATACTTTTGAAGGGAGAATAGTACAGTTAGATTTCAGGTGGATGATGAGAGCCACTCCTTGGTTAGCGTAAGTGCAAGTTGAGACAGGTGTTTTCTCTGTTTTGCTTCCAGGGGGAGACAGGGAACCATCAAATGCGGGCTTGGTGTCCACCCCCACAGAGTCAACAGAAAGCATTTTTATATCTATTACAAGTGGTTGATTCTGTAATAATGTGTTATTTTTGCATGTGAGGAGTTCCCTATCTCCATAAGGTGTCAAATAGGACCACGCTTGTGGCCAGTCGCAACAGTCCTTCCACTTACGAGAACATGTGACAGAGTGCAGGGAACGAGAGTATTGGAATGTGGCGTCGTTGAGAGGTAAGAAGTTAATGTCTCAATTAATTGAGGATTATTTTGTTGTAACATGTATTGAAGAATATAATTTATGTCCAGTTGATTATTATTATGTGAACATGGTTATGTGAGTAGCACGGTGGGAAGTACATGGAGAATGTTATAATTTCTCTTCTCCGCCTTCCTGAGGGAAGCATGAGGGCCAACCGGTGTGGTATTGTCCCCTCAGCATGAAGCGTTCAGAATGCTCTTGCAGTATTGGTGTTCCGGTAGCACCCATATGTTACCTCCGTGCGATAGCCAGCCTCAATGCACGACATCCATACTAGTCGTCATTGGACCGACATACTCCATGAGTGTGTGAGATAGTTGAATGATATCAGGTGGAGGCGCCATGTTTCCATATCTCTTTTTATGGGTACAGTGTTTATTATCCATGCTATAGATGTTCACTTAGACATTGATTTTTAATTTTATTTGTTTTTCAGACAGTCTATGAACACTGACTGGTGTGTTTTTGTTTGATTGTTTGTTTGGTGTTTCGGTTCTGTTTCGGTAGAATTAAATGTTGATCTGCATAAGGCTTTGGGTTGCTTGAATTGTTAAGTCTGCTGCTCGAGAGAGTTGCAAGCAACCAATAATTGCAACCCCTGTCAAACGATCCTTTATAAAATTTTCTTATATGCACGGGCCTATGGGTGTGAGGCACACCTAGCCCCTGTCACCTACATAACTTTATCAATGTCATCGCACGGAGTATTTACAATCTGTGGCACTGAGTTAAGTCTGCTAAGGTATATCAGCTGACTTAAAACATGGCTCTTCCGACAATAATGAACCTAGGATTACTAACTAAGGCCCTATCTCAGCCTTAATAGATCAAACGCTATCCCAAACCACAAGAAAACACACTATTCATTAAATAACACTGGCAACACCAAGTTCAACACGGACTTGCTAATTTGATAGTCATAGATTCGTGAGTTTAGGAGACCTAAACATTCATGTCACACATCAGATGCTCTAATCTAAGATTGAATGTGACAACTGGCATGCTTCTCGGAATAACTACAGCCACAAATAGGGTACTTCCTGAATAACTACTGCAACATCTACAACACAACTCTTGCCCTCTACTCGCGCACTACAATAGACATCCACCCTTCTCTTCTCTACGCTCTTCGCTGTCTCCTGTCTACTGACTCCACTCTCTACTGCCTCAACACACGTCTAAACCAACACACTACTCTCTCTGACTGCCCCTTTCATGCGTATTCACCAAAACCCGTGAAAACCCTCCACGCTCCACTGATCTTCATTCACGCATCACTAAAGCTAACAGCTTGTCTCAAGCAATGCTCACGACCCTGCTTGTAGCTAAATTATTACAATGCACGCATTCCCCACTCACAATAACTCAAATGACTAATGAACTCCCGCTAGAGCATGAGAACATTCACACATGCAAAATACCCTCAAAACACTCCGTGACAATATCAACTAGACAAAAATTACAAAATTCAGAGAAAACAACACTTCAGATCTATATTGGTACCTCACCAATTGAAAACGTTAATGAACATAAAACTCTAGGAATAGTCGTTGACCAGCATCTAAATTGGAACTCACATGTTCAGGCACTGACCAAGCAAACGGCACAGAAAGTTTACCAGTTAACTAAAATCAAACATTTCCTAGATGAAGATGCACGAAAATTGTTCTATATATCTCACATACAAACAAACCTTGACTATTGCTCCACAATCTGTGATGGTTGTTCTATGTCCAAGACAAAAAGACTCCATTCACTACAAAAGCGTGCAGTGCGTCTAGTTTCTGACAACTGCCAAACACAGTGTGTATATCTATATAAAGATCTCAAAATACTGCCTCTAAGAAAGTACTTTCTGTTCAAAAAAGCTAAATTTGTTCACAAAATCCTGTCACAGAATGCTCCAACATATCTGTGGCCAATGTTCAAATACAGTGAAAGACGCAGTCAACGCCTTAACAAAATACAAGTGCCCAAGCCTAGGCTTGACTTATTCAAGAAAAGCTTACCTTACTCTGCTGCTCATCTTTGGAACTATCTTCCACATTATCTAAAAGATAACAACCTCAGTCCCTGTTCATACAAACGTAAACTTTTCTAATACTTTATGAGTTCTGATTATCTGCCCCCCTAATGTGATTATTTTTCCGAACAAATGATATAATATCGAATGTAGGTTTAATGATGATGTTAGTGCTTTTCAACATATTTTGTTTCATGGTAATACTTAGTTTGTACTTTTCAACATATTTTATTTCATGTTTATAATTAGATACTGTGAATGTGAGTATGCTATTATTTTACCTTTACAACGCTGAATTCCTTGAATTGATGGGTAAAATGTATGTGAGAATAAATGAAATCAATATAAAAGACGAGAGAAAGGAAGGGCAGAATGTCAGACGGGCCTGCGTGCCCAATTCTCAACCCTTTGAAAATAAAGTTCGTTCGTTCGTTCCTTCAATCGTACCTGTTGTTACGATATATTCCAACTTTCCTCGTCACATAACATGCCCAAAAGAGTGGATTTCGTGTTTTGAACATGTGAAATAAGCTTCATTTGAGCATTGACATTCATTTGAGCATTGACATTCATTTGAGCATTGACATTCATTTGAGCATTGACATTCATTTGAGCATTGACATTCATTTGAGCATTGACATTCATTTGAGCATTGACATTCATTTGAGCATTGACATTCATTTGAGCATTATCTGAGTTCAAGGCATTCTCATTACTCTTTGATTAATTTTAAAACTGTCGTTTGCTTACAAATGACAAAACTCCCATTGGCTCTCTTTCTTTCTCTCTCTCCCACATACACACACATTTCTTTCTCTCTCTCCCACATACACACATGTCTTTCTCTCTCTCCCACATACACACACATTTCTTTCTCTCTCTCCCACTTACACACACACATTTCTTTCTCTCTCTCCAACATACACACACATTTCTTTCTCGCTCTCCCACATACACACACATTTCTTTCTGTCTCTCCCACATACACACACACACATTTCCTTTTTCGCTCTTTAGGAAGCCAGGAACCAACACTACAGGTGGCCGTTTTACATAAAGTCTGTACCCAACGCTTATGCTCCTGCCGCAGTGGTTGTTGTAGCTATTTGTTTTACATGATGCTGTTGCCATCCCTATTTTCTAAAAACTGGCTGACTTATATTGTCTTCCTTTTTTTTCCTCAGACCCGAGAACGAGTCTATAGGTGTTCTAGAGATGGGAGGTGGTTCTACTCAAATCGCTTTCATACCAAACGGGCCGATATTTAGTGAAGAATATCAGGTAATCCACACAATAAGTGGTTCAGAAATACAGGGAAACATATTTCAGCTTTTCTTTTGTTATCATTGACTCATTTACTTTTGCATGTCAGCGTATAATGTCAGGTCCCCTGAGTCTGTGATCTTTTCATATCTCGGAAAAATAATAACGTAGAATCTCAGAGAGTCAGCCCTAATGTAAGGTACAAATCGACATGTTTTTAAAAAGTCAAAATCGCAAAAACAGGAAGTCATTTTAACACTGGGGTAAAATTCCAAGACAAGAAGTTATACCTGGTGTAAAATGTCCAGGACAATAAGTCATGCAAACACTGGGGCAAAATTCCAAGACAAGAAGTTATACCTGGGGTAAAATGTCCAGAGCAAGAAGTCATGCAAACACTGGGGCAAAATTCCAAGACAAGACGTTATACCTAGGGTAAAATGTCCAGGACAAGAAGTCATTTAAGAAGCCCTTCATACAAATTACTGACCTACTTAAACTACAGCCTACTTGTAGAACATATATCTGTCAACTTGGAGTTTTTTGGTCTAGTTATCATACTTAATTGTTCATAAGGTAAACTGGATGAGTTTTGCGCATCTGACAAGCTTTATTCATTGCCATCATCTTCATCATCATCGTCATCATCATTATCGTCATCATCAACAACAACATGTTTCATCTCCTCACGGAGTACAGCTCTCCAACAAACACATCTGCCCATGGTCTTGCTACACATTCTCTATCCCTGTCATGTCTCTCAATAGTTCACTTCTCCGTGTGTTTTTTTCTCCCCACATTTCTCTTACTCTGGGGTTTCCAGAATAGGGACAGTCTTATATGGCTATCATCTGGTTTTCTCAACGTGTGCTCCATCTAACGCCATCGTCTTCTCCTTACTTCTTGCTTCACTGGTAGTTGGTGTTTCCATCAGTTCCACATTGCTGGCCTTGTCATACCATTTAAATTGTTCTAATCTCCGCAAGAACATCCAATTGACAAAGTGGTTTGAACGCTGGTATTTCTCTACGTAGGTGCCGGCCTCGATTCACGATGTCTAAACGCTCCAGTCTACCCAGCTGTAAATGGGTACGTGATTTAGCTCTTGAGTTAGGGAATAAAAAAGCAGCGAGAACGGGAACTAGTCACCCCACATCTCATAGCTGGACCTAGTATAGTGAAGTCTATAACACTTCAATCCCCTACGGTAGTATCTGCTATGGAACTGCCTTTACCTTTACCTTCAGTTTCTGCAAGCAGTCTGTGTCTGTCTCCTTATCACATTTGTTGTTCTCCGTGTTTTACAGCCATATAATAGTATTGTCTTGACACTTGAGCTGAACATTCTTATTTTTTACACGCGTTTATTTAACTTCACTTGCATGTCACTTTCATCTCACTGCCATGTCACTTTCAAATCTTGCAATCGATTTTTCAATCACTTCCAGATTAGCAATAGCTCTGAAACTTGGCATAGTTGTGTATTCCCGATGACAATACAATAACAAGTCAATTATTTAATAACTAAATATTGTAATTATGACATTATGAGTAATTAAAGTTTTTCGTAAAGAAATGTAAACAAATCAGGGGCCGTAATCAAGTTAATTTAAAATTCAACAGCACGTGGTGTGCTTTATTTTTTTTAATGCGTAAAACAAGACAGTACTCAAACAAGTGTCTAGCTAAATCAAGGGAAACAATCCAAATTATAAAATTATGAATCAAGTTCGATCTCTAGATGGCCTTAAAATTGAAGAAATTGATTGCATCAAATTAACAGGCACAAAGCCATGTAATTTTGAAAAGAAATGGATCGCTTAAGAAATTTTAGACCAGATTTACAATAAGTAAAAATATTGTTTATGTTTTAGTATGTCATACTTTTTCTAACACTAAAAAGAACAAAATGAAAAATATTAAAAAAAAATGTTAAACACACGCTTTTAATGCACAAATAATTTTTCAACGAGTTTATAGCTTGCAGTCAAAAAAATGTAACATCAAATTGACAAAAAACTTGGGGCGTTGATTCTGCATGAAATTAACTTCTGCTTTATACTTCATTAGCCACTTATGGATAAAATATAAGATAAGCGCTTAAGCACTCCACGCTTTTTGTCAATTTGATGTTACATTTTTTTTTTACTGCAAGCTATAAACTCCTTGAAAAATTATTTTTGGGCTTTTAGTGCATTAAAAACGTGTGTTTAAAATATTTTTTATTATGTTGGATTTGGTTTCATGTGATTTCCATATTTCCCCGGATGCAGCGAAAGCTCCGCTTGCCTGCTGTTTTCTTATTTTTAAATAATTACTTGTATCTGCTCCTCGGACTTTATTTTCCTGCCAAGCTATATGCAAAATTTCACATCTTACCAGGATGTATCACCATCATCGTCAATCAATTTTTTTTTCACTTCTTATAGAATACGTGGCTATCACTGCAGCTAGTCTCTTGCAGGAAACCTATACGAAGGCGTTAGCTCTTGCAGCGGTAGTTTATGTAACAATTTGAATTAACATGATGACTCTGCCAGCACCCGCGCAACCTCATATCAGTTGCCTGTTACGACATGCGCAAGAAAGCATTAATTATATATTTTCATTGTCTCCTCAGAGACACCGGTAATTACACGGGATATTAGGCATGTATCTCTCAGTGTAATCTGGCTACTGTATGTTGTATTTATCTCCCAATGTAATCTGGTTATTATATGTTGTATTTATCTCCCAGTATGATCTGGTTATTGTATGTTGTATTTCTCTCCAAGTGTAATCTGGTTATCGTATATTGTAAGTATCTCCCAGTATGATCTGGTTATCGTATGTTTTATTTATCTCTCAATGTAATCTGGTTATCGTATGTTGTATTTATCTTTCAGTGTCATCCGGTTATCGTATGTTTTATTTATCTCTCAGTGTCAGCCTCCCCTTGCTCTCCAGTAATGGTCCAACAGTGGCAAAAAATTAGAGTATCTAATGTGGGTCTTCAAAGGTGTCTACCTTTGCACACGATTACTCTTGGCAGAGTTGTAGATGGAAGGGTAATTATGTTTTTACCTCGAGGGAGTGTTCACAAGATATTCCAGAAGTCAAGAACAATGCGGAATGAGTCTTAGAACGTTAACTTTGTATCTGACCTGCTGCCTTTTATGAAGATGGATATAAATTATTTGCTCGTTCAAGCCTCCGGCTGATTTAATTCAGCGAAATTCCTTTTATTAGCTCGATATAGATATGTATATACATTAATAAATATATACTACAGGTTCTGGATCATACATATGCCTTTCTCTCTGTAATTGTCACAGGATTTGCCTCCCCTTTGTTCTGCAGTAGTGGTCCACCAGTGGCCAAACTCAAGAGTATCTCAAATGGGTCGTCCCAGGTGTCTACCTTCGCACAAGATTACTCTTGGCAGAGTTGTAGACAGAAGGATAATGACGCTTATATCTCAAGGCAGTTTTCACAAGATAATTCAGAAGTCAAGAACAATGCTGCAAAGGGCAGAGCACTATTAATTTATATCTGCTCCGGCATCTTTTGTGAAGTTTTAAGCAATGGTTTGGCTTGTTCGAGCCCCCAGCTGGTTTAATCCAGCGAAATTCCTTTTATAAGTATTTTTACGCGCTTTTATTTAACTTCACTTGTATGTCACTTTCATGTCACTTTCAAATCTTGCAATCGATATTTCAATCACTTCCAGATTAGCAATAGCTCTGAAACTTGGCATAGTTGTGTATTCCCGATGACAATACAATAATCAGTCAATTATTTAATACTGTAATTTAATATTGTAATTATGACATTATGAGTAATTAAAGTTTTTCGTAAAGAAATGTAAACAAATCAGGGGCCATAGTCAAGTTAGTTAAACATTCAAGTGTACGTGGTGTGCTTTATTTGTTATATGCGTAAAACAGGGCAGTATTCAAACAAGTGTCTAGCTAAATCAAGGGAAACAATCCAAATTATAAAATTATGAATCAAGGGAAAGTCGAGTTCGAACTCTAGATGGCCTTCAAATTGAAAACATTGATTGCACCAAATTAACAGGCACAAAGCCATGTAATATTGACGCTCTAAAAGAAATGGATCGCTTAAGAAATGTTAGACCAGATTTACAATAAGTAAAAATATTGTTTATGTATTAGTATATCATACTTTTTCTAACACTAAAAAGAAGAAAATAAAAAATATAAAAGCAATATTTTACACAAAAAAATGACAAAAAGCGATGAGTGCTGATTCAGCATGAAATTAACTTCTGCTTTATACTTCATTAGACACTTATGGATAAAATATATGATAAGCGCTTAAGCGCCGCACGATTTTTGTCAGTTCGATGTTACATTTTTTTACTGCAAGCTCTAAACTCCTTGAAAAAATTATTTTTGGGTGTTTAGTGCATTAAAAGCGTGTGTTTAAAATATTTTTTAAATATTTTTTATTGGCTCTATGGCTGTAAATATATGTATATATAATAAAGATTTTCGATCATACATGCGCTCTCTTATCTATAAGATCTGAATAAACTATGAATTTGTAAAATAACATATAACGAATTTAATAATCAATTAGTCTTTAACAAATTTAAATGTATATTGATGAAGATGATTTTAGGAGGTTTTAAAATTTTTCTTCACTGTGAATTAATTGGGGACTGATGGTTATTAGTGTCCGTTGCATGCCTGTTACAAAAGACTTAACTTGCTGAGTACTGCAATGGGTCGTTGTCAGGATTTTTGTGATGAGGACTCTTGTCTAGAGGCGTCTAGATGAACTTCAATCCTAATGTCAAGGTGGGAGTCTTCATAACGTGTCCGCTGTAGATAGTTGGTGGTGAACCCAGTTTCTTGAATCACAAGATAGTGGCGAAGATTCTTGCTTCAGACTGGTCCGGTCTAAGAACCGTTTTGTACCTTCGAACCACGAACTTTAGGAAAAATTAAAGAGCGAATTCCTCTGCTAAGTACATTTATGGGCTGAAGATTAACAGGCGCATTGTCTCGCTGTGCACCCACCAATGTTAGCCTCTCTGAATAATTATTCTCCCTGAGTATACACAGTATAACTCAGAGAATATGATTTAAAAATCTCCGTTACTCTTCTGGTCACTTAAGTGGGGAAAATGTGTCTGGACAGCACGAGTGCAATAGCTTGCCAGAATTACAATTAACAAGTTACATGTTCTCACAAAAAAGTTACTATTCACGCTATGCACGTGTGATGAAATCATCACTCACTTGCTCACTGCTCCATTCGGAGTCTGGGGCTACCTCTGCTGTCGGTTTTCTGTACGACTAGCATGAAGCAACCACCAGCGATTGCTGTAGTGGTATATGAATATACTGTTTTCATATGTTGAGGTTGCCAGCCTCGTGTGAATTGTATAACCACTTAGCAAGTAACATGTCACATTCACTTTTGTAAAATGTATGTTCACTATTTACCCCAAATTACTTGGGAACACAATCTCCTGGTACAGATGAATGGGCACAGCAGCTTTGATTAGATGCTTTGAACACTTGGTCGGGGAAATTTTAGTATTCCTCTTATGACGGGTGCTCTGATTCCTTAAGTTTCCAGTCTTGGTATTTAAAATTGCGGGTTCTCTTTTAAGTTATAAAGACGCCCAAATACTTTTATCTGTCAGTTATAATTCTGGAATACTAATCCGATGTCTCTTTTGTTCATGGGAGTTGCTAATTTGACGTTGCGATGCAGTCTGATCTGGGTCTCCGATTTCGCTAGATTATATTTTCATTTCTCAGTTCAAGTCCCAGCTGGTACTTCCGACAACCTTTCCGTTGAAAGCCAAAGTCTATTCCAGCTCTCAAATTAAACCAATGGTAAGCACTCTAGAACTATGTGGGTCCGGGTGTTAAATAATTACTTTCCTGCTCGTGTTTTAAAATATATAAATTTTAAAACTTAAACTCGTTACCTCTTTCAAATATGACAGTAATACTTCCGACTATATTTGTACAAACTCACAAATACATCGGTGTACTTATTTCCTGGCTAATAACTTCCGCCTATATTGTCTCCTCTGACAGGTTATTCGTACTATTGCTACAGAGATGGTCCAGCGGAAACGATTATGTATATAACCTGTGTTTGTGTACATTCCTCAGGCGGATTTCTTAGACTGCCAATCTGGCTCTCTTTCCATTGATCGTGCGCGATCACCTTGCGTCAACAAGGATCGTCTCTATCAAAGGTGGCTGGACGACTTAAGTGATACAAGTATTATCCGCTGACCTGTTTAATTAGACTTATAATACGATTCACCTGGTGAAACGTAAACAAGTATAGGGAGTGGTCAGAGCAAAAAAATTTGGTTGTATAAATTATGCCAAATAATAGGACGATGAGAAAGGGAAATGAAGAAATAAGTTAATAATGCAGGAGAGAACGAAATTGATGAAAAAGGCATAACTAAATTTCGTCACGGTAATGATTAATTCAACTATGAATTTGTCAAAATCAACATATACAAATTTAATGCTCAATTACTTTGAAACAACTTTAAATAAATATAAAATGGTAATAATGAGAAATTATGGTTCATCATAGATCTCGGTTTGGGAGATGAAAATATAGTCTTTTGAGGTGGCCTGCTAAACGTATGACTTCTCTTCCAAATTGCTGAAATGTTGGTGCTGCTGGTTCCATCACTTTGTCTCTGTGGCAAGGGCACGTCTCCAAAGGATTCTGGAGGTAACCTCTTCCGGTTAAGGCAGGGATCTTCACCACACGTGGGATGTAGGTTTCACGTGTCGATCTCAAGCTTCGAGCTACAGACTAGTACAGCTGGTAACGTTAGTAGAACCTCAAATGGTCTCTCCAGTCCGTACCACTAACCTAGTAACTAGGCAAATCGTAGACGTCTTGCTCAGGTAAAAAGTCTTGGCAACTTAACACAGATGCCTTGAACACACGTCTGGGATATTATTTCGTATTCTAGAGTTCCTCTGTGACTTGTGAGTAGTTTCTGTAGGAGTCCGGTTCCGTATTAATATTGGCGAGTTTTCTTTTCCAGTGGATAAAAGATGCTCTAATACGTTTTTCCGGTCCTAAAAATTCAGAATCCTGACTCTATTTTTTCATGTCGCAAGGTCCTATATGTCTACTTTGACGATTTCTGGAATGAAGTGTCGTATGCTAGTTGTTCTACGCCATATCGTAGCTCTCAGTCCACACTTCGTGCATGGCGCTCTGACAAATCTTCCAATCGCGTGGTTGTTTATTTGCACCTCAAATGTCATCCTATACATTCAAATTTCATATTCTGAAAACTTGTCCTCGTGCAGTAATCTGTATGACTCATGCGTTTGAAAATGTAAAACAGTCATCCTCGGTATATGGAGTTGCTACATCCGACAATTCTTGGTAATGTATACGTTACAACTTCTTACATTTTTCCTGTCGAGTCGGAAGTAATTATGCAATCTTAGCAAACACTATGTGCCCGCGTTTACCGGGAGTCAATGTGATATTTCCACGTTTTAGGGACTCAATTAATCTCTCAGGGATTGGCGATACGCTTGTTTAGCCCGGTCATGCATCGAAGCGTGAAAAGTGAACATTGTCAGTAAGGAAAAATGTGTTCTAACCAAAGAATAATGCACCTAATTCAGTACGCACAACAAATGTAGTTCAATACGTTTGGAGAGGAAAATAGAGCTCACAAATTATGTCACACTCAATGTAATCTGGTTATCGTATGTTGTATTTATTCTCATAAGACAAGCTTTATTATTTATTATCGCAGGTCATCGTGGCAGGGCGCCCATACCAACTCTATGTTCAGAGTTATCTGCTGTTCGGTTCTAACGCCATCAAACTAAAAGTCGCTCACGCATTAAGTGAACGATATCCAGGTCAGGATGAGGTGGACAATCCGTGCATGCTTAAAGGTAAGTAAGCCTTCAGGTAAATCAACCGTTTCAACTGATCATTGTCGTACTTTAGGTAAATTGGTTTATTTGGCCCGTCTAAGTAAAGAGTGACTGTTGATAGATACACGAGAATGTATAGAAATAGGTTTCACTGGTGGTAGGTTGAGGGAAATATATGTCTCTGGAGTGAGTAGGTGTCTCTCCTCCAGCCTATCCGTACAACTGTGCTTTGTTTACAAGACAGTCCTTGCCTCCCTATCTAAAATAAGACAAGTTACTCTACACACACAACACTATGTGACAACAAGACACATACACGTGAAAAACTAAGGATAAATGGGTATGGGTCTTATCAACACTTACTTACTTACTTAGTCGTTCCCCTTCTACCGTGAGGTGTAGAGGTTTGGAAGAGAGAGCGCCAGACTATTCTATCGGCGGTCTTCCTCCTGGCCTGGTTCCATTCTAGTCCTCGGTCCTTCAAAGATTGTCTAATGTTGTCCTCCCAGCGGACTCTGGGCCGTCCTCGGGGTCTGGATCCTTGGCTCTTTGTTTCCCATGCTTGTCGTGGTATCCGATCTTCTCCCATTCTGCAGACATGGCCAAACCATCTTAGTTGGAACTGTTCTACTTGGGTCTGTAGGGGGTGGCATTTTAGGCCTTGAACAGTCTGATCAACACACAAAGTTAAATTCTTTGTTGTTTATTATCACTAAACTTTTTACAACATCAAATAACCAAAGATAGCAAGAATCATACATATAGATGCGAATAAGAAGAATGGTGTGCCTTCACCGTATGGAGAAAAACCCAAAATTATTAACCCAAAGGTTGAAGGTTAACACTAGGTTAATAAATAAACAATCTTGGTGCATATATGACCCAGTAGAACATCAAACAACCAAATTAATAGATATTTTTCCAGCAAACAAAATCATCACGCACTCTCTCACTCAGTGGCCACATCTCACTCTCTTACCTATTGTCTTTTACCCGTGGGTCTGTGGTATCACATGGTTATAGAATATCCCTCGAACAATAAATCAATTTGTACTGTGATTAATGTACCACCTCCAGCTGTCGAGGGTACAAATTGGCCCCAGTTCCCCCCCCCCCCCCCCCAAAAAAAAAAAAAAACCAAAAAACTAATGAGGCTATTTTCCACGATTAATCCTGGGAGAAGTATGAATGTTAAAGGTTATCGTCACGTTTTTGAACTGTCATTCTTCCTCCGATGAGGGTGCACAGGGGGAGTATAAGTCTAGATACAGGAACTACAACTGAATAAATCCGTTGCGATAACGCTTGCAGTGTATGGGCGGGCGGGGAAAAACAGGCTTGTTTCCCGCTCGTTTTGGAATATCTATCTGGGTACTGGTTTCAATATAACTAGGTGAATAGTGTGAGAATCCTTGATGTGTTTACCATTTAAGAGAGGGGATACTTCAAGTATCTGCATAAATCTGGTTGCTCCTAATCTCAAGGATGATGATGATTGATTTTTAACTGCCGACTCTTTGCCAGAGTACCGGTCCTGCACAGTGTATAAACTAGTACTCCAATTGAATACAACTGTCAGTTGTCGGGGGAAAATAATGATGATATCAGGTATACGCCACTGTGGGCTGTTAAAATAATATATCATGGATTTGGTATCCAGTGGTTATAATTTACAGTCACAAAATCGGGCTAGTACACACATTATAAATGAAAAAAAGACCGCTGGTCGTCCACTTGGGGATCAGGTCTGCGGAAAATACAAGAAAACATTTGTGGGAAAATGCTACCATTCTATATATAAAAATATACGGACGAGGACAAGACAATCTCTCATCCGCTCTGTCAATCCTGACGAATAGACGAAATGAAAAGTTACACTTTGTTTGCCCTGCGGCCTATACACTCGGCGGGTTACTCGTACAGTGCTTTATTTCCTCTCTCCAATACGCAACACGTACAACATAATCACCTATCATTTAGTTACTATTAAATCGTCGGTTTCTGTTACTTTGTCGTATTGGCATTTAAAAATTAATAGATGCTATAATAACATCTCATCTCATCTCATAATCGGAACCTCTTCTACCCCGTGAAACGAGGTGTAGAGGGTACCCAAGTGCACAAGGCCCATGGGCGGACATGTAATCGAAGTGACTTGGCAAACAGGTGATTAGCCCATTGTGCCCGAACTTGCCCTCATGTGTACTCATATTCGCTATAAAACCTCCGAACTATCGAGACGTCTTTCCAGCCAAAATGGACAAAGCCTCATATACCCGAAGGTTTCGAGGGATGTCCTTCCTCATCTGCACAAAGGCATTTATAGAGGAACTCTCAGGACCCGTAGGTCTGAGGAAAGGAGCAAATCTGAAGACAGGCACAGCAGTCTTTGGTACTGGGAGGTCTCCACTCAGAGTGGTGTACCACACACAGTCAGTAAAGACAAAGGTCGCCTGCGGCGTATAATAACAATAATTACAAATGAAATATAACATGTATTATTTTCTTCCACTGTCAGTCGTCTAACGCTTCTAAGTCCGGTCTGGTTAACAGTCGTTTTTATTTCTCTCTCTCCTGGAGAGTTAAGTTCCGAGTCGGTTTACGCTGTAAAAATAACTATGGTCTTGTTTCAGTTATAAAGCAGTCGGGTGGCGTTGTCTAACATTTTTACTTGGATGTCTGTTTATAAAAAATCGCTACGGGTTGTTTTATTTAATACGCCTTACTAGCATGAACAAATCTAAGTGAAGTATAAGGGTTTAACTTTAAATGGCTATCACCGTGAAATACTTCTAATACTTAGAACTATTTTCCTCTTACCAGAAATCCACGAATCACTTAAAAACAATATTCCAATAAAGAAAAAATGGTTCTAGAACTGTGCGCTAGACTCTTCGAATTCTGACTGATTACTGATGACTGGGTTTTAGAAACAGCAGTATATATATCATATATTGCTCTTGATCTCTAATGGCGTTATTTCGCACTCCTGTGTGAGACAAGATTCAGGAGCTAGAGTTTCCCAAAATGAAAGACTTTACGTCCCGGTCTCTCAGAGTTTTTCGTTGTCGTGGTTGAGTTTGAGTGTAGAGTATTTGTCGGGTTGGACAATAGTAGTGAAATCGAAAAGGGATAGTGGACTGACAGAGTTATAGATTACACTTTAGATAAGGTGTAAATAGGAGATGGACTTGAGACAACCTGGAAGAAGATTTATTCAAAGGATCTCTCTCTCCAGGCCTCAACTCACTTTTACTGTCTAAGCATCTCCGGCTCTCACTCTTTTCTCTTATCATACATAGAGATTCTAGTAAAGAGCTAAAAATACAAATATGGATGGAAAGGTCGTGAACAGCGTATTAATAAAGGTGTAAACTTTATTAAAGAAGAAAAAGCATGGAATTAATGCATATCATCACAACAACATAAAATTACATCAATAATCAACTAATCATCAATAGTCATCAGTAATCATATACACCAACAACCACACACACAGATCACCATTTATAAAAACCTGTAGAACACAGAGAGATGAAATAACTGAGTGTCAGCCCGTCCGTTTTCGGGACCATATGAAATAGCTCCAGTAAGTGGTTTTTCCGTATATATCCTCCATCGGTGATGGAATTAACCTGAATAAAATCACTGTATAGTCGCTATCATTGGTGATTCCTCCCTACTGGCGCGAGGTGGGCTGGAAGACTCTATTTACCTTCTGTTTACCAAAATGAATAAACTGCGTGGCAGTCCGTCCGTTTTCGGGGACCAGATGAAATAGTCCAGACAGTGTGTTACTTGTAGATCCTTCGTGAGGGACTATGCCTACAAAACTGTCCTTGTTGGTACTATCATTGGTGACTCCCCCCTACTGGCGTGAGGTGGGCTGGGGGACGCTGTTTATCTCCTGCAGACCAACTGAATGAACTTAGCGACAGCCTGTCCGCTTTCGGGGACCAAGGGGAATAGCTCCAGTAAGTGGTTTTTTCGTATATATCCGTTATCGGTGATAGAATTAACCTGAATAAAATCACTGTATAGGCGCTATCGTTGGTGACCGCTACTCGCGAGAGGGGGGCTGGAACTCTGTCCATAGATGGCTGCTCATACGTGCGAGGTTTTAAGTATCCAGAAAATACACCAGAAGAAGTCACTTGAGGACAAAGAGACCCAGGCGCGCTTATCCGGCGCAAGGCTCCGCTTGGCTGTAAATCCTGTTTAAACTGGTTTGGCTGTGGTTTGCTGAGTGCCCCGTTTAGGCACAAAAAAGGCGGGTGATATGGAATTCTGCTATAGGCATGCTGGGCGGGTTTGATATTCTGGAAGCCGCGATGCTCTGGCTGGTAATCCAATAGGCGAGTAGAGAGCTACTACTGCATTTGGCGATTCCAGATTTTGCGTTGGCTCCGTTGCACTGCGTGAGCTTAACTTGGCGTTGACAAAAAGGGGTTTTGATTCAGGAACGGGGTTGACGATTCGTTGCTAGATGTATACAGAAACCCTCTAGATCGAAGAGTATATGACTTTCTTCGCCTGACTGAAGTCTGCTCTAGCGATTCGGTCTTCCTGAAACTGAGACCCAAAAAGAGACACCCTTTTACTTCAAGCAAATAATAAATCACACTAACTTTATACAGAAAGTTTCGCTCCACTATGGGATTAAATTTATTGTAGTTATTGCTATGATAGTTTAGGGCCGTCTATAACCATGTCTCCTGTTCCTTAAAAATATCAATTATCAACACGCGCCCGCATAGGCTTAATATCTTTTGCACCCACAGGTACCTGTCAGTAAATGTTCTGACATCAAAAATCTACTCCTCTTCTCCCAATCTCAACATACAGGAAACCTAACCTGTAGTTACAGTTAAATGAATATGCTTATTCATCTTATAACATTAAATGAATTTACATAAACAGATTACAGCATTTGACATTACACAAATAAATCGTATGTCCCCTTTGGAAAATATATTAGCATTCCACAAAATGAGTACAAAGAAAAGGCAATGCTCTCGCTATAATAATACAGTTGTGGCTAGATCATAAGATATAATTATATCTATGCCTGGTGACTGCTTTCAGTGAAAGTTATAGACTAGTGCCTAGCCACACAAGTAAGCATAACATGATCCTCCCTTGCCACTAGAAATATATATCAAAAAGGAATAAGTGACTATCTCCTATAATCCAGAGTTATTACCTGCATCTCACTATTCAGTTTTAAAGTGAACAATCCACACCTGACATTATCTTACAGAAATGACAGTTAATTTTGCTGACTCTTAACCCAATGGTAAGCATTCGTGGACTGATTCTACGCCTAATATCTGTTATTGTAAGTTTAACATTTAACCCATGATAAATCGTAACAGTTTAAGCACCACTTAATAGGCCGTAGACAGCGCTACCTTATCACTGAATAAATTACTAGGAGAAGTCCTAGCTAACATGAATCTAATATATAATGGTAAGATATGTCAAACTCACCCCGAAAATGACTAAAATAGGCAAACACATTCTAGTACTGTGTTAAAGTTTGCCTTATCTCATGATGGTCATCTACGGGCCAGGAAAATTTACGAATGTCTTTGTCTATTAAAACCTGTCTACTCTTATAGGGGAAAAACTACAGAAAGTTGAAAGTTTCAATTATTTAGGCAGTAAAATGACTCAGGATGGTGACACAACAAGAGAAATCCATACTAGAATTGCTTTGGCAGCTAGCGCCTTCAATAGATTATCTAACATTTGGAAATTACGATCATTGAATATACATACCAAGCTTCGTCTGTTTAATTCAAATGTTATCTCAGTGTTAACATATGGCTGTGAGAGTTGGAAAATAACAAAATCATTGGAGAACAAGCTGAATACATTCGAGAACAAATGTCTTAGAAAACTCATGAACATCAGTTGGAAAGAATTCAAGACTAATCGACAAATAAGAGAAGACTCTAGGCAGAAATATGTCTCCGACTATATAAGGAAAAGACGATGGTCATATATCGGTCATGTCCTACGAATGCAAAACAACAGAATACCACTACAGGCGCTCACTTGGGTTCCTGAGGGTAAGAGGAAAAAAGGACCACCAAAAGAAACACTCAGAAGAACAATAATAAGAGAAGGAAGAACGTTGGGCCTAAATAATGTGCAAGAGCTAAGAGGAGTGGCGTCACAACGAACAACCTGGAGAGCACTGGTTTCTGCCTTATGCGCCATGTTTGGTGCTTAAAGAATTTATTATTATTATTATTTACTCTTATAGATCACAAGGGACGCTCCCCCCGGACACCTGGCCTGCATATTTTCTACAGAAGTTCGGCGAAAGACGTAATCTAGAGTAAGACAAAAGAAATCGTGCGAAAGTTCCCCAGGTAGAGAAATGCATAACATTATGCTCTATCTTGTCTAAGGGGCGAAAACCCGAAGACTGACCGCGGGGTTGTCTCCCCCTGTTTCCAGGATGCATAATATTATGATCCGAAGCAGCGTTCTGGAAGCCAAACACAGGGACCCTTTCGCTCGTGATCAAAGGCTTAGCGCGTAAGAGATATTCCCCTGGTCAGACCAGGTGCGGCTTAGATAATATTATCGTTCGCTGACCGCTACAGGCCGGAACGTAACCAAACCTCGGGTGGGGTTTGAGAAGGTGAAAAAGTTTGGCCACGAAGGTAGAAAATGAAAGAAAAAGAAAATACAAAATGACGAGGAAAACCAGGACATTTAAAAAGTAATCAAATTATGGACAAGATGGTAAAATAGATTATCGGTCACGTGACATTCGTCTGGAGCTTTGACCGAGATCAAAGAGATAGTTTAATGCTTGTTTTAGCTAGCAAATCAGAGAGCAGCTATTAGGTTGCAATAGGCTGTTAGATTACTGTAGACTCTTTTCCATTACACGTCACAATCAAAACTGTTTGAATTCGTCGTTCACCATTCTGTGCACGATAGGACCTAATCTCAGAGCTCGTTTCCACTAATATTTGTTTTCACCATGAGGAGAAGGAGGGGAGATGTTTGCAAGAAAAGGGAGTATTAATTAGTAATGCTTTTTCTGTGTATGATAGCAACGATGCTTTTATTTTATTCTTCTTCATGTAGAGTCTTTGCTGCAGTATATGATCATGTCTCATGTAGCGCACATTCAGAATCATGTTTTGAATCATTACACGGTCTGTAATCGCATGTGATTTTTTTCTTCTTCGTGTAAGTTGGCTGTGAATCAAACATATGAAGTGGATATATACAAAAGGCAAGAGGTGCTTCCATTACATTGGGGAATATAAGGAGATCAAAGAAATTAAGTCTACCACAGTAATAAGAATTCTACAACTCAAATATCAAAGCAGTTCCATTGTATTGATCTGACATCATCAACGATGACAACCAAAAAATTACTATACTTGCTGTATCAATAGGTGCTTGCGTAGAATGGAGGAATTGCAGTGGTGTGACAAGATCACAAATATGGGATTAATGCAAGTGCCAATAGAACAAGAGGAGTGAAGATGATATTTGCCTTATGTAGGATTTATACTGAGAAAACCAGATGACAGTTTAGCATGGAAATCTTTTTTTTTTTTTTAGCACCCAAGGGTAGGAGAGATAGGTACACAGAACGAAAATCTTGCGGAGAAGTGAAATGGAGACATACACGACAGAGATATAAAGGGAATACATTGAGCGACCTTGAACGGATGGCTCGGGACAGGAAGGCTTGACATGGATTAGTAGAAGGCTTATGTTCTTGAGAAAGCTGAAAGGTGATTGTGATGAAGCAAATATATTTACGTCCGTTTAAACACCCTCTTATCTTTGATCCCTACTAAAGAGATCGTTTTATAACACATTATCTTCTATAATGTCTTCACATTTTGTTGCTAGGAGACACCAGAAAAGTCCGATTGGAAGACGAACAAGTTTTAGCTGAGAGAGGCACCGGGTCGCCATATTTATGTCTGGAACTTCTTCGAGAGATACTAAAACCTTTTACAGGCATACGCTGTCAGCCAAAACCGTGTGCTATTGGTGAGTACAGGTGTGTACAGGTGTGTATACGCCTCTAGGTTTGGGGTGTGGGGAAAAGATTGGGTGTCATCTCTGAGACCACAGGGAAGTGTGACAGTGGGGATCCCTACTAGTTGATAGCTAGGTGACTGAGGCAGGCCTAGTTATCAATCATTCACTTTTTCTCCTTCCTCCAAGTGAGACTATTTCTCTTACTGGCCCCCTTGTTCCGCCAGAGATGGTAGTTCTTGGAAGAGATTTAGTTCGTCTTTTGTTCAACCCAGACCACGTTCTTCCCTCCTTGGTGGTGAGCAGCGACTTGCTCGTACTAGTGGTTTTAAGGCTGTAATTGTTATATAGGTTTAACTCTTTCTCACATACCCACTCCACATCCTTTTATTGATTAAACCAACTTGAGTGCTGAATTTCCAAACATAATAGCTTTTATTTACATAACATGTTCCACAATCCTTTTTCATAAAGGTACATTCCAATCTCCATTTTATATCCAGGCATCCAGACTTAAGCTCAATGTATTTTTCCAAAGGTATATTATTATATTCCCTACTGTGGACTCTTGACTAAAGTACTATAACCTGTCAGGCCTGGCTCAATTGCATGCATCAATATCAATTCATAAATTACATATAAAGTTATATAATGTCAGGTGCAGCTGTGGAGGCATCTTCATACTTACTCTTTAGTGAGAGCGCATGAGTTGTTTCTCATTAATCTAATTCACCATTTACTCTTCTGTCCTCTAATCTGTTTCAACCTGATCAGTCTTATACCCTGTTAAGAAGTATCTCAAACAAAACCAACTTATTTTTTGTAATTCCAACGTCGACAAGTGTTGTAGTATCTGGCTTCGATACTTACGTTGGCGAGAGAGTGCATAACCATACGACAGTGTTGCAAAACTCTGTGCAGTTTTCTTGTTTAATAACAATGTCTCATCTTCTTGGTCTGACAGCCCATCCTGGCTATCTGATAATAAAAGTTATCCACTTTTTTAAGCTTCAATATTCTCTTCTGTAGCTCGCTCCCTTAAATATGAGCTTCATTAGCCTGTGACAAATTTGCTGAAAGTCAAAAAAATAGTTCGAAAGTGACCAAATCAAAAAATAACACAAAGCGAACAAGACACATACACATTGGTACAATGTAATACGCTCCCAGGTCCAGAGGCAAGCCAGCCATTTTTTTATGGAGTGAGCTCTCTGATGTTTTTGTCACCACAATTACAAAGAAGGAACTTAATTTATTATGAGGGATTTATTAACCTCTTACCGTTATATACCGAAGTCCGTTACCTATCACTGACCTACTAGCACCACCTATGAGCTAGTCCTACGTTTAACAGCACAAATTATCAATCAAATCTAAGTGTTCTCCTGAATTCCTATCACTACATTTCTATATCTAGCTATTTCTGTAGACCTTCTGCGAACCGCAGGTTTCACATTTCTTGAGCGCCCAGCGCGACACGTCTACCCTGGTTGAGGTTTCTGGAGCGACTGATCTCCTTTTGTCCTTCAATTTTCTATCTGATGGTCCAAAGTTGTTTTAGTTAATACGATTGGTCCATTGTTCAGTTCACTCACCTATCGCCACGCTTAATTCTATGCTGTCAAACTCCGTGAACTGTGCTACATAACTGTTTACATTTCGCTCACTTTTCACGTGCGGTTTATTCTGCTCTGCGTTCTCTTAACTGTAAAGGGCGCTAATAATCATAGTTATTCCCCTTAGTACTTTTTAACTTAGTTTCATTAATCATAGGTAAATGGAGAAAAGATCAGTATTTCCCGTTTTGTTCCAAGTTACTACATTAATAAATTGAATAAAAATTTAAGGTATTACATACACTGCACAAATACCAAAACTTCTATATCTTTACTAAAACTAGTCTGATATGCAAATTTGGTAAACTCTAATGATATATACTTAGATTACTTTAAAGTCTAAAAAGGTTCCCTCCCTTACAAAAAAAACACTACATTTTCATTCTTTTATCTCCCATGTTAAGAACGAATAGCCTATCACTTAAATTATTCAAATTTATAAAACCATTTTCTCATACTTTGTTATATTAACGACCCAAAATTATTGTTCAACTGACTTAAACCTACAGTGTATTTTACACTGTACAACCACACGGTGACAGAAGTAGAGAAGGATGTAAACGTATACTACCTTCTATTTTTCTCGTAGTATGGTTTGGGGCTACTTTAGCTAATGAATTGTATTATCACTAGGTAACACTACTACAAGAGCTAAATGTGCGAATAAAGTTTCTTTTTATGGTGATGTAGCTATTAGCTTTGACATTATAGGGTAACATACGGCTGAATGAATAGATGGACAGACAGACGGATAGATAGATGGCGAACCACCAGACAGATTGGTGGATAGGCGAGAGACAGATAGGTTGATTTACTTGATTATAAGATGTACTGTTAGGCGGATGTATGGATAAACGCCGGAAGGATAGATTGATGGATGAATAAACGCCGGAAGGACTGTGACAGTATTGCCTCCCTTGCTTTGCAATAGTGGCCCAACAGTGGCCAAAACTCAAGAGTATCTATTATAGGCTTTAATGGAGTCTATCTTTACACAAGATTACTCTTGGCAGAAATGTCGATAGAAGAGTAGTAAAGCTTCTATCACATGGGAGTCTTCATAAGATATTCAGATAAGCGAAAACAATGCTGGCTGTCGCTAAGCACGTTAATTCTATAATCTGCCGACACTTTTATGAAGAATTTAGGCAATGGTTTATTCTAGCTCGTTAAGCTCCCACCGCTGAGTTAATCAGTGGAATTCATTATTATAATATATATAGCTCTGTTTAGAGTGTGTGTTTAGTAACTTTGACTGAGACAAACATGTAGTACATTTAAAAGGAGTGAATCGAAGTTAAATTTGAAACATTACAAATAACAAAATTTAATAATCAACACTCAGTTTTAACAGTTGGAAAATAATCTGAATATTTATGAAAAGGTTTCATCACTTGGATGGGATTTAACTGAATAAAGGAGGTTACTTTTGGCAGCGGATATTTTCACTTAGCTGCCACTGGTAGTTTCTTCTCCCGCTGGGTCAGTTCCTTCCACTCTGCTCTCGCTCATCTCTGATCAAAATTCAGGCGCCGCACGTTCCCAGAACGTTCAAGGAGTAACGGCTAAGTTGGTTCTGTCTATAAGACCCTCTTATGATGGCATCTCGTAAAACGTCAGTCCACTTCTACCTTCACTTGGTTCCAGAGATAGTACTTTCTGCTGGTACCACCAATAACTGGTAATAAAAATAGAAACGAAACGCTCTTCTGAGTATGGCGTTTTTTCCGACACATTTATGTGCCCCCTTCTTCTAATCTACCATCCCATGTCAGAATTTACCCTCGATGAGAATTAAATTTAATCCCTCGGGATAACATTTCCTTTACATTTAAACTGAATAGCTTTAGCTTCACATTACATTTAAATGGTACAGATATAATATGTTTTACATTTACATCTCCACTGTTTGAAAAGTGTTCACAATATAAATTCATTTATGTTTCATTTACATTTACACTTGTGGAAAAGTTTGAAACTTCTATTAATTTAAAATGATTATTTTCACATAGACCTTTACACTGGTTTAAAGCTTGAAAGCTTACATTAATTTTAAAGTGAATATGTTTATAGGGACATTTACACTGCTTTGAAAATGTAAGTATTATTCTTAGAATGTACATCATTTCTTTCATCCTTCCCTCCCTGCTCCATAGGGAACCTGGAACTACTTTACGCTTTTAGTTCTCTTTACAAAACTATCAATAAAGCAATCATCCGCCCGTGCAGTTGTGGTTCATGAATCATCATTCTAGATACTGAGGTTGCCAGCCCCAAATGACTTTGACATCCAATAGCGAGTTTCACACATTAAACTTCACATGGTAATATATACATATATATGTTAGTTCACATGTTAGTAATAAAATATGAAATGTAAATCCCAACTTACGCCAATCCTGGCTACAGACGTGTTTGCTCAGATGAATAAAAGAGACGAATCGTTCTCTTACACGCGTCTGGCATGCTGTAATTCTACAATCGATTCCTTTTCTGACTCCATGTTTCTTCAGTTTCCTAGTTCCGGTGTTCCTTATTAACATATAAAGAGTTCCTGTGCTTTTAAAAATCTTATTTGGTTCTCCAATAAAAGGTCCGGTTAACAAATAGGAATTATGAATCTAGTCTTCACTCTGGCGAGGTCTGAAGGCGAGCTTGAAATTCAATGAGATAAAACTGCGAAAATGGTCAGGTATATTCCCCTCAATGTTGTTATGAATCTAATCAGAAAGATCCAATCATTTCAAACAGGTCGGGTGTGGCACTGTCAAAATATTTCCTACATGGAAAAATTTTGCAAAAGATCACGTCTCCCATATATGGTAATATGATGTCTTGCATACACTCTCACCAACACACTTGTAGACTCATATTGTCTAAAATGTAATAAATCCATGATTTAACCAAGTGACCAGAAGCGATTATATCACTCTTGTCTGCCCACAGGTATCACACAGACAGTAATCTCGTTATCTGTCGTATGAGTACGCAAACTCCGTGTCTTATCGGTGCTTTAAGCCGATAGCGCGGGCCGATGTACGTGTTAATCTGCCACGCCTTTAACTACAAATCTGGGTAGCGTCAAGCAAACGTGATATTTCATATCAACCACTCCTGCAAATGTGATATTTATCACCTACAGGGTGACTTGATAAAATTAAATATCTGCTACTTAGCAGAAAAAAAGAAAGAAAGAAAGAAAAGAACGCAAAGTGCGATAATTGACAGCACATAATAAAAATCAGTACCACAAATGTACTGATACTGCCGGAGAGAACCAAAGATCGATAGAGGTCATCCATTTCGTCACAAGGACAGACGGCTGAATGAATATACGACGGTGGACAGACAGATGGATGGATGAATACACGACGTTGTGTCAGACGGGTGGATTGATAGAAGACGAACTGTTAGACGCATGTTTAGATACACGATGGATGGACAGAATGATGGATTGATACACGACGGAGTGTTAGACGAGTGGATTGATAGAAGACGTACAGGTAGACGCATGGTAGGATTCACGACGGACGGACGGACAGAATGATGGATGGATACACGACGGAGTTTCGGACCGGTGGATTAATAAAAGGCGTAATATTAAATGCATGGTTCGATACACGACGGAGTGTCAGACAGATGGCTTGATGGAAGACGTACTGTAAGACGCATGGTTGGATGCACGATGGATGGATACACGACGGATGGATAGAAGAACGACGGATGGACAGACCGATGGATTGATACCCGACTGAGTATCAAATGGGTGGATTGATAGAAGACATACTGTTAGATGGATGGTTGGATACACGACGGACGAACTGACGGGCACATGGTTAGAAGAATGACGGACTGAGACAGCAGATGTTGACTAGGTACATAGACGGATAAAAACTGGCCCATGATACTAAAACAAAACAGAACTTTGAACTTTCTATGATGATCAGGTTCTGTTTACCAGCCTAGCGTAGACAACATCACATTTGTGGCAACCCAGGCCTTCACATATGCTCCAGATACGTTGAAAGTGGTGAGAGAAGATGAGGTTCTCCATATAGACAGATTGGAAGAGGCTGCTATCCGACACTGTAATAGGGTAAGTAAATTTAATAGATACGTTTAGTTTCCGGAGGTCTCCGAGGGGACAAAGAAAACACTGGATCCACTGTCCTTCAGAGTCGGTGTGATGAGGTGGTTCTGTTCTTTCATCATCTTTTACCGCCATTTTTCTCATCATTTTTATTTTCTTCTTTCCCGTCTTTGCCCTTTCATCATTCTTTAACAATCGCTCGCAAACCCCCCTTGTATTTACTTACTTACTTATTTAGTCGTTCCCCTTCTACCGTTAGGTGTAGAGGTTTGGGAGAGAGAGCGCCAGACTATCCTATCGGCTGTCTTCCTCCCGGCCTGGCTCCACTCCAGTCCTCGGTCCTTCAAAGATTGTCTAATGTTGTCCTCCCAGCGGACTCTGGGTCGTCCTGGGGGTCTGGATCCCTGGCTCTTTGTTTCCCATGCTTGTCGTGGTAGCCAATCTTCTCCCATTCTGCAGACATGGCCAAACCATCTTAGTTGGGACTGTTCTACTTGGGTCTGGGGGTGGGATTTTAGGCCTTGACGTATCATCTAGTACGGACCATGTCTCTTCTTGTTACTTCAACCACCTTCCTCAGATACCTCATTTCTGAGGTTTGGATCTGGCTTTTGTGGGTTGTAGTCATTGCCCATGACTCGCATCCATATGTCAAGACTGGGACATAGATGGAGCGGTATACAGCCATCTTCGTTTTTTTACCAACCTCTCTCTTGCTGAGGAATCCTCGATTTATTGCCTGAAAAAATCTCCCAGCTGCTGCTTTTCGAGTGGCCAACTCTTCTTTGATGCCTCCCTTTCGGTCTATAATAGCTCCAAGGTATTTAAAGTGGTCGACCAGCTCCAGGACCTGTTCTCACAGCTTAATGTGATGTCTTCTTTCTTCTCGTGATATCACCATGGATTTTGTTCTAGAGCTGCCCATGACCATCACTCTTCTCTCCAGCTCTTCCTTCCAAACTTGCAGGTTGGATTGAAGATGTGCCTCTGATTTAGCAATCAGGGCAACATCATCAGCAAATGCCAGCTCTGAAATACAGACCTGTCTCATCTTCCAGTACCCCACTGAATACTTTCTTTTTCTCTCCTTACATGCCTTGATGACATCGTCCACGAGGAGTATGAAAAGATAAGGTGACAGGATATCACCTTGTATTACACCAGTGGTGGTCCTGAACTCCTCTGACTTATGGTTTGCTGTCCTCACATAATTTCTGCAAGACTTGTAGAAGCTCTGTATAGCATGAACCAGAGGCGCTGGAACGTTCTTCCTTGCCAAACAGTCCCAAAGTTTGCTCCAGTGGATCCTGTCAAACGCCTTTTCCAGATCTATGAAACAAAGATGGATATCACTCTTATACTCAAGGGCCTTTTCACTCAGCTGTCTGAGTGTGAAGATTAGGTCTTGAGTACTTCGGTTTGCTCGGAATCCGCACTGGACCTCATCCAATTGTGGCTCAGCTAGGCGTCGGAGTCTCTGCTCTAGGATTCTAGAGTACATTTTACCAGGGACACTGAGAAGGGATATGCCTCTATGGTTTCCACATTGTCGATTGTCACTCTTTTTGAAAATTGGTGTTATGATGGCAATCTCCCAATCCGTTTTTGTTGCACCACGCTGCCTGCAAGACCCTTAAGAGTAATAGGTCGCCTAATGCTCACATGCACTTAACCATTTCTGGTGTTATACCATCATGCCCTGCTGCTTTACCCATCTTGATTTTCTACAGTGCTGCCTTCAGTTCTTCCATCTTTATGTCATCTTCACCATCATTGGTTTTCTCTTCTGTGCTAGTGGTTATCATTTTTGATGTATTTAATTTTAAATAATTACCATGTTGGCTTTTATTTAATGTTGTTTTTATCGTGGGTAACGACGAGCTATCTACTCAGCGTGCAAGAGAGAAGAAACAATGAAACACATCAACTTCTAAAACTTGTGTATTCCTTCATTCAGAGCTTGCAGCAAGCCGTTAACGAATCGGGCATGAGTGAGATTTACGCCTCTGACGACTGTCTAATGGGTTTGTACATCCCAACACTGCTTACTGTGTCCTACGGATTCAGTCGCAACACGACAAACATCAAGCTTACCTCGAACATTGGGAAAGGTAGAATAGGTAAGTCAATTAATGCGCTCATCCAACGTGAATCCCAGGTCACGTTGCTTAAGCCCAACTCGTGTTGGTCACGTTGGATTATATCAGGGATCATAGAACAGTACTACTGCAAACTGTCAAGCGTGTCATAAAAGCAAACTAAGAGAGAATATGCTAGCAACCTAATCATATACAACAAACGCGGTAGATCCTTCCTGAGTCCAGAGACAACACACGCTGGCTGCTCATTGATATCGCTATTAACAAAGACGTATATTTTGCACTAACTCTAATGCAGGGGTCGGCGCCTGTCGATCTTCATCTACCGGTAGTTCGCAGGAGATCGTTTGGTAGATCTCTACGTGGCGAAAGCGGGAAAAAGAATTTTTCACCTAGATAAATTTCTGATTATTTTTTTTCCTTCCGGAACTTAAAAGTGCGAAATCCCCCTTGTTTAAAATTACTTTCAAAACTTTCACAGTGAAAACCCGCAAGCTGGTTTACTAATATTCTTTTTATTCGTGAAATGTATAAAATAGAAAGCGATCTTTTATTTGAAGTGATGTTAGCAGTCGGTAAAATATCATTTAGTCTGAATTTTCCACCTCTCTGTTGATGGAATTACATGCAGCAGATCGTCCGGCATAAATAAAAATTACAACAAGGCGGCACTAATACCAAATTCTAAAACTCCAACACCTAAAAACATACATGATTTTATCCATGTAGATCTTTCGAGACGTCAGTGATTCTAAAGTAGTTCCCCACAGAACCTGGTTTGCCGACCTCTGTTCTAATGAGTAAGATTGTGTTTTAGAATTTTTTTTTAAAGCTTTTCCCCTGGGGCCTGCTTTTTTGTACTTCTCTCTTTGCCGGTGTAAAATTATTTATCATGTGGTATGTCTTTTTTTACTGCTGCGTATAGATAGATAGATAGATAGATAGATAGATAGATAGATAGATAGATAGATAGATAGATAGATAGATAGATAGACGGGTGGGTGGGTGGGTGGGTGGGGCGGGCGGACAGACAGAAAGAAAGACAAAGATAGATAGATAGATAGATAGATAGATAGATAGATAGATAGATAGATAGATAGATAGATAGATAGATAGATAGATAGATAGATAGATAGATAGATAGATAGATAGACAGACAGACAGACGGGTGGGTGGGTGGATGGGGCGGGCGGACAGACAGAAAGAAAGACAAAGACAGACAGACAGACAGATAGATAGATAGATAGATAGATAGATAGATAGATAGATAGATAGATAGATAGATAGATAGATAGATAGATAGATAGATAGATAGATAGATAGATAGATAGATAGATAGATAGACGGGTGGGTGGGTGGGTGGGTGGGGCGGGCGGACAGACAGAAAGAAAGACAAAGATAGATAGATAGATAGATAGATAGATAGATAGATAGATAGATAGATAGATAGATAGATAGATAGATAGATAGATAGATAGATAGATAGATAGATAGATAGATAGATGGGTGGGTGGGTGGGTGGGGCGGGCGGACAGACAGAAAGAAAGACAAAGATAGATAGATAGATAGATAGATAGATAGATAGATAGATAGATAGATAGATAGATAGATAGATAGATAGATAGATAGATAGATAGATAGATAGATAGATAGATAGACGGGTGGGTGGGTGGGTGGGTGGGCGGACAGACAGAAAGAAAGACAAAGACAGATAGATAGATAGATAGATAGATAGATAGATAGATAGATAGATAGATAGATAGATAGATAGATAGATAGATAGATAGATAGATAGATAGATAGATAGACAGACAGACAGACAGACAGACAGACGGGTGGGTGGGTTTGGGACGGGCGGACAGACACAAAGAAAGTCAAAGATAGATAGATAGATAGATAGATAGATAGATAGATAGATAGATAGATAGATAGATAGATAGATAGATAGATAGATAGATAGATAGATAGATAGTCAGACAGACGGGTGGGTGGGGCGGACAGACAGACAGACAGACAGATAGACAGATAGATAGATAGATAGATAGATAGATAGATAGATAGATAGATAGATAGATAGATAGATAGATAGATAGATAGATAGATAGATAGATAGATAGATGTAAAGAAAACAATCTCTAATCCACAGATTGGGCTCTGGGTGCCATGCTGGTGGAACTCTCCAATTCCTTTGCGTCATCAAGTTTCACAGTTACCTGCATGACAGGCTCTCAGCTCATCGCCACCGGCAGGCCAGGCTACATAAAGGGGAATAACTTAGCTACACTTGTTCATTCGTGGGCAACAGAGACTGTTTTAATTTTAATATCAATGTTTATAATTTCATATAATAGTCTAGGTTTTGATTTATTTCGTTAAAAAAATTACATCCAAACACTTAAGTCAAAAGTTGGATGAAATACCATATATATAACAAAACATTATTTCAGAGAACAGCATCACGTATTAGAATTCTGAATTACATAACACAGCAAAGGAATGTATATTCAGCTGAATGGCATAAATATTAAGGTGTCTTCGTCTGTTGGTCCAATGAATAAGTCTAGAAAAATAACTTCCCACAGTATCAACCGATAATACTTTTCTAGAATGTGAGCCATCAAAAACAGTTATATGGAATGTAAGCCACCTAAATTTTTCTAGAATGTATGTCATCAAAAACAGCTGCCTGCAGCGTAGACCACCTACATTTTACAGAATGTATGTCATCAACAACGTTCTATTTAGAGTGTGGACAACTATTATATTTCGAAACAGTTAACTATTAACAATTTTACAGTACCTAAGCTGATGATATCTTTCAGTACGAGCAACAACACCTCAGTAATGTAGGTCATTGATACCTTTCTTGATTATATGCCTGAAACAATGTGTTTTATTTTTCGATTGTACGCCCCTGGCATCCTGTCTGAAAGTTTGCCATGAAGAACAGCTATCTAGAGTGTAGGCCACATACATTTATTCTAGAATGTGTGCCATCAGTAATATTTTTCTAAAGTGTAGGTCTTTGACATCCTTTTAAAATGTAAGCCATCCATGGCAGATTTTTCAAGTGTAAAAAAGGAAGTCCCATTGCAGATACTGCCGTAGGTGAGTGAAGTGTTAGAGACTTCACTATCCTTGGTCTAGCATCGAGAGGTGGGGTGACCACTTCCCTTCCTCGCTGCTTTTTCCATCCCTGACTCAAGTGCAAAGTCAGATACCCATTTACAGCTGGGTAGACTGAAGCGTGTCGATACCGTGAATCGAACCCCACACCTTTGCCGCGAGACACCAGCGCTTTAACCACTCTGCCACTCGGACGCACTTTTAAGGGTTTTCTGTTGATATTTTTTCTGGAAAACGTGTCGTAAGCAACAGCTTTATGGAGTGTGAGACAGTGACAACAGCTTTATGGAGTGTGAGACAGTGACAACAGCTTCCTGGAATCTAAGCCATCTCACAGCCAGGAACAGATCTGAGACGTTCAACGGCTCTAAGCCCCCACGAAGATTATTATACAACAGACTGATGCAGCCATCTTGTTCCCAGAGTGATTATCCTAGAGCAGGGGTTGGCAACCAGATTTTAAATGAAGAGCAGTTCGCGCATCTAAAATAGAAATGGATGATTAAATTTCTGCATTTACTGAAATAATAAACATGATTTCATCGTATTTATTTTTAAAACAAATATCAATTAACTGCTCACTAATTATTTCACGGCTTTACCTTGAGCATAAAATAGTGGTGTCTAAGATTTGTGATAAATCATTGCAACATCTGAGAGCGTTTCTGTTAGTAATCAAGTTGTGGTTAAAAATGTAAGTCAGTCCACGTTGCCATTTCTGCTTCCGATGTTATTAATTTGAGAACCATATTTCAAATTAACATCAGATTTAGCTGGGAGAACAGGTCCTGGAGCAGGTCAACCACATTAAATACCTTGGAGCTATTATAGACCGAAAGGGAGGCATCAAAGAAGAGTCGGCCACTCGAAAAGCAACAGCTGGGAGACTTTTTCAGGCCATAAATCGAGGATTCCTCAGCAAGAGAGAAGTTGGTAAGAAAACGAAGATGGCTGTATACCGCTCCAACCATGTCCCAGTCTTGACATATGGATGCGAGTCATGGGCATTGACTACACTACAACCCACAAAAGCCAGATCCAAACCTCAGAAATGAGGTATTTGAGGAAGGTGGTTGAAGTAACAAGAAAAGACATTGTCCGCAACCAGATGATACGTCAAGGCCTAAAATCCCACCCCCTGCAAACCCAAGTAGAACAGTCCCAACTAAGATGGTTTGGCCATGTCTGCAGAATGGGAGAAGATAGGCTACCACGACAAGCAAGGGAAACAAAGAGGCAGGGATCCAGACCCCCATGACGACCCAGAGTCCGCTGGGAGGACAACATTAGACAATCTTTGAAGGACCGAGCACTAGAATGGAACCAGGCCAGGAGAAAGACAGCCGATAGGATAGTCTGGCGCTCTCTCTTCCAAACCTCTACACCACACGGTAGAAGGGGAACGACTAAGTAAGCAAGTGTTTCAAATTAACGAAACCCCGTAATAAAAATGAGCGTCCAATTTGCCGAGTGATTATAGCACTTGGGTAACTGACTCTGCTTTGAGTTAAGGAAGGCAAAGGCATTGAGGAAGGAAATTTGGTCTCCCCACCTCTCGAAGCTGGACCTAGTCTTAACCGAAATATTATACACATAACCAAGTGAAAAAGTAGGTAAAAATACTATACTCTTTCTGTCTTAAGAAAAAAACCCACTCCTAGCTAACACTTATATTAATAAAATTCAGAGCATCCCGGTCAGGAAAAAAAAATTACCTTAAGAAAAAAGAATGTATATATATTTAAGATGAACACGGGATCTCTATTCTATTAGATTAACTCATTCCGGGTTATTCCTACATGGGTAAATTATCACTTAGGAAAGGTAAAGGATCCCGTTACAAGCCCATTGAGGCATATTGGGAATAAGGTGTTAGGCCCATATGAGGCTAACACTCCACTGTATTAAATAAGTAAATGTGTGCTTACCGAATAAGAATAATTCCTGCACTACAACTGCTATTATGCTCTTGGCGCAGAATATCACTTTGTCCAGTGGCAGAATTTTCTTGAGACAATGGTACTGAGTACCAACGGGCTGATCACCCGTTTGCCAGTCACTTCGATTACGGAAACAACAGCAAATGGATTGATTTGCCGTTACCCTAAAGACGCCAATAGGCGTGATGGGAAACAATGGCTAAGAAAACCTATCTGCTGTTGCCCTAAGACGCCACTAGGCGTAATGGCCACTGACTGCTTTGACGGTCGGTGGCTAAGGACGGAAGAAGAAGAAGAATGGTACTGAGTGATAAAGACACCTCGCTTAACTAATAAGATAAAGTCTGCAGGTATGTAAGCGTGGCTTTTTACACGTACAGGGATCCAAAATAACAGGACATAAGGGTCTAGGGAAATGTTTCCCTGACGATTCTAGGTACAGGAAAAAGACGTAATCTGAAGCAACACTAGGCAGTTATAACGAGCGACCAGAGTCCGAGATTCTCGACGCGGGCGGAAGTATGAAAAGGGATACTGTATGGGTTTGTTGGGGGTTCACTGGTAGAGTAAGAACTGGCATCACTGATAACTCTTAAGTCTGCTGAAGGGTGAGAGGCTTCCGGGCAATGCCGGGTACATACAGATAATACAGAAGTAGAACTGTGGTGGTTCAGTAAAGATGGTAAATGTGCTGTTATGATAGGTGCGCTGATGAAGGCACATTAGCATTCGTCGGGCTTACAGGTGGCCGACCAGGTGTGTGGGTGTACAGACATCAAAGAACGCGAATGCATGTAGTTCAAACGAAAAGTCAATAATAGTCACACATACACCAACACACATGTAGGAGTCAGCAAAAGGTTATAATTCCTGATCGTTCTACACTGTTTTAATATTCCACAGACACGAGGACATCACTAGGTACATAGTCACAGTTTACAGCATACAGCAAAATAGGAAACATCTCATGACTACCAAATCCGTAGGGGGTTAAGTACATAACATAAAAAATCCAAGCCCAACAGCTGCATAAATATAGCAGCTCATGATGATAAGGTTTCCTGGTCCAAATTATCCCTACAACAAAGGGAACTGCCTATATCGCAGTACAATAATGTCTGTATCGTCAGACTCAACATAACTCATGGGAGAAAACACCTTCCCTATAATAATCTGTCGACCTTCACAAATCTCCCTCATCGGAGATATCAAACATAATGGCCTATCCAATGGCCCGAAAAATCTTTCACAATGTACATTCTGCAGAATATATTAAAGCCTTCATATCCACGTCTTTATGAAATCTTAGGAAATATCCAAATCCCTTTTATCAAAACAATTCTTTATATCGGGACACACTCACTATATTCGTCAGTCCCTTCACTCAGCTATCTCAGCATTCGAATGTCACGATAAATTTCCCCCCGCCTAAAAAACCGCTTAGCGCAAATTTATCTCAGCGCGGATTTTGCGCCTGAGATGAATTTCGTTCACCCCACGTTCTGCATCCAGAACATTCGCGAAAATACGCGAAGTTATTTTTAACACATAAACAGCTAAACAAGGGAGCTAACAAAGGTCCGACCTGTACTTACAAGTATATTCCAGATAAACTCCCCTTGACTAGAATTAGGACTTAACAATCTACACCGCCCTCCGGGGGAAAAAAGATATATTAATTTTTTTTTAAACTAAATGCAACAAAGAAAAATATAGAGGTCGATAAATTACTAATCTCTACACATAAGGATCACATTATCTTAAGTCATACATACAACGTAAACCAAAGATGGGTAGAAGTACGTGTAAATTACAAACGAAGTGAAGTATAGAAAAATAAAGAGATAAGCATACGATGTACATGAACTTCAAAGGTATAGACTAGCCCTGACGTCAAAATAAAAAGTGAAAAGAACAGATGAAATACAAGAGGAATGAGCAGTAAAGAAATAAAGCCATGCAATAAGAATAAAGAAAATAATGACATATCTAAGTAAACAGTGAGCTTAAACAATGCATTATATCAATGAATACCATTATAGTACAATAGCATACGTTACAAGAAACAATGATAATCTAAATCAAAGAATAAGTAATTAGCTATCATGTAAAAAAAAATAGCCTGTTGTGCATGACAACCAAGTTAATACGCTCATGGAGTAACAGATAATGAGCATCAAAATAAGCAACACCGTTATACATAGCTATAGGTGACGCATAATAAAGCGTCGGGTGAGAAAAAAAAATACAAAACAACCTCAGAAAAAAAATATCTTCACAAAGTTCCAATATCGTACACTGTTATACCCTAGCGCACAATCACGCGCCGGGCAAAGAAAAAATATTACAATGCCAGAAAAAATACATTCTCTCATGTCTTCATATTTCTCAAAAAAGTACAATATAGAAATAAATCGCAATGATTAATCAAGTCAAAATAGTATAATCATTACTGTAGTAATACGTTCATCATTTCAAAACTCAGAAGTATACGAACAATATAGTAATGCAATGGTGCATAACGATGAACCCAAATGGAAAACTCTGTTTGGTAAAGGTAAGACTCTATGATATACATCAATTAATTTTAATTTATCAAATGTGGCTGTGTAAACTTCTGGCTCTTGTATGGTGATAATCAAACCTTCCTCCGTTAACCTAAAAAAGGTAACAGAGAAAGTAGTACAAACTAATTTGGGATCATGAATTAAACAAGGTCATGAAAAATGTACTAACAGCGTGTTAATGTGTAATAGCGTCGTGGGTATATAAATAACCCCGAAATCTATAAGAAGATCTAGAAAATGAGAGTCAAGTAGAACCATGTGGGCATCGAGACAGTATGTCTGCCATCACATTATCCGAACCTCGAATAGCTCGTACTGAAAAGTGAAAAGGTTGTAGAGCAATAGCGTAACGAGTGGATCTTGAGCTCTTCAAGTCCTTACTCTGTATAGCTGTGAGGGCTTCTTGATCGGTTTCTACTATGAAATGCGCGCCAAGAAGGAATCTCTGAAGTTTAAGAATCGCCCAGACCATAGCTAATAATTCTCAGTCTAGTACAGAGTAATTCCGTTCTGCTGCAGTCAGTTTCCTAGAAACATACATCACTGGATGCAGAGTTTCAGAATACTCTTGCATCAATGCGGCCCCGATCCCTGTGGATGAGGCGTCACTGCGAAGAATAAAAGTCTTATTCGCAGTGGGTAGTCTTAAGATAGGATGAGAAGAAAATAGTGTCTTAATCTTGTCTAATGAAGATTGGCATTCTGGGGACCAGCGTACCATATTAGGTGACCCCTTCTTCAATAGGGTTGAGAGAGGTGCCGTGATTGACGATAGATTTGGAATAAATCTTCCATAGAATTGTATTAAACCTAAGAGACTACGGACTTGCTTTTTCAACTTAGGAGTAGTGATGTTAAGAATTTTAGAAGTGTTGTGGTCCTCCATTCGCAAGAGACCATGACCAACCCGGTGACCCAGAAAAGAAATGTTGCTAAACCCAACATAGGCTTTGGACGGTTTGGTCGTCAAATTATGAGAGCGTAGTATAGACAAAAGTTCAGAAAGACCTAGAAAGTGATCTTCCCAAGAATCACTAAAAAGGCAGATATTGTCCAAGTACGCAATAACATCTGGACGATGTGAAAGGATACGACGCATCATGCCTACAAAAGTAGCTGGGGCATTCATGAGGCCGAAAGGCATGAAGTTCCATTAAAACAAACCCCTAGGTGTTGAAAAAACAGTAAACTTGGACCTACGTCGAAGTTTAAAAGAAAAGCTGTGAATGCAACAAAAAGTCGTAAAGGACGAAGATATTGAGCTAATTGGCCCAATACAAAAAATAAAGAAAGTCATAAGGTATAGATATGTACTAACCATTAAGTCCGTACATGTAGCAAAGAAAACGCTATTCATTGCACTAAAGATGTTGCAATCAACATGACTGGATGTAGATTCAGTCATAGAGATAAGGTTAGCGTCTGAGTCAGACAAAATCGAAGGATCTTCTTCTACAATAGTGGTTAAAGAAGAGTCAAAGTTAGAAGTGCGACGTACTGAGGTATGTCGAACTGGGCTAAAAGAAGCACCAAAATTAGCATGATGAACAATAGTATCATCAATACTGCAAGATTGCACCATATTAGCAGAATATATCACTTGAGAAGATTTTGGCATTGTTGTTAAGGTTGTTTTAGTTAGGTTATATTGCCGTTCCCAAGCAGCAATTTGTACCGGCGTACACACCTTTACACCATGTATCTGTCCGACAGTAAGGTCGGCGATAGGCACTAAGAGCAAACATGCGTGTATATAACCAGTGAAAAACGGTGTGGCAATGTGGACTATGGCAGTCGAAAAGTCTCAACTGTCCCACCGAATGTCACACATTTCACCATATTACCAGTTGCGCAAGATGGATGGACTAAAGACTGTCTAATTCCAACAGTTGTGCATCCAGAATCGAAAAGTATTGAGACTGGATCATTATTCACAAAACCCTTATGTAGAATAAGAGACCCTCTTCCGTCATGCGCAGCTGCGGCAGGAAGAGCGGGTAGAGGATGACTTCAACTCAAGGTAGTTATAGCTGTAGGTTGAAACAAAGTTGTGCACTCTGGGCACTGAGATGCTCTGTCGAAATCGAAAGCAGAGCAAGCAATAGTGTTAGAGGCACTATTATTATTGTTACCTTGATTATTAACACCCTGTGATTCTTGATGAGCAGAGTTAGCATGGCGATACGGTCTATCATTTGGAGATCTACCGTCGTATTGCGATCTCTCGCGACTATTATCTCTGCTGGAAGCATTGTTATTTGCTCTATTGAAACTATTGTTCTGATTTGAACTCCAGTTTGTATTGTCGCGATTACTATTTCCCCTCTGATCAGAATATCTATTAAATGGGTTTTGCTGTCTCCGAGAAAAATTATTATAGGGTTGATAGTTTCTATTTAAGCTACCCCTACGAAAATTTCCATAATTGTTGGAACTAAAATGTTGAGGACCGTTAAATTGCCTCCAGTTCCTTGAATCATTACGTGATGGACCCCCTTGGTTCTGTCCAAAATTACGTTTATCTCTCCTGCCAAAGTTGCGCTGAGCACTTTGAAATTTGCGTCGAAAATTAGGACCATATGGCATTGCTGAAGCCACGGGAAAACCTTCTTCGACTTTAGAGTTGCTTACTGTTACATTTGGATGTGCCGTGACATATTGGCGACAGTATTGTTCTTTATCTTTCAAATTTGGAGGTTTTCGTTCATGTAGAAAGGAAAGAAAAGATTTACTAACTGACGACATGACTTTGTCACGAAGCAATAAGTCCATAAGTACTTCATATGTGTGTTCAATTTTTGAAAGTTCAACCGAACGTGAAAACGTAAGGCGAATAATTGATATAAAGTCTGAAAGATCTTTCCCTGTCTCTGGCAATAGAGACTTAAAGCGTAGGCTATAACCTTCTTCATCCAGTTGGTATTTTTTTAATAAGGCCGCTCTGACAACATCATAGTTATACTTGTCAGGACCTTCCATCATACTTATAGAATTCAAAGCTTCACCCTTAAGTATATTCATAAGTTGTGCAACATATTGCGTCTTGTCTATCTTATGAGATTCGTATGAAAGTTCAAATCTATTTAGATAGAATGAGATATTGTCGCTGGCAGGGTTGAAAGCAGGCAATTTTATATCATGAGGTTTAGTATTTGCCTTATTAGAAGCTGTTTGATTGTTTGTCTCATTTTGTGTATTCCCTATATTCACTATCTTTATTTTCTCCAGCTCCATAGCCGCCAATTTTTGTTCGTGGAGTCTTTGGTTTTCTTCAGCTTGCATCTGAACTTGAGAAACTCACTTTATCCCAACTCAGTGGGTGACAAGTCCTTAATCTAGAACCTGTATAATTACCTTAACTATTAATGGCCAAATTGATTTTATTCTTGTATCCAAAAGATTCAAGTCCAGTATTAATAAAGCCAAGACTAGGACTTTTCCTGGCGCCGACATTGGTAGTGATCACGACATGGTATTGATGACGCTCAAGCTTAAACTTAAAAAGAACTATAATCAAAACAGATGTTCTCAGTTAAGATTCAATTTAGACAAACTGAAAGATCCAGAAATCGCGGGAATCTTTGAGGCAACTGTTGGAGGAAAATTCGCAGCTCTCAACTTTTTGGAGGATGATATCAACTCAATCACAGAGAACATGAAAGACGTGCTCATTGAATCAGCAACAGAAATACTTGGTAAAAGAAAGAAAATAAACAAACCATGGGTTACAGATGACATTCTGAAGTTATGTGATACACGGCGGGAAATGAAAAAGGTTAAGAAAGAGGTTCCTGAAGCAGCATGGCAATACAGTATGGTGAATAAAAAATATTAGGAAGAAAATGAAACAGGCCAAAGAAAAATGGGTAGCTGATCAATGTGAGTCCATTAATACGGGGCTAATAAAAGGTAACAGCAAGGCAGCTTTTGACACATTAAGAAAACTATCAAAACCCCAACAGCCCAGGGTAACTGTCATAGAAGATAGCAATGGGGCTCTGCTCAATGAAAAAACAGCTGTAATGAGAAGATGGACAGAATATTGTAAAGAATTATATAACTGTAAACTTGACACTGACTTAGGCATATTAAACAACATTAAGTGCGAAAACAGGGAACTCGGAAATGCAGCAATATTACGGGAAGAAGTGGAAGAGGCTATATGTTCGATGAAAGGAGGGAAGTCACCGGGTGTGGATAATATCCCAGCAGAGCTCTTGAAATATGGAGGACCAGATATAGTAAAAATCATGACAACAATTTGCCAGAAGATATGGAGTACAAAAAAATGGCCAAAAGAATGGACGCAGTCATTAGTAATACCGCTTCCAAAGAAAGGAAATCTAAAAATGTGCAAGAACTACAGAACCATTAGCCTTATTAGTCATCCAAGTAAGGTGATGTTAAGGATACTTTTGAACAGAATAAAACAGAAATCAGAAGAAATCTTGTCAGAGGAACAGGCTGGCTTTAGACCAAAAAGAAGTACCTCAGAACAAATCTTCAATATTAGATTACTTATCGAAAAACATCTCCAACATCAACACGATTTATACCATAACTTCATCGATTTCACAAAAGCCTTCGATCGAGTCTGGCATGAAGGCTTATGGCAAGTAATGAGAAAATTCAATTTTGATACCAACATCATAGATATCATTGAAGCACTATACAAGGACGCAAGCAGTGCTGTTTTTGCAAGCAACGACATTGGAGAATTTTTCAAAACAACTGTAGGAGTTCGGCAGGGATGTATCCTGTCCCCAGTGCTCTTTAATATTTATCTAGAACATATTATGCAGGAGGCTCTCTACGATTATAAATCAACCATATCGATTGGAGGCCGACCTCTGTGCAACCTACGTTTTGCTGATGATATTGATCTGATAGCTGGATCAGAATCAGAACTTCAAGACCTTACCTCTAGACTGGAGAAAGTAACAAGAACGTATGGGATGGAAATTAATATAGAAAAAAGCAAGATATTGGTGAATAGCCATAAGAAACATGTTCCGACCAACATTACGTTAAATGGGCAAACGTTAGAAGAAGTTAACACCTTTAAATATCTCGGGTCCACTATATGCAGTGATGGAAAATCAATTAAAGAAATCAAGACAAGACTTGAGATGGCCTCAGCTGCCATGACAAGGTTGAATGTGATCTGGAAAAGTAACATCAGTTTTCCTGTGAAGATCAAATTATACAAATCACTTGTAATATCTATTCTCTTGTATGGGTGTGAGAGCTGGACACTCACTGCAGATACGGAGCGAAGGATTCAGGCTTTCGAGCATAAATGTTATAGAAGAATTTTGCGCATTTGCTATAAAGAGCACAAAACAAATGTCTATGTTAGAGAGAAGATAAACACCTATGCAGGCCACCAAGAACCACTTTTGTCAACAGTGAAACGTCGAAAGCTTGCCTGGTTTGGGCATGTAACTCGTCATGACTCCCTTTCGAAAACGATCCTTCAGGGAACAGTCGAAGGTAAACGGAGAAGAGGAAGGCAGAGAAAATCCTGGGCTGATAACATCAAAGAATGGGCAGGACACGGTTTTTCCACACTTGTACGCATTGCTGAGGATAGAGAGCAGTGGAGGACCCTGTCTGCTGATGCTTCCACCATGGCACCCCTACGACCCATGACCGGTTATGGGCTGAGATGATGATGATTAATAATTTAATTAATCACTTATATATATATTGTGCATTATAATATTGACAGTGTATGGCAAAATAGATAATACAAACAGGAAAGACAAAGACAAGATATAAAGAACAAATGACAACATTCGCAGGAATCAACTAAAGTAAAAAAGTAGAAATAAAGTGAAAAAAAAATATTGCAAAGCGTGCAACGACAGCTGCGAATGGGATACAATACAAATGACAAACAGTGTATAAACGAATATAACTCAAAGATAGAAAGGGGAGGAAGACACTCACAAACGAATTAATCAAGAACTAAAGAACCGAGGAAAATATAACGAAAACAACACTAACACATCTCGTCACACCTAAACAATGATATCACGAAAGACCAAACACAGTGGACTGAAATATGTCAGGAAAAAAAAATCGCTGGAAATTTCCACTGCGGAAAATTCGCAATAATGTCCCTACAGAACGCTTTCGTAGGCCCTCGGTAAAGTGGGATGTATCCTACGAAAGTCTCCACCCAACCTGCCCGCTGAAATATGACATATATAACATAGAAACATATAACATGGAAAACAAGGAATATAATAGTTTAGTGTACTGAGGAAGGCTTAACTAATTATACAGTGGCACATACAGTTTACAAAAACAAACAGCCACTTATCTTTAGAAGGAAAAATCCTGGCCTCCGAAACCACAGCAAAGATGTACACAGCTAACACAATCCGAAGAAATCCACTGGTGAGAGATGTCGGAACTCCAAGGTAACAGCGGCAATGATGTACATAGATAATCCCGTGTGAAGAAGTCCAAAGGTAATCATTACTGGAACTCCGAGGTAACGGCCCACAAGAAGAAGTACAGCAACACTGGAACACTTGACTTGAAACTTGAACTTGTAAGATAATATCCTTCAATCAGTTGATAACACCCCAAACTGCTGGCTCACCACTGATACTGTATGGGTTTGTTGGTGGTTCACTGGTAGAGTAGGAACTGGCATCACTGATAACTCTTAAGTCCGTTGAAGGGTGAGAGGCTTCCGGGCAACGCCGGGTACTTACAGATAATACTGAAGTAGAACTGTGGTGGTTCAGTAAAGATGGTAAATGTGCTGTTATGATAGGTGCGCTGATGAAGGCAAATTAGCATTCGTCGGGCTTACAGGTGGCCGACCAGGTGTGTGGGTGTACATACATCAAAGTACGCGAATGCATGTAGTTCAAACGAAAAGTCAATAATAGTTACACATACACCAACACACATGTAGGAGTCAGCAAAAGGTTATAACTCCTGATCGTTCTACACTATTTTAATATTCCACAGACACGAGGACATCACTAGGTACATAGTCACAGTTTACAGCAGAATAGGAAACATCTCATGACTACCAAATCCGTAGGTGGTTAAGTACATAGCATAAAAAATCCAAGCCCAATAGCTGCATAAATATGGCAGCTCATGATGATAAGGTTTCCTGGCCCAAATTATCCCTGCAACAAAGGGAACTGCCTATATCGCAGTACAATAATGTCTGTATCGTCAGACTCAACATAACTCATGGGAGAAAACACCTTCCCTATAATAATCTGGCGACCTTCACAAATCTCTCTCATCGGAGATATCAAACATAATGGCCTATCCAATGGCCCGAAAAATCTTTCACAATGTACATTCTGCAGAATATATTAAAGCCTTCATATCCACGGCTTTATGAAATCTTAGGAAATATACAAATCCCTTTTATCAAAACAATTCTCTATATCGGGACACACCCACTATATTCGTCAGTCCCTTCACTCAGCTATCTCAGCATTCGAATGTCACGATAAATTTCCCCCCGCCTAAAAAACAGCTCAGCGCAAATTTATCTCACCGCGGATTTTGCGCCTGAGATGAATTTCGTTCACCCCACGTTCTGCATCCAGAACATTCGCGAAAATACGCGAAGTTATTTTAAACACATAAACAGCTAAACAAGGGAGCTAACAAATGTCCGACCTGTACTTACAAGTATATTCCAGATAAACTCCCCTTGACTAGAATTAGGACTTAACAAAAAGTTAAAGTTCCCCCCCCCCCCATAAGTTTATGTAACAAACCAAGTCACAATGAACATAGGGTCAAGTACAGCCGCAAGCGGTATAACAAAATCCATAATATTTCACAACCATATTGGTCAACCAGCAAACTACTTCAACAATGTGGTTCTTCGTGAACCAGCTTCAGAAAAATCACTGGCCCTCTTAACAAGACTTCTCTTCCCACTCGCTACTCGCCGTCACCTGCATCTTTCAACACCCTTCACTGCACATTCGTTCCTTGCTATAAACATTCACAAAATCACACGAATTCCCGTACACACAACTCGCTGAACATAATTTAGTATCTGCTAGGTTACTACTGGACTGAATACCGGCCCACAACATTAGTTGTTGCACAATCACAACAGTAAACGTACCCACTGACTTGCGAAAACTCACACATACCAAAAATTACTCCCGCCGGAACAGAGCAACATTCATACAAGTAGACACAGTAAAAAAAACATTCCTTGACACTAGACAGCTTAGGAATATAGGAGAAATCTTATTTCTGACCTCGCACTTCATGGAGTCTGAGTTTTGACTTTAACACATTAACTACCGCAAGCCGCTGTCAGCGGCTCACAAAATAATCACATTTGGACCGCAAGCCGCTCAGAGCGCCAATCTAATTTTAGAAATAAAACGAATGAAAAATGTACTGAAACACTCTCTGATCTGGTTCGAGATTTTAAGTTGCCACCGGAAAAAAAAAAGCATTCACTTGATATTTTTCAGCGTTTTGGGTTAGTTACCAAATCGTGTAAAACTGTTTACCGTGGCAAATGGTGATAGGACTACAAAAAATGCGTGTACATCTCGTCTAACGGCTGAATAGGATAGAAACGTGTTTCAACAATTGACTGATAGATCTAGCGACGAGGACAACAGTTAAAACGGTGTGCACATTGATTGAAATTGTGATTTTGATAGAGATGGGGCGCAAGCAGTTATAATTGTGAAAATATTGCAAGTCCTCGGCCATCGGAGGGCCGTTAAATAGCAACAACCTCTATTAGAGTTACAACCGGTGTTTTACTTTAAAATGACGCGCAGCTTACTTAGTGCAAACACCTACAGGATGAAAATGGGAAACAATTTAATTCGGCCACAGTGTGTTTCTCAATTCGGTAGTTAATGTGTTAACTCTGAAATGGTTTTGGACTTGATCAGAAATCAGTCTTCAACTGACTTGAAACTTCACTTTCAATTCATGCAGAAGAACTGTAAAAGCCACACCAAAATACACATAATATTGTCATTAATCATTCACACTCTTGGAGGACTTAAGTTTCATTGAAAGAAGTGGCTTACCATTTCAGTACTTATATACTAGCTCGAAAATACAAATTTATTAATTTTACCATATGAAATCCGTCTGCTGCAAGGCTGTCTTTACTTAATGTGGAACATTGCGGAAAGTCAAAGTGGAGAATACAAATCCTCAAATATTGATTGCTTCCAACTTTTTGGTGGAAAAACTAACCACAGTTGTAAAATACAACATGCTAAATATGGCTATTTGTGAAGTGGTTGTCACCCCTGTCTTAGATATTTATTAAATATTCGAAAACTCACTCGTTTCCAAAGCAGAGATTATGTGTGTTTATTTTTATTTTCTATTTCATTTATTCAGTTTGTTTCTAAGTAATTAATGTTTGCATTTGACATGCGATTGTATCTTAAGTGATTACAATATAGTCTGATGCGTTTATCGAAACGTGCTTCCTAAATGATTATTTTATTGATTAATTAATTCATTTGGCACCAATATTTTGTTCATCGTGAATATACTATATACAGTATATATATATATATATATATATATATATATATATATATATATATATATATATATATATATATATATATATATATATATATATATATATATATATGGAGTACGTGGAAAAATTAGTAACGTATCTGTATATCTGATGTCACCAAACATGTAAAACACCTATTATTTTCTGCTACTTCTTAAAATGCAATGCCTGGTTGCGTAGGAGATCATGTCTCTCCACAACTTCTTGTCTCCATCACTATTGATCAATTCTGTTGTTGACATCTTTCCATGCCATGATATCAAACTGTCCAGTATTTTCTTTTTCTGTTGTCCTCAATCTCCTTTTTCCTTCGATCTTTCGTGTTATCACGATATATTCTTTCTTCTTCTCCCAGCATGGCGAAAGAAAAGTGGATTGCTTCCGTCTAACATGAAGACTAAGTTTCCTTTAATTAGGTTAAAGGCCGCGTTCTCAGAAGAGACCCAGATGCTATCACAAGAACAGCTCTGCTATTGACAACTGAAGGAAAGCGAAGGAAAGGCTGACCAAAAATAACTTGGCGGAGAGCTGTGGAGGCCGAGATGCAAAGAATGAACCAGAGCTGGGGCACTGTACGACGGATGGCCGCCGACTTAGCAAAGTGGAAGCAGTTTGTTGCTGCCATACATGACGCCACTAGGCGTGCTGGCCACTGACTGCTTTGACAGTCGACGGCTAAGGATCAAAGAAGAGGAAGAATTAGGTTAAAAGAATTCGACTCTGAGAAGTTTATGTCTTATGAAACTTCAGATTGTCCACCATCATATGGTAGAGGTTGCTTTTGTGAATTATTAAAAGGTAAAGATAGTCCCATGGCGTATCCCGCCGTAGAAGATGAGTCATGTATTGGGGACTTCACTTTATTAGGTCCAGTGTAATGAGGTGGGATGATCAGTTCTCTTCCTCGCTGCCTTTACCTACCCCCAACTCACGAGCAGTGTCACGTACCCATTTAAAGCTGGGTAGACTGGAGTGTAACGCAACAAGGATTCGATTCTGTAACTTTGCCGTGAGAGGAAAGAGCTCTAACCACTCTGCCAATCGGATGTTCTGTCAGTTATTACATACATCAAATAGGCATATGCCCCATCAGGGCCGGAGATACAGGGGGGGGTGTTCAAACCACCCCCACCCCTTTATTAAGTCCTATCCACGGCCATATGCCCCATGTAGTTCCCGGTCTCTGGTGAGACACAGTAAGAATTGGACTACTACTGCTACCACAGGCATGTACAAGCCGACTAACATGAGGTTGGTAACTCCATCATGTAAAATAACCTGCTACATTAAACACCACTGCAATATTGTGTGAATGCTTGGTGCAGTCTTCCTGCAAGGAGACCAGGAAAATCCGTGACTCCACGCTTCATGAGGATCGAAAATGACAATTATGATAAATGAGTAGGCACAAACCAGCACCGACGCATTCAAAAACATCAGTATGGCGCCAGCAGTTAAAACTGATTTTTTTTTTTAAAATTGACATGTTGGGTCCTTGTAGGGACAATAGACTGAAGGCCGTCATGTTGGCCTAAAACGCGGCGTTTCGCTTCAAATTGCAATTTATTATTATTATTATGTTCTATTTTTAAAACAACCGCAGTGTGTGTTGGGTGTTATTAATTTTGACAAAGCTCGAAACTGGGTTGGTGTGAAGTTAAGGCAGGCTGTTTGACAAAGCTCAAAACTGGGTTGGTGTGAAGTTAAGGCTGGCTGTGTGACAAAGCTCGAAACTGGGTTGGTGTGAAGTTAAGGTTGGCTGTTTGACAAAGCACGAAACTGGGTTGTGGTAGGTTAAAAGCTGGCTCTTTGACAACACTCGAAACTGGGTTGGGGTAGGTTAAAAGCTGGCTGTTTAACAACGCTCGAAACTGGGTTGGGGTAGGTTAAAAGCTGGCTGTTTGACAAAGCTCGAAACAGGGTCCGGGTTAGATTAAGGCTAGCTGTAACTTAAATATGGATAGTGAATCTAGTAACATGGGGCAACATGGCAGACCTTGTCTACTGTCCTCGTCATCTGCTGATATTTTGTGCATACAATCTTCAAGTGCGTGTAATTTTTCTCTAATTTATTTAATTTCGATATAGTTTCTTTCACTACGGAAAGATGTTTTTTGGAAGATTTTTGTTTGTGTGAAAACATTTCAATATATCAAAACGCACACATGTTACCCACTTTGTCAGATATCATTAATCAATCAATCAATCAATCACAGATATATATATCATCATTATGTAGCATGTCCTTTGCAGAACGTCGCTCTCATCACAGCCTGCCTGAAAGACTCTCGATCTCTAGCCAGCCCTCCTGCCTCCTCCAATGTCATGTTCAAGGTGTCTTCAATATCCTGTGTCCACCGTCGTCTTGGTCGGCCCCTGCCTCGCCTTCCAGGTACCATACCCTCCATCACTGCTCTCTCTAAGCCACTATGGCGTTTAATGTGGCCAAAATATTTCAGTTTCCGGGACATGATATTGTTTATGAGCCAGTTTTCCTCGATGTTCAGGTCGTGTAGGATGTCTATATTTTTCTTCTTCTTGGTCCAAGTTATTCTGACAATTTTTCTGTAACACTTTGCTTCGAAAGATTCGATTTTTTTCTTTAATGTTTGAGTAATGGTCCATGATTCACATCCATATGTATATATATACATATATATGTATATTCATATTTTTATTTCAAATATGACACACATTATTATTATTAAAATGTCTCATCTGCGTCTATTGTTAGTTACGTTTATTTATTTGTTTTAATTGTACTTACTTTAATTGTTATCCCAGAGGAAGAGGGCATTTCGGTAGCCCTTGATTTACGCCGGGGAAGCGTTCCTGGACGAACTGGCGCAATTGGAATCGGCGTAAATTGAAACCATTTGACAATGTAAGTCACTGGGAAGTCAATACGTTCAAAGCACCCAAAAACGGACGAGTAATACAATGCTGTTATATTTAGGGTGCTGAAATCATGTAAATCAAATAAAGTACATTAAATAAAACTGTGTAAATGAAATAAAATAAAGTAAATGAAATAAAATAAAGCGGATTAAATAAAATAATCTTTGGCACTCTTACAATCAACAATGACGTAATGCAGCGATTTTAATTCTCTGACGTAGTCCCCAGTTATTGTTTGTCATCTTTTTGAAGAAAAAAAAAAAAAAAAAGAAGCATGCAGTGTTGACTGTTATTTTTCCCTCTTCACTTCCTCTTAAGATTATATCAGAGCTGTGTGCTTTCTGTGCTTCTCTATGGTGCAGAATGCTGGAGAGTTACAGAGAAGGAAATGTCGAAAAAATTCACCGAATCTTTTGGCCGAATACCATCACCAACCAAGATCTGCTTACTCGGAGCAAGCAAGAGGACATGCACACCATCATAGCTGGCAGACGCTGGAGCTGGGTTGGCCATGTCCTCAGAAGAGACCCCGATGCCATCACAAGAACAGCTATGCTTTGGACCCCTGAAGGAAAACGAAAGAGTGGCCGACCAAAAACAACCTGGCGGAGGACTGTGGAGGCTGAGATGCAAAGAATGAACCAGCAAAGTGGAATCAATTTGTTGTTGCCCTACAAGACGCCACTAGGCGTGATGGCCACTGACTGCTTTGACGGTCGGCGGCTAAGGATCAAAGAAGAAGAAGAATTTCCTCTTATTTTATTAGATGAGGCAAAACTCGTTAAAAAATAGACAGAATGAAAGATATAAATCACGTGACTGTAAAACTTCTTTGAACAGACTAATAGAGGGACTGGGTTGTCCGATAATGCCAATTGTTTGGTCCTTCCTAATTATATATATATATATATCTGGTCCCCTTGCAGGAAGCCTTCACCATGCATTCAGCATTGACATGCTCTTACAGTGATGGTTTCTGTAGAATATGTTACATGATGAGGGTGCCAGCCTCGTGCATAATCTCATATTAGTCGGCTTGTATGGAATGTCTGAGGGAACAGAAGTGTTTTTTGTTCTTCATCTCATCACAACCCCCCCCCCCCCCCCCTTTCCTTCCCCATTGATACAATACAGAGCTCTCCACAGTTTGGAAGATCATAACTGGTGACCAGAGATATCTGCTGGACATCAATACCTCTGGTCCAGACATCATAACTGGTGACCAGAGATATCTGCTGGACATCATTACCTCTCGTACAGACATCATAACTGGTAACCAGAGATATCTGCTGGACATCAATACCTCTGGTCCAGACATCATAACTGGTGACCAGAGATATCTGCTGGACATCATTTCCTCTGGTACAGACATCATAACTGGTGACCATAGATATCTGCTGGACATCACTACATCTGGTCCAGACATCATAACTGGTGACCAGAGATATCTGCTGGACATCATTACCTCTGGTCCAGACATCAGCTGAGATTGGCATTCGCTTGTAAAAAAGAAATGTACCAATGACAGTTGTAGAGATCTGTAAAGCCTTAACCCATATAACAAATATTCTATTGTGAACTAACACACTACAATTTGTCCGTCTCTGTCTGTCTCTCTTTCTGTTCGTATCTCTGTCTGTGTGTCTCTCTGTATGTATCTCTGTATGTCTCTCTCTCTGTATGTTTCTCTGTCTGTCTCTCTGTCTGTCTTTCCATCTGTCTCTTTGGTCGTATCTCTGTCTCTCTGTCTACTGTCTGTCTCTCTGTCTGTCTCTGTCTATCTGTCTGACTGTCTGTCTCTATGTCTATCTGTCTATCTGCCTGGCTCCTTATGGCTGTCTCTCTGTCTGTCTGTCTCTGTCTTTTTTTTTTCGTACGCCCGCTAATACTCGAGGCGAAATCTCAGGTTATTTTAATGTCTAACCTGACATTGATTTTTACGTGAGTATCCTATTTTCTTGTACAGAGACAAGAGTCCCTCGCCATTCAGGCAGATACTCGCCGTTTTCGGAGGTACCCATTAGAGCTGGGTCGGCCCAGGAGCCGCCAGTCCCTGGTCGACGACACTCCTTCAAATGTCCTCGCCAGGTCTCGAGTTAATCCAGTCCAAATCCCGGTCGACGAAAAATCCTCAAATGCCGTCGCCCGGGTTTGATCCTGAATCACCCGGTCGCCAGAGCGGTTTTGTAACCACTACGCTAGCGCGGCTCCTCTCTGTCTATCTGACTGTCTGTCTGTCAGTCTCTCTCGCTTTCTCTCTCCCTCTCTCTATCTGATTGACAAGGTTGTATACAATTAAACATCATTGAGAATGGAACAAAAAGTAACACATAAACACATTGGCTGCAAGCCAAAGGGTTGCCGGAGAGGAAGGCTGGTTCACAATATAACAGTGGCCAAAACAGTATACGTTGCAAAAAAACCAAAACTGCTTAATTAAAAGCTGTAAATGAAAGACTCTTTGTGAGCATACAAAGGCAAAGGCAGCGAGAAAGGGAATTGGTCAGCCCACTTAATACAGCTGGCCCTAGTATTGTGAAGCCTATTACATTTCACTGCTCTGCGGCAGTATCTTTGTCTTTCACATATATTTTTAAAGAAAAACTGATAGACACAATATTTCAGTTACCACTATTCTTTTTAATTAAAAAAAAACAAGCATAAAAAAAATAATTTATAAATATAATATTTAAACTATACTATGGGTTTTCAATGACAGACTTTCACTCTTAACAACATGACCAAAAAAAAAATAACTGTAAAATAAAATAACGAAGAAAAGCAGCTAAATAACAAGAAACAGATAAGCAACAAGACAAGAGATCAATATCGTAGCCTGAATGTATGTCTTTCATGTCTCCATCTTGCCGTGGTATAGGACCTAGTGTGTCCCCGTGACACCAAGAGCTATTCCGGCGGTAGTAAGCTACCAGCAGGTCTCCCAAGCCGGACACGTCGAGGAGTAGAGACCAGACCAAGTGAGACACAAACCTGTGGCCTTGTCGGTAGGCTATGAAGAATCAAAGGCTAAGGAAAACGACCCGACAGAAATGCTTGTTGACATCGGATGCACTGGGCTACAAGCCTAATGAAACAGTGCGATATAATTCGCTTGATGAAGACGTCACAAATAAAAGAAAAATTAAAAAGTGAAAAATTATCATCATAATCAGCACAATCCTAATGGTCGTAGATTTTAGATAGGTATTTAAGATATATTTTGGTCCCGTCTGAATAGAACTGAAAAAGGTGGTGCTCCGTGAGAGGTAAGGTAAAGAAATAGATTTTCACGAGTGAAATGGTGAAAGGTAGAGTTTGTCCCTGGATTGAGAAGATACTCTAGTCCAGCCTATCTCTACAACAGAAATTTGTTGATCGGACAGTTTCCTTTCTATAATAATAATAATAATAAATTCTAGGGGATATAATATATAATATATATATATATATATATATATATATATATATATATATATATATATATATATATTATATATATATATATATAATATATATATATATATAGATAATATATACCATATCTATATATATATATATATATATATAATCAACCGCTCACATACGCACACACAGATAAGTGACGACAATTAGACGCACAAACGTGAAACTATATTAATGGAGTAGGGATACTGGGACGAGCTGACCGACACAGGTAATAAATTTTATGTTAATGTTTATTTATCATAAAGAAACTTCACAACATTTATTATAAAAAAAATTATCAGCATATAAAAATCATAGGTTACAGAATTAATAAAGAAGTAGGCATATAAGTGCGATTCCCTCTGTTGAGACAAGACCCCCACAAGAAGAATTTAATTAACCCCAAATGGTCAAAAGATTAGCACTATAGTATAGAATTTGACTATACTGTAAAGAACAGAGTTTCTGGTTAGTCTATTCTGAAAATGAACAGTATTAGCAAAACATAAGAAGAAAAAAACAAAGTGAGTATATTAGTTATACAATATAAGAATTATTCGTCCCTGCTTTCACTCGCTCTGACAAACATGTGATCACATTTCATTCTCGCTTACCGAATAAGTGTTTGACAACAGCTTCAACATATCTCCATGCTCCAGGTAACAGATTCAGTGTCGGTTCTTTTGGAAAGATAAGCCCCAGTTCCTCAAATGACTGCTTAATCATCTTATTTTAATGAACTCGTATTTTGTTATTTTGTTTCATCGACTCTGTTCATGTCACAGCAATTAGTTCAGGTATGAAACACAATTTCGAGATCAAAATAGTCACAGTGTACATTAGCTTGAAATATTCGATAGTAAAATAGAATGTCAGGTAGATAAATCTTTTCTTCAGGATTAATCCTCGCCACAACACAAGTGGTCGGTATTCAGGTAATGTTAAATTTAATATTCTTCGCCACAGCTGGTTGAATGTAGATGAAAATTGAAAAAGGAAATCTGGATAGCTATAGGTCCAATTACAAGGGGATTGACATAAGTCTTGGGCCTGACCATGAAGGACATGTCACAGAGAGCTGAAATTTTGTATAGTGTTTATTCCTTTTCAATATAGCCACCATCTGAATTGACACACTTCTGCCATCTCTGATTGACCTTGAAAAGACCGTGGGAGTAGAACACCCTATTTTTCGAACTAAACCAGTCATCTCATGCCAGTATAACCTCTTCATCGCTGTCAAAATAATTTCCTTTTAGCCGTTTTTTAAGATTTGGGAATATAAAAAAGTCTGATGGAGCCAAATCTGGAGAATATAGTGGGTGCGGAAGAATTTCAATATTCAAATCGTTGGCTGCTAGCTGCACAAGCCGTGCTTTGTGAGAGGGCGCGTTGTCTTGAAGCAAAGGAAGATTTTGAGTGCACGTTATCCCTCGTTTCCTGGTCACAACCTTTCTTAGTTTGGCGAGAAGATCTGCATAGTCCTGTCCATTAACTGTGTTGCCACGAGGCAGATAATCTTTCAAAAGGACACCTTTGCCGTCCCAAAAAACAGTCAGCATCACTTTTCCTGCAGATGTCTGCGCTCTCGGCTTGACAGGTGTTGGGGAGCCAGGGGTTTTCCAATGCATGCTGGCAATTTTGGATTCGGGGTCATAATGGTGTACCCAAGTCTCATCTACTGTCACCATGGTCTCCAGAAAATGTTTTGACTGACATTTTTTGAACAACTGTTGACAGCAATTTACCCTCGTTTGCTTCTGTTCACGTGTCAACAGTCGCGGAACCCAGCGTGCACACACTTTTCTCATGTTCAGTCTGTTGTGTAAAATTCTATAAACTGTTCTTTCATTTAGTTTTACTCTACTAGCTATCTCCACAATTGTCATTTTTCGATCCTGGTCAATGATTTTCTTAATTCTTGTTGCATTTTCATCGTTGCACTCTGAGGCTGGTCTACCAGATCTTGGCAGATCAGCAACATTTGAGCGGCCGCACTTAAACTGTTGACACCAGTTTTTTACCGAAGTATATGAAGGACAAGAATCACGAAACACTGGTTCCATCTCCCTGTGTATTTCTGTAGGTGTTTTTCCCTGAAACATCAGAAATTTTATCACAGCTCTGGCCTCCTTCTTTTCCATTGTTTTGTCAAATCTTTGGAGCAGCAGATCCGGTCAATAGGGTACATTGCGCCGTGCACAGTAGCGGGAAAACCCATTGAAGAAACAAACGCATACTTCACACATTCAGTGCTAATATGATGAACTTTAAATGTGCCAAGTTTCATCTACCTCCTGTGATTCCTTCATGGTCAGGCCCAAGACGTATGTCAATCCCCTTGTACAATTATTCTTATTGTCTTTTGTTGGTACTCTCTCTCTTTCTGGGTAAACCAAGAGAGCCGAACCGGTAAACTTCAAAGACCCGCTGGGTGCATAAGAATGTTTGTTTTGCGTCTATTGTACTTAGACCCGTTTTCTCAGATTTATATTAAAGCCGCTGGTAGGTTTTGGGTTGACCCCGAACTAGATTTATAGGAAGAAAATGCAACATTTAACCACAATCAGTATTCTATCCTAAAAATAACCCGCGTAGAGGTATAATTTAATATCCACTCGGCTATTAAATTTAATTAGAAAAACACAAGTGTATATCTTATTTATCGTTTAACAAAAACCCCGAGAAATAAGCGCTAGTCATTTATAAAATTGCTCATAATGAATTAGAAATAAATATTTATTTCGTCAGTACTTATAATGAATAGTGCATTTACTAGTTGACCAAAATATCTCTTACTAGTTAATAGCAAGTAATTAAATTAAAAAGTTAGCTATATGTTGTTTTAATTCGCTAGTCAATTAGCACAAAACCCTAGTGAAATACCATGACGGACTTTAAAAATTAAATCACTCAACAGAAAAATCTCAGTGAAATATAATGCCGGACTTAACAATTAAATCACTCAAGAGGCTATTATAAATATTTACCGCAACACAAAATGACTATCTCCAATCGAAAAAACTAAGAAATTCCACTGGTATAATGGATCTAGAATATCGAAGCTAGACGTCTGAAAATTTGTGGGTACTAGATAAACTGAGTTTGAAATATATATGGAATAGACAAAAAGTCGCATAACCAGTGTGAGACATAACACCTTTGGGGAATTCTGTGGTCAAATTTTGAATCAAAGTTAATCTTGCCACCTTTTGCCGACCGCAAGACCCCGACAGCGAGCAAACTGTCTTTTTTATCTCCCTAGTTCCGTAGCTTAATTACATTCACGAACGAACGAACGATGGGGGGGGGGGGTAAACTGTAATTATCTCCCCCTGACCATTGTAACTAACAAAAGTACGACTTTTGAATAATCGCTTTTGATTTTCTTCAATAGCTTATCTCCCCCTGTTCTCTTTCTACGTGCATCTATCTAAAGGTACAACTTTTGAATTATCGCTCTTGATTCCACAAATACCCGACCCGTCTCCTCTCTCTACACGTGAAACGGTCTAATTTTAAACATTCCTAGTGCCTGTAAGACAGTAGAGAACAGAAAAAATAAGGCGTGGCAAAATTATGAATGAAACAGATGAATGAATCAGAGTTAGGGGTACTTGTTATGTGTAAAATCATAACAGGCTCTATCGCACTCGACAGGGTTTATGTACTCATTTCCTTGTTGATAAGCGTTGCCCGGACTACCCAGGAAGTACGTCGCATAGTCTGCTGTTTTCGAGCAGACGATCCTTTGCCGGCTTGAGGTCGAAGATTCGATCTTGAAGTTGGCCTCTTTCGCTGTGTATTCTCCGTGTGAGAAAGACGTGTTTTTGGACGAGCTCCAGATAGTGTACTCTTGTTACAGAGTTGTATCATTTATATCAGCTAGGTCGTCCTACAGTTGGAGCCTAAGCTTGATGATATTTAAACGGACAAGTCATTGCTGAAAGGAGAGGAATTTGTGTGGAACTATATATTAAATATTTCAGCAATATGCCTCTGACATTGTTTCCGTAGTCTACGTGACGATAGACTGATCTTATGGACTGGCTAAAGATTGCCATTGACTATTTTTATGGATGCCTTCAATTAGGAGCTACGTCGTGTAATAAACTAAATGTTGTCTAAACGTCAACCAGGCATTATGGAGTTTTCTACTGTTGAAGACTAGCCTTACGTTTTGAAGACTGTTAAAAAAGTTGGACTGAAAGGCCTAATGAAAATTATACCCTAGACAGGCTGGACACTAAAATCCAGCTACTGGGGACTCTAAATGAACTCGAAGAGGGAAGATAGATCTAAACCATCTATTATATCAAATTATCCCTCTACAGTACTGCGTTAACAAAACGTGCATAACTAATAAGGAAGCAAGGTAGGATTTGGGTGGAAGCAAAAACGTGCTGAAATATGTAATC